>WACJ01000131.1:0-600000 GCA_008973525.1 Stenopsyche tienmushanensis
GCAAATATTTGCACGCGATATTCGATAGATCGAAATCACACGTGACAAATAGTGTTCGTGGTTGTTACTTTATAGCATCCAGATGTTCTTCTCTGGAATATTCAGCACAGTGTAGCATTCTCTCCCCTGTGTGTTATTTTGAGTGCTGCACTTTCATGCGCGATTCTTAATTAACGCGGTGATTAAAATTATATGTGCATTAAAGCTTGTCGTGGAAAGCGTTCATATTTGTTCGGATGTCTCAGTATCGACTTGATGAGATTTCACGTCTTGTGGTGTAGAAGTTTATGCGTCTAGCGAAGATAAGTAACTTAAGCGCTTGTGGGAAACTTAAGATGATGAACAAACGCATCGAAGCTCCTCCGCCTTATTAATTATACATAAGCTTCTTAGAATTCAGTCAATTCAATACTGATAATCATCCATGAAAGTCAATATCCCATCGGTAATAACGACGAGCCTCCGAATGCTAATTGTCAATTTGTTCAACATCAAATAATGTATGAATAAACACTCGTTGGATTAATTTTTGAATTACCCTCGCCGGAAAAAGCGTCAATTGTGTTCGCAGCGATAATCAATTAATAAAAAGTATATTTTTAAAGTGTGCCAATTTTAAGTGACAGCGCTTGGAATCCAATATGAACATAGATGCCAACATTAAGGACATGCCCCATTGCTCGCCTACTGGTTATTAGGGAGGCTCGAGGTAACGCGCCGCAGAAAATATATATATATTTTCTTCATATTTATTACAAGTACACTTTGATACTCGAGACGTGGTTGTATTTTTCAAGGACTTACATTTGTAACTATCCAATCTGATAACGAAAGCAAAAACATGCACAATCTGTAATCGTAGTAATTCGTAGTAATTATAGTAAATACTTAAAAAATGAATTATATAATTATTGTGATACATACATCAGACTTAACCATTATAATAATCATCATACATAGTAAATATAATCATCATATAATGACATTCGATCCTGATAGAATTTATCAATTGTCTTTACTTTTAATGAATTGCAGGAGTAATTCACCTTCTTCTTGCAATAACACTTCCAATGTACGATAAAGCCATGTGTTATCAATTCGATTCATTTTAAAATCCATAATATTCCTGGCTTAAGATCATTTAACTATATAGCAATACTGTTCAATGATTTTGTACTTTAAACAATTCTTATATACTATAATACTTTGATGTGATTCGTGATTATATTACGGAGGAATATAAAAAATCTGAATCCCGTATCTATTATATTTCATATCGATATTCCCATTATTATAGTCGAGGTGTAGTAAATACATCACCGGTAGGGAAACAATTTGAAAATCATATGTACTTTATATTTGTATACATAGATTAGACAGTTACTGTCTATGCTTACATATTCCTATGTGCTTTACATAATCTCCATTTTTTTTAGAATTCACTTAATAGTTAAAAAGTTAGAGCATTTTTTCAATGTTTTAGAACATGGCAATTTTACAGTGGTGTTTACTGATGATGAAAAAATGGATGTATTGCGATAACCCAAAAAGAAAGAGGTCAACCGAGAGTATCAACTCTAAAGGTCTACAGTCATGACAGAATGATTTTGGACACATTGGACGAAAGATCACACTCTTACATGACAAGGGCCACATGTTGCTTCGATGATGAAAAATGTGATTTTGGATCACAAATGGGTCATTTTGTTCATTTAACCGATTCTTCGGACTTGTCTCCAATAAATAAGCACTCCTTCACCCTAATATTGAGTATTTTAAATGATTTTTTTACGCTTATTCTTTATTGGTATTATTGTCCATTTAATTTACTTTTTCCCTTAAAGGGATATTTTATGCTTCATTAATCCGGATGAGCTCATCCCACTCTATTAAACTGGATTAGTGAGCGCTTACTGTTTATCGTTTTTTGTCATATAAATGGGCAATCAGGGTAGAAAACTGTTTGAGTGGGTGTTTATGAAAGTGGTATTCATATATTTGATTCTTTCTACAATTGCTGGGCATGTCCATGTGCATTTTATAACGCGGTTCCTTTTCCATCCACTCTGCAGTGATGTATGAAAAGACTTTAAAACTTGCTTCGTTTGATGTGTTCATCCATTTATACGAGCATTTATGCTTTATCTACATCCAGAATTGGGCATTCATTGTCCTGGATTGTTTTAGCGCTTTTCGGGCTCACATTCTGGACGCTACAGTCGCAATTCTCACGGATTGTCCTATTTTCTCATCCCGTGAAAGCGGATGAACTTGCTTCGCTTGACAAAAAAATATAGTCTTGAAGCGTATAAATCTAGTGTTTGTCGCCGAGTCCTTTTTTTAAATCTAACTATTCTGGAAGGTTCGCCGCAAATTGCGGTGACAATCGACAAAATTGAGGATATAAAGGGGTCGTTCGATTGATTTAGAGACGAGTCGGACCCTGACTCAGACCACTCGTTTCTTCGAGTCTTCTCGTTTTTTTTTTCATCCAGTCCCCGACCAGGCCATATATTCCGGTGTTATACAATAGGCAGGTATTCACGTATTCATTATAGATACTCGAGTGTATTACAGACGGGAATGGTACCTGCAGCTGACCCGCTCGGGTACCATTGTACCTACAAACCCAACGCTGTATACTCACGTCAAACCTAACTATAATCGCCTCACTATAAATGATGTGGCAGTGTCATTCAAACCTTTGGGTCTTTATCATTTATTTACATTAGTGTCAAACTAGAAATATATGGTAAAATACAAAAGTAATTACACTTTTCATATGAAAGACTCCGCATATGAATGCATCCGAGTTACGACGCCGACTTGCATGTCTAGAAATGATAAAAACGAAACCCCATGGAAACTAAATGCAGCTCATTATAATTTGCATACTGCTTTCAAATTTAAAGAAAAACTTATTTTTGATAGTTTTTTGAATACCAACATAGCCATATGGCAGCGATAAACATCATTATTGAATTATTTTGAACAGCGCATTATAACACTGATGTTTTTGGTCATGCGATCACATTACCGGTACTTATCATTTTGTAGCATATTTAATCGTTTGTAATTTTATAAAACACGAATGAAACAAATCAAAGACGAATTTGTTATCATTAGTTTGTGCACAAAGTGTTTGTGTCCTTCGCCTCGAGGAAAGACGAGTGTGATCATATGAACACATGCTTTATATCCTTTGAAAATAAAGCATTGAATTGATGTAATCGTTTCTCACTTGTTTTAGAATAACAACTAATAACTTCGTGTATAGTTTAAAAGTATCAAACATTGCGCGTAACGACAACACCACTAAAGTGCGTTAATATGTTTGAAGCGATCCAAAAAAAATAATTGTAGTTGATTTCCAAAATTAAGATTAGCGCATAAACCCCTAAAGGAGTACTATCCCAGGGCCTGGGACCTTCTCTCCACTTATTCGAAAGAGCACTCTTGTACATTGAGCTCGGAGACAGACAGAGACAGAGAGAACGAAGCGCAGTTCGGGAGACAGAGACGGAGAGCTTCCCTTATTTGCTTGCTGTTCGTGACGAGTCTTTGTCCAATTATCATTTCCTTCTAAAGCAGGAGCAAATGAATCGATTTTTTGTTTATTGTTTATGTAAAGAAATTACATGGTCTTATATGCTATCAACAGTGTTTATTTACAATTGACTACGACATCATCTATTTTAAATTTGCTCACTCTTCAAAAGTTTAAGAACTTTAATACATTATGGAACATATGCTTCGCGGTTACATAGCATCGATCATGTTAAATTGGTTTGATATTGAATGTTGTCGATTGATTTAATTAAAAATGCCGCATTGCAAGCCTTTGTGAAATGCATTTTTTAGGTACAAAGGGATGATAGTGAAATACCTCCCGCGGACAGACGTAATTGTTTGAGCGTGGATGAAATCAATGTACGTGTTTTGCAGAAATACCATCAATTGACGGCATGACCGAAATTGTGGTAATGCAAAAATGATTGTTTACCCTCCGGGGCGCAAGGGTTTTGAATTTGAAATTGAATTTTTGAAAGCGATTTTTCACCAATCGAAAGCATAATTTCGTCAAATTTTTAGCGAATAAGTGATCGAACCCCTATTTATATTTTCCGGCATCGCGTTGCTGAAAAATTGTGCTGTAATTTTTAAGCTTACGTTAAAATCCGTTCACGAAAGGATTAATTGCCAATCAGCAGGAGATTTAAAATTCATTGGAAGCCTCGACGTTCATACGCTGGACTGAATTTTAAAACTGCAATCCGCACCCCGACTTTGTCAAAATACAGTTTTAGCGATTTTGCATCGAACGTGCACATTTTCAACGGATTAAATATGATTTTGTATAGGATTTGTGCGAAATTGTGCGCGGGGTACTTGTTGCGCGCAACGGAATCCCTGCGCGCGCGCTCGTGCGCTCTCTAAATACTCCCCAGTGCGCCCGAGAAATTCCCGCTATTCTAGGGAAATTCTCGTCCCACAGTTTGAGATGCGGAATTCCAGACATTGTTAAGGATGTTTACGCCTTTAGCGCTCACTCCGAGACCAACACGGCCGAGCAATCTGTATTAATAAATGTAATACCTGGGCCGCCCGTAATGACCCACTGACGAACAAATAAAATACATTTTAGAGCTGTTACAATAAATTACAGAGACCGCGGACCGACATCTATAATAATAAAAAAAGACCGTGGCATATTAAAAAGTATATATGATTTTTATCGACAGTGTTTAAAGGCTTCGGCGTTTGGACCGCGCTGGCGTTTACTCACCACGTCTCAATTTGATACACGAATTAAACCCTTTGTAATCAATTAAATTATTCAATTTGTTAGCGACGCGGAAAAGAACCGCTCTTCTGAGTCTTGGCATTCTAGACGTAACGTAACGCTCAATAATTGCGTCGATCCGACGAAAAACAAAGCAAAAAACGCCTGCAACCAAGCCAAATCGAAGCAGATATGAAACCAATCAATTGTAAATGGGATGCATTATATAAATTTAACAACTACCGTGCGAAATGCTGCTGGATCATAAATCATGGATGGGAGAGAATTTTATTAAATTATTCATCAAATTCTTCTATACTACAATTAAAATGAGGACCGCAGCAAAAACAACGCTATCTTCATTGTGAGCAGCGATACAGAAATGCATTCGAGCATCATTTGAGATCTTCATCCTAGTGAGGAGGAATGGGAGACTGGACTCTTTATACGCCAAGAATTCCTTATTGAGAAGATCGCTTGGTTGGGTTGCGTGCTCACAAATAAAAATCGGAAGTCAATTCTACCGTCAATATCAAGCGCACATGGAAGTGAATATATGATAAAGATGGTATGGACGTGACCCATTACCTTGCATGGATGTTATTAAAGGAGTTCCAGTCCTTCAGTAGACTGCATATGGCTGCACTGTAACCAATTAAATTTGCTTTGAGATCATCGCTTTTCAAATGTCAAAATATAAATTTTCTTACCTTATTTACACATTCTCGTCGGGTTATGCATAGTATTGTCTTTCACCTGATGTTGCTCAAAATCTTAAACTAGTATGCATTTTCTATAAAATTTTGGAGAAAATGCTTAGAACTAGGGAATCCAATTCCGGGATCCCGGACAGTTAGGTGCTCATGAATCTCAGGATTAGTAAACGTAATCCCGAAAAATTCAGGGTTGAAATTTTTATCTAACAGAAATCGTACAACTCATCAGCACAATGAAGGTTACTAAATCGAGACATTCTCGCAAAAATCTGGACGCTTGGAAACAGTGGCATAACTACTAATTGGCGATCTTAGGCGACGATTAGGGGCAGTAACTGTCTAATCCAGCGCTCTTCTTAAACTTATGTAGTCCGCGGACCCCCTCTTGAGCAAAATTTCTTTCGCGGACCCCCTCTTGAGCAATTTTTTTTCGCGGACCCCCTCTTGAACAAACTTTTTTTTGATGGACCCCATTCCAACCCTTGTGACTTAATTTTTCAAACAAAAAAACATTTTTTTAGTCAAATATTGGTCAAAATAGATATTTTTATAATTTTTTCTGTAAATAATTCCAGAAAAATATCTTGTTTAAGTATAGGTAAAAAATTTTTTATATCTCCGCGGACCCCCAGGGGTCCGCAGACTCCTGTTTAAGAAACGCTGGTCTAATCTATATAAACATATATACAGTATATATATGTTTTTCAAATTGTTATATTAACCTTTCCCTACCGGTGATGTATTTACTACACCTCGACTCTAATAATGGGAATATAGATATGAAATATAATAGATATGGGGTTCAGAATTTTTGTATTCCTCCATGATATAATTACGAATCACATCAAAGTATTATAGTATATAAATGTTCATCTCCAGCTACGGAAATAAATAATCTGTCGGGAAATATGTGCATATCACCAAATAAATCTAATCCGCGATTGGATGATACGAAACGTGCAAAAATCAAAGTATCCATACAAATTTAACCATGGATTAGATCAGGGGTATTTCCATTGATGAAAGAATTTAATAAATCCAAATGTAACAATTACATCAAATATGCAAAAGAAATATGAAAACTTACAGCTGCTTTTAAAAGCCGATTCAGTCATTTACAGTTAGACAAACACAACAAAATTTTTGAAAATATATTCATCTCCTTTTCAAATCGAATTCGACTTCGATGAACCCCAGAATGTCTCTACCCAAACTGAGATCGATTTGCAAAAGCGAAAGAGTGGAGAAACAAATATCACACTAGTAAAATATTTTTTAATTATTTTATTTATATTTATGCATTTCTTACATTTAATTTTTAATGATATATATTTCTTTACAATGTAAGTTGATAGTATATAAGTAATGTAAGTATCATTATTGTTATATTATCTATCTTTTAGTTTGAAACACGCGTCACTGCGTCCCAAATCTTGACCTAAGCGGGTTCTTTGCATTATTATGGTCACTCGCCGCTCCAAATTGGCACCGATCCGATTATTAGCTTTTTATCAAATATATAACAGCATAAAATCAACGCAATTTCATATACATATTAAAATTAAACATGCAAAACCACGACAAGATTATTTTGTTAGGGTATATTATTTTAACAAAACCCTTAAGCACTAAGGCTTATAAATTGAGCATGAAGTCATACAAGGTTCAAACCAATTTATGGAGTTCATGTTTCGCACAATTTTCACATCATGATATATTTTGCCAAATAAAATGTGGATTCAATACACATTGGCCTTATAACATAAAATTTCATTATAATGATATTGTTCATGTATTATCCATATTTGATCATTTTTTATAGTTGATTATCTTATCAATGCTTTTAAAAACTGATTGTATTGCATCAGCAAAAATTTTGGATTTGTATTCCATAATATTCGGATTTTTCCACTTGGTAAAACAGATCATTGTTAAATGTTAAGGATATATGAAGACATAAAAATGAAATGATCGCATTGAAGTCTGCCATTGAACATTTATTGATACGAAGCTGATTTCGCAAATACCACTTAAGAATATATCTTGACCTCATAATTCTATTGTGCATTTTTTGTTATCTTACATGTTCCATCTAAATTCTGGATGGTTGCCCAATTGAACGTCTTCTCTTGTGGTTCCGAAAACCGCTACCATCATGTCTAAGTGATAGTCTTTGTTCCTGAAAGCGTTTGAGATAAATTGTGTTTTATTCATCGAGGATGTTCAACCTTATTGGGAGAAAATGTTTTTTTTTGTTAATCAATAAGTTTATTCATCGATGGATGTACCAAAAAAACGGTTTAATTGGTCATCTTCACGAATAAGTTCTTTGTGCTTTGACTTGAAAAACATCAAATAATCCCGACCGTGTTTGACCAAAATATCCAGCGGCGACCCATCAAGAAATAATTAAACACTCGTTCGTCTTCGGCAGCAGTTCCGAGGATAAAACAGCTTTCTTACCCCCCGTTTTTGGGGTGGTTATGGATTCAAAGAGCCTCCATGCCTATTTAAAATGTCATATATGATTGAATGGGACAATTTGGCACACAATAGGGCAATTTGATATGCGAGTAGGTCTCCGCCAGGTTTCACCTTTGTGTAATTCGGAACGAGTAATATATGCTGCAAAAAATTCCAGGTACTACATTCATCGACTCTGCTTTGGTCTACAGAATATCTTTTTCCGCATATTAAAAACGTAAGAGCCTGTCGAATTCCCATGGAGATTGTAGGGGTAATATGCGACATTATGATTGAACAATGTTTTATTTTAGGCAGTTGATTTGGATCAATTACCCCTATACAGATTTTTCCCCCATACAGCCAATATATCGGTTTTAGGGTATTAAAAGGGCAAAATATTAATAATATAAACGATTATGACGTTAACGAAGACAATATATGCTCACTTTTAAATGATATCTAATTAGGTGTTTCGATCAATTCATTAAGCTATTAGGATACTACCATTTTGTTCCATATATGGAACAATCGTAGATCTTTTTTTATAAAATACTTCTGTTCAATGTACTATTGTTTTCTCGTCTGAAATGTGGCAAGGTATATCCAATACCAGTTCTCGATGCAAAAACGTAGAGAATGGCGTTATCTCTTTTCGCATCAATCCTGGAGAACGAAGAGAGGTGGCTCACTGTGCACATGTACTAAGCTAAATTGAATAGCAGGGAGAAGCGGGATGAAACATATTTCTGTGGAGATGATGTGTGACATGAACCGCCATATACACAATACCATATAGGATACAAGCAGGGAAACAACAATTTAATAAGGACAACTAGAAGAATTCGATGATCATATGACGGGATCAAGTGGCACCATTCTGAATATAATCGGACCACACTGGGAGTCATCACTGAAACCTGATATCTTTGCCTTCGCAGAAAGGAACTGATTCTTGGAAGCATGTTAATGGGGTAGAAAATTTGTCATCTGCAAGTTTTAAAGACTTTTTGTTCGTATATTGGAACAATGTAAATGAATATCCGCTCCACTTAAATGAGTATATTTTTTTTATAATAACAGGCTTATTGCACGTATTTAATTACAGATTTAAGATTCTGAAAAAAAATCCATATGTAGCTGAGATAAATTCTATATTAACACATTCAGTCCGCTCACTTAATACATACTTGATTATATATGAAATGTTTTGTGTTTTTTATGACTGACCCTAAAACATCTGTTATGATAAAATGAAAGCCACTGTTATAGCTATCTATCCCAGTACTCCGTAACCTTTTCTCACCTACGATATACCAAAGTTCTTCGTTATATTTCGCGATATATCAAAAGCTAAAATAGTAGATATTGATTTGATACACCAATTTTACAACAAATTTTCATTTTTTATTTCATAAGTATACACAAGAGGGATGTTTGGAAAGTAAGTGTACTAGATTTTTTTTTAGTTGACTATTTTTCCACATAATCGCCATCTCGTTCAATGTATGTGATAAGCCATGGCTCAAGCTACTTTATGCTTTCCTTGAAGAACTCTTTCAAAAGCTCCTTCCCTTACTTCAGAACCATTTTCTGCACTTGCTTGTTCATTTGAAATTTTAATTCCATCCATGTGTGCCTTCAAGGTAGTGAAAAGATGACAATCTGAAGGGGCCGTCAGGGGAATACGGGGTATGATTTATAACATCCCACCTAGGGAATCCAATTCCGGGATCCCGGATCCCGGACACTTTTAGGTACATAAGAATCTCGGGATTAGAAAACGCAATCCTGAAAATTTCGGGATTGAAATCTTTATCTAACAGAAATCGTACACCTCACCAACACGATGAAGGCTACTGAATCGAGACATTACCGACGAAATGTGGACCGTTGGAAACAGTGGCGTAATTATTAATTGGCGAACTTAGGCGACGCCTAGGGGCAGTGACTGTCTAATCTATATATACATATATAGCGTACATGTATGTTTTTCAAATTGTTATATTTACCTTCCCTACCGGTGATGTATTTACTACACCTCGACTCTAATAATGGGAATATCGATATGAAATATAATAGATACGGGGTTCAAAATTTTTGTATTCTTCCGTGATATAATTACGAATCACATCAAAGTATAATCGTATATAGGTATTCATCTGCAGCGACGGAAATAAATAATTTGTCTAGAAATCGGGAATTTCGCGAGTTTTAGCCCGTGTCTCAGCAGATAGGAATTTTATCAGTCATATTGATGGTGCTATACGAAAATGGAAGCTCACGTGATCATCAACTCGAACTAGCATTTAAATATCTGTTGACGATACCTCCAACGAGTGTGGAGGCTGAGCGTGCAATTTCAGCAGTAAGTTGTCAGGCTTCCAAAATCAGATCCAGACTAAATGACAAAACACTCCATGCTTTAATGTTAGTAATTTTATTAGTGATTTTTGATCAAATTTATTAATTTAATTTCTTAAACTATTGAAAATCTAGGCCCCGGGATTCCGGAACTGATCCTGGGATGGTCTAATGCAATTCCGAAATCCTGACTGATTTATGTGTATTTTCAAATTTGCACAAAATATTTTTTCGATATGTCCGCTTCGGTGGCCCGCGGGTGAGATTCGATGAATTTAAATCACTGCTTGCATTATGATTTAATGGATACACAAGTAGTGATATAAAATAGGTAGCGCATTGTAATGTGGCACATTTTTAACGCGTGCCAATCTTGTTATCTTATGGCACGGTTACTGAACTTTATTACATGTTAATTCAATTCGCTGGAAATTAAATTAAATTCGCCAATATTATGTGCCGCTCTTATTTGCTTATAAGTTTATCAATAAATGCGTTGTGTTTAAATTTCGTGCGTCCGAAACGGAACCGAAGTTCTTGCACACAATGAAAGACGCCTGGTGAGAATATCAGTGCAAATTGTATTTAGTCCCGAGTGCTCACAATTTATTCAAATTGTATTGATAAATCGATCCGTGAAAGCGCTTTGTTGATCCCCCATTATTCCCCCATTATAAAAAGCTGCCACATTTGACGATATCAAAAATTACTTTCGGGGGTCTTTTCCCACCGGAGTCCCCTTCGTTTATACATTTTGTCCAGGTCTATAAAAGCTCAGTGATCGAATCAAATGCTTAATCGGCAATTGAAGGATTTTTTTCGTCGTGAGGTTATTATATGTACACTATGAGAATTGTGATGATGTCGGTCGTTTTCTAGTTTGGTATTCATTGCGCGATGCGAAGCCGGAACTGACCAGTGCTTGTTCAGCATATTTCACAAATTTGAGCAACTTCCTGTCTGGAAAGGGTGGCTGGCAATTTTGAATATTTCCTTAAGTGGAATGGCAGAAAGGAAGGGTCCTTTCTTGACAGTGTTGTTTGTGTAGGTACAAGGATGGGCGCGCATGGGGTCCGGCGATAAATCAATGCGCCTGCAGCGTGCTGCACTCTGCACAATGGCGTTGTTCAGGTTTTTTTGCATTAGTTCTGCTCGCCACTTGAGCGCTGTGAATAATTCCGAGGCGAGCTACAAAAGGCGACCGTCTGGTTTTACGCGCCGCGTGACATTTTAAAAAGACATTCGCCTCACTGTAGGGGTTGTCAACTTTTCTGGGTATTTATCTATTGACCTGCCTCTCCTTCTTGGGAAGACCCTTCAGGAATGCCTGGACATGTTCCTTTTGCGGCTCGTTTCTGGCCGGCGCGCTGAATTGCTCTTTGCATGATATTAGCATGTTCTTCTGTCCATTGCTATTCTAAGGCGGCTTGACGCTCTGCTCCTTTATAGTAAACGTTTTTGCTCCTTCAGATCAAAGTGATTCAAATAAAATTTAAGGGATAAGAACACTCTTCTTAAATTCATAACAACATATAGCGAGATATATGTGATGATTTTCCATTGCTTTCCCAATATAATTAAAATAGGAATTATCATTATTTTAAAACATTATAAACAAAATTATCATTGCTAATGGATCAGGTATAGGCAGCATAATCCGGGCGATTTTTGCAAGAAATTCATAAAACTCTACTTCTTTCGTAAAATTGATATAATTCTTAAGCCAACAATCAAAATTTCAGTAGTGTCAAGAAGAAAAAATAAAAAATAGCGGTTTTATAAATCCGACAAGAGTATCAACGACCTTTTGACTTGAATTGTATGAACAGCCATTGATTAACCTGTTAAGCGGGGAAGTTTCGTTTCAATAAAGCAACATACAGCGGGCGCGCACATTTTCGTTAGGACGTATATATACGTCCTGCTCACCTGGCGTGAGCTCATTTTTTTAAAACTTGTTTAGAATTTATAAAAAAACAAAGAAACATATATTTTTTAAAATTTATTTTGATACAAAATAATATAGAGATGTTAACAAATACAAAACAATAAACAAAAGCACACAAAGCACATGTAGATACTTTCCCTTTTTTGTAATAAACTCGACATTTCCTGGCTTTAGTTCCTTTTCATTTGTTCTTTGGAAATGCTTTTCAACTAACGCGTGAGAGTTTAAATTTAATGCTGTTTGAACTGAGCATCAATACGTCTTTTTTGTCCTTCCATTTTAAAAGTATAAGTTTGCTTTTGAATCTTACCGTATGCTACTAGTCACCGTTTTCTAAGTACTCGTCCACTCCAATACAATAGCGAAGTGCAACCAATTTGCTACCTATCTTAAATTCATGTCAAAACATGTATACACAACTCACACATTTGTTAATAAAAAAAAAGTTCCGCCTACTTTAGAGCTCAACATATATTTTGAAGACGTATATATACGTCATACGCAATTTAGATGCAGTTTACATTGGACGTATATATACGTCATGTTCACTCAACGGGTTAAATAGTACACGAACAAAATAAAAGGCCTACATTAAGTCACTATATCGTTCTATTTAAAAAATATATTTGAATTGTCTATTTGAACGTATTCTATGACGTATTTGTGTAAATAAAATATATGACCATATTTTGCCGAAGGATTACATTACTGTAAAGAGAAAAACCCCCCTCCCCCCCTAGAAGAAGAATTTTGAAGAATTAAGTTACAACAGGTGCTTCCATAAAGTCTCTCCAACGACGAAATTAGCATTTCTGTAAAACGAAAGAAATTTGTATATTTTCTTGATAGTATTATTTAAAAACGTGCAAGAATAAGATCTGATTAATACAAAAATAACGAAAAGTCTTCTTCTTTAGGTATCACATCTGTTAGCGAATGCAGACGATTATAATAGGATTACTCGAAACCAATATTTATAAGCAGATGTCATAAATTAACGCATAAAACCAATAATTGATCAAATAGCTTGGAAGAAAAAGAGGTCTGATTAAATTCAGCCTGATCTTGATGATGCCTGAGCCTGATCATGAAGAGCAGGATCTTTGATTGGTCTAATCTTCCCTGTTTGAATGATCTTTCTCTATGTCTTAATATATATCTTAATATTTAGGAATATGATTCTAAATAATGGGAAAAAATGTGTGAAAACGTGACGTAATACATAAAAATATGTTTCCCATATGTAAACATCAGATGACACGGACAATATCAATATGCTTCCCGTATATAATGCGTTAGATCCATGCTTAAATTTATCCAAGTATAACTAATGTTAATTGAATCATCAAAGAGGAAAAACGATTGTAATAATCTTGATATTTTGATGATACCTTGGCATATGCATTTCCATTTACACGAAGATTTCGTGTGTAGTTCTACAATGTAATACAATTGTTGAAAGCTCGTTTCATCGTTCATAATTCTGATGCAAAGGGCTTGCATTTTTAGAAAATGACACAAGAAAATTTCATACACTCGTTTTCAAAGTATCCATGTATTCAATTTCAAATTAACCTTCTTAATCTCATGCATCAATGCGGCTGAATCGAAGTCCTCCACAAAGAGCTCGTGTAAAGCAAAATGTTATGCGCGGAGACGAGGACTTCCGGACTTTTGTTTTTATCATGGCTATTATTTTAGTATAAAAATACAGATCAAAGTACATGTAAGAGTCGATGGTCGGTTTTATACCCCTGAGGCAGCGACGACACAATGGGGCATGTAAAGTGAAGGTTAAACGAAAGCTTTTGCAAGGCATATGTTTTAGTCTTTTATTCGATGGTTCCTTTTTTTCCACGAACCACTTACGGCTGCATAAACCTTCCAATCAAACAATCGGGTGCATTCTTGCATAAGACTTCATATCAAGTTGATGCGAAAAGTATACTATCGTATTTCTGCATTAACGACTCGAGGTGCGAATAGCATCCGGGGACCCTTAATCGTGAGGGTCGTTCAACAGTTAATAATCGAGGAAAAGAAAGGGTGCAAAAGAATCGGTTGATGTGGTCATGTGGAATGCTTTATTGAACTACTCGTGTGACCTTCGCCATATACCAAATATAGAAAATGCCACATTTCGGTAGAGTGTGGAGAGTTGTATTTGTGGGGTGGCCAAGACCTCTAGAACGACCTTCTAAACTGGGGAAGTTTATTTAGAAACCATCAAATTGCTTGTTGATATAGAAGGTTCAATTTTAGTATGCGGTGTGTTCCATCCCTAAAGCAGAAGGCTATAAAAACCTATGTAATCATAATGATTTTTCCAAGAATATCTATATTATCATCAGCTCAGTACAAGATAAGGGATTCTCTAATTGAACTTATTCGTCACCAATGTACTCAGCTTTTACTTAAATTTAACATGAATGCATGAAAAAGCTCTCCACAAATTACAAAAATAAATATTCAAGCGCTTCAAATCGTTAAGGGGCAATTATTGAGATAATCCATATACCCAATTATTTGCATCACTCCGAATCCAATTTCAGCTCGATCTGCAAACGATTTTTTTTTCATCTAAATACGATGATCATCGATAGGCTTCAATAGTTTAAAAAGAGTGGCCTTTGAGAGGAGCAAGAAGAAAAAAACCAAAGATGCATATATTGCGGACAAGTAGAGCATTTTAAGCAACCAAAATCAATTTCAGACGACAGACCAAACCATTGACGAATACTAATGCGGTCTCCGGTCAGAATTTAAGGACGTCATTCGCATCGCAGTGGCATCATAGATTCCTATCTCAATTTACAAAGAATAGCTCATTTCAATACGAAAAGTGGTTTCAGTTTCCACTGCAAAAAATGTCGGACGAAACTCTCCAAGGATAAAAAGTGAAAAATAGATTTTATCCTGTGGAATTAATCCTCTTTTTGTGCCGACCGCATTTTGCAAGGGGGGGATAAAAACAAACTTCCAAATAAGGGATGCTTTATTTGCAAATTAAGAATGGCTCCATAGTTCCCCCTCGAAAATTATGCAGACAAAAGCATCGACGAGCAGGAAGATGGCAGGTATGAGTTTTTTTTTGGGAGCTTGCATCTTTTGAATTCGGATGAATGGTCCCACCATATTCACGCAAATCAAGATTCCTATCTGACGAAATCCATTCGGACAAAACGTCTTTCCTAATATGTATAAGAATTTGTGACGAGAGTCAATGGACAGACTTGCCGAGGGGAATTTACTAGACGCAAGGGACTTTCAATAGGAAAGTTTTTATTATTTTTTACTGGGACTGTCTTCGTAAGGGTTTTCCCTGGATAAAAAAATATTGCAGAAAGACAGCTGTATGACGTTCGTATAGATATATTTTCCCAGATACAGGCGGTGCAATTGATAGATGAGTTTATATATTGAATATATACAGGATCCGCCAGTTCAAGTGTTACCAATTTAAACCTGTAAATTTAGAGAATTTTCAGTCAAAATTATAAAATATGAGTACGTATATGAATCTGAGCTTATTGTTTGGTGGAGCCTCTTGGACATGAATTACGACGTTGAGTCTGCGCATAAACGTGTTGCATGCATTGTTCCAAAACAGGGGCTCTAAACATATGGGTTGCAACCCAAACAAGGCCACAGATAATTAAGAGCAGTCAAAGGAAAGTTTAAAATGTGGAAAAATAAAAAAAGTTGATATAGAAATTGCTTCTGGACGATGAAAACATCAAGCCAGCAAAGGCTAAAAGTGTAATGATGGAGCATCCACCAACACTAAATTTTGAATTCATAATATGGTCAAATTGAATAAAAAATCCATTTGATATTAACGTTGAAGACTTGATGAAACCGCGACTTGATGAATTTAAAATTAAAAAACTAGCTAAGATAGCAGCATAACGGAGTAGCCACTGTCTGTGTGTCCAATCGGTCCGCTTTTGGGACCGCTTTTGAGCATCTCGCGATCGGCCGCCATACTTGAATATATTTACGGAACGATTACGAACTCTCATTACAAAACAAAGTTGTCCGAAAAAGACTGATCGGGTGGGTTGTTTAAAGTTTGCAATTGATCGAAAATATTGTTGTCTTTATTTTATTGCGAGCTTATTATGCGATTAGACAACTCAGTATTAAATTATAAAAACGGACAGAGTCAATCAGTGTTGGTTCGTGTAAAGTAAAATGGTCGACTAAAATAAATCGTCATCAGATATATTTAAATGCTAGTTCGATTTGTACCGTTAATGTGACTGATAAAACTCGCAAAATTCCCGATTTCCCGACAAATTATTTATTTCCGTCGCTGCAGTTGAATACTTATATACTATAATAGTTTGATGTGATTCGTAGTTATATTACGGAGGAATACAAAAATTCTGAACCCCGTATCTATTATATTTCATATCGATATTCCTATTATTAGAGTCGAGGTGTAGTAAATACATCATCGGTAGGGAAAGGTGAATGTAACAATTTTAAAACCATACATAGATTAAACATTTACTGCCTCTACGCGTCCAGATTTCGGAGAGATTTACGATTTCTGTTAGATTTCAATCCCGAATTTTTCGGGATTACGTTTACTAATCCCGGAATTCATGAGCACCTGCAGCATTCATTGATTGGATTCTCTAGTTGGAACCTTGTCGAAAATGTTTCCTTGCAAGAATCCTTTCTCTAAAAACTGTGTGAACTTTGATGGTTACTGCTGTGATAAAATCATGATCTGAGCAAATCCTCGCTTCTTCATGATCACTTGCTGTTTTTAAATCATCCTGAATTTTCTCTTTAATTTAACTTCGTTATTTTATTAAAGGATAAACTGCTGATTATTGCAAATATAAAAACAACCGTTTTGTTGAAGGATGCAGTGTTTTATTCTTTTTTCAAGAACAGACTGCTTTCTATGAATAATCATAAATTCATCTCGCTTGCTTCCTGAACTTACCTTTTAGATAATTCGTGTACTTTCACACCCTTTCCTCGACAGTTCGTCCAAGGAATCTTCTTGTCAATTCACTATACAAGACGTCCCCAACAGTATCAACATGCGTCGATGGTACAACATTTAAATATACATTTTTAAGTGAGCACCATGGGAATAAAACAAATCAGGATGCGTAGAAGCACATAATTCTTACCGAGCACATCCAGCAATGCAGCAGGACTTGTAAACTCGTAGAATATGCGGTTCTGATTTATTGCAGTGCCTCTCAATATAAAAATGATCGGAATCCGGATAAATTATTTAGCCGCTGACGTGTTCATCACGCTTTTTTCAATAACACATAGCAAGGAGTGTTGTTCGAAACGCCCGATGGATTTTTTTTATTAAGTATATTTATATGCATGAAATCATATCCACAACAATGCGTAACATCGCATAAATCTGAATAAATATAATTAATAGGCTTTTAACATCATTTTTCATCCATAGAATTTTTTTGTGCAAGGGGAGGCCCCTAATATATTCATGAAGGCTGCAAGGTCCATATCGCATTATGTTATTATGTAATTGAATAATACAAGTTAGTTTTTTCTCTAGTTACCATAAGGGTGAGGCTCTTTTCTAATGCGAAATTTCAGGGTGGTATCGCAAAAAAATCGATCGATCAAGGCGTTCTTTGCCCAGCAAGAAATTATACACCGAAGTTTTTTCAGTATTTTTTTTCAGTTTCAGCGCCCGAAACGATATTGTTGTTTTAGCAAATTTCGCCGAAGCCAATGTTAAATGGAATTAGGTGTCGAAATTACAAAAGAAAAATTACACCTCAGGATAAATAAAACAAAATTACACAAGAGTCCTTCCCTGCGCGAAAAAAAGTTTATTTACACAATGAACGTTAGCCTATTTACGAATTGAAAATACGGCCTACCGAATTTCCATAAAAAGTGGGTAATCAAAAAGAAAAATGAACGTTGTTAATTTTAAAGCCGTCCCGCGGTCTCAAAGCCCGGGGTTATTAAATTAAAAAAAGGCACACCTTTATAATACGGTAGGGGTCGCAAACCCAATTCGATCGGAATTATTCAACGATTTAATATATAAATAAAGATTGAGGATGCATTATGACAACAATATTTTCGACCAATTGTACAATTTAAATAGCCCACCTGATCACTCTTCTTCAGACAACTTCGATTTGTAATGTAGACATGTTCGGGTATAATGTTCGTTCGCAAGGCGTTCATTCGTCATATCAGCGATCCGAAAAAATGACCAGTTGAACCCATAGGCCTTGTGGCCTTTTATTATCTGTACAATCATGAAAGCCCCCTCAATCGCAATTTAGATACTCGCCACGGGAGCTTCATACCTTTGTTACGGCTCTGTTTTATCAATATAAGCATATTTGCATTTTTCTTCTTTGGGTGCCTTATCCGATATGTTCCATAATCTTACATCCGGGCACCGCTAACTATCCATATGTTTTTTACAAAGAACAAGCGAACTATTAATATTGATAACTCGCACTATTTTCCAAGAAACCATATCAGTTTGAAAAATGATGAATCAGCTCTTTAATTTTGATTTTTGCATGGACGTTCTTATTCGCATTGAAATAGCAGAATATCCTAAGTGTGGAGGAGATAAAGTACCGGATCCAGCACAATGTTTTATGGTACTACAGCTGAAATTTCTCTCACGTGTTTGTGTCTTCGTGTTTCACTCTAAAATGTCTTTCTGCAACGTAGGACATCAACAGAATGAAACATGATGAATAAAATTTGCTTACATAGCAAGTATTTTATGCCGATGAAATAAATTGAACCTAAGACTCATGGAAAAAGATTTACACCTTATCAAATATCAAGACAGTCTTCATATAATTGCGTCCGAGCTACAAAATCGACTGAATTAGGGTATCAGTTATATTCAAATGTCACCTTGCCTGATATATGATTTCTTCTTCATTCATATCATGTGCATTATTAAATGTCAAATAGTGTCACGTTCCATTGAGCTCTTGATAATTGAAGTTTTTGGTCTTAATCCAAAGGGTAATTGATACAAAATAACAGAGACGTGGAAGAATTGGTAATATATCCTCAAGTTAGTTTTGATCCAAATGGCAAATAGCCAAAAACCACACAAACTAAAATCTTCAACTTTTAGTTATAATCAGACTCTTGCCAGTATTTTAAGTTTATTTTAATTGTTTAATTTCATATGGATTCAGATATAGAAATAAATGAAAATGACTTTGAGATAAACATGGATACAGTTAAAAATGATGGTTCTTTTATTCCAGCCATATATGGGCCTATATCTAAATTCTACAAAACTTGACTTTTTGATGATTCGAATATCATGTAAATAAAGACTTGTTATCAAAATTGTAGACGAAAGCAAATACTAAAGACCAATGAAAAAAAATTAAAGTTTACATTGAATTTTAGAGTTGTAGATAATAGTGAAAGTGGGTTAAATCCTGGACTTTAAATTATAAAAGTTCAAATCCAGATTGTGGAAAAATATTCACTGTGCCAACAAATTTGGGAGATCGGTTGTATTATTAAAGGCGATTAATGAAATCCTATTGTAATAATCCTATAATAGAATAGGAGTGGTTGGATAAGATCCTCGTATAACACGTTCGATGAATGTGACATACTTGTATAACACGGTAATAATAAAAATACGGAGAAAGATCCTTGAAGAAATGAATAGAAGACTGCAATCACAAGAAACAACTTGGGATGCAAATATTTATTGCGTGGACCAAAGTTTTGCCGTAAATACTTAGAATGAAAGAAAAGGGCTGGAAGAGAGTACGTTGAATCCGTTAGAGTAGAGCTGTCAAACTCAAAAGCTAACATGGGCCAAATTTAAATAAAGAAGTTTGAGTAGGCTGCAAAAAAGTTCAAAGCAATTTTTTTGGAAATGTAGGTTTATATGTATGTAAATTTGACGAACACTTGCTTAGATCCTTGAATTACGTGGTATATCCGACAGAATGTACAGAAATAAAAAAAATGTCTATTTAATGTTTTCTTCCTGACACTTACCATCTCTTCTCTGCTACTATCATTTATTTTTCAGGAACAATACTGCTAGCAGTGATTACTTTCAAAACTCACCCAAGGAGAGCATCGTTTATACTGAATTGGGTTGGAGACTAATTTCCTTTCATAAGTAATAATAACTGATAAGTTCTTCCAAAATGGAACTTATTCCAAATGCGATCCTTCGTGTGTGATATGATATATTCCTTGCAGCGATAAATGTAAATCGTTTAAGTGTTTTGTTATATAGAATATTCGCATTCTAATCCACTTAAAAAAAGTAGAGAATTGTTGCTGATTTAAGCCTGGAAAACTTATGAAATTTATATTTTTTCTGAAATATGACAACACATTTTTCATGTTAATTATCTTCATGCATCGCATGTTCAAGAGCGTGTGGTCGTTGTAAGTCGGAGACGATTGCAATGAGTGGAGCCCTGAGGTACTGAGGGGCTCGCCGCTCGGGTGTATTTTCATTTTCGCGTCCGTTTTGGTAGTGCTATCTAGTCAATATTAGGTGCAATCTACTGCGTGAATTTCGCGCTGTAAAAGTGAAACATCTTAGTTCCTAGAAAAAGCTGATTTTATGCGTTGCTTTTATTCCATTTCTTAATGGAATTTTTGTCTAAAAATACGCTGTGTGTTGTGTAATATATAATAAAATACGCGTGGCACACACACACTGCAAAGATGGCGTGTGTATGATGTATACAACGGTGACAAACAAATTACAGTTTTCATTGGTGTCGTTCAAGCCGATTTGCCCTACCACGCCTATAGAAGTTTAAAAAAGTATTTAGTTCCTTATCATGATATATAAACATATATTAGGGTGTGCCATAAGTTTCTTTCGTTTTCATATTAAGGAAAAATAAACAATAATTTGTATTACATCAAAATTTATTGAATAACATATGATCCATTCTGTTCTATTACCTTTCTCCATCTCTCCGGAAGCCTCATAATGCCTTTTTGCCAAAATTTCCCAGGTTTGTTGGCAAAATATTGATCAAGGTGTATTTTTATATTATTTTTTGAATTAAAATTTTTACTAAGTAAAGAATTTTTCAATGAAAGAAATAAATAATCTAGTTGGAAACAATATTTTGTTGAATTGATCGTTTCACCTTGCTATAGTAGCTCATAATAAACTACCCCCTTCCAATCCCACCAAACGCATAGCAAAACTTTTTTTGGACGTAGTCCAGGTTTAGCTACAGCTAAGCTTCTGTACCCTTGGTCCAAGACCGTTTACGTTGGATATTCTCACTGAGTATCCAACTTTCATCTCCAGTAAACTCCACTGAACGATTGATGTAACCCAATTTTGTCAGATGATTATGGACGGAAATTGTTAGCTATTTCGCGAACGGTATATAGCGGATTTTCTTCAACTATGGCTATGATTATATTTGTGTTCATTTGCGAAAGAAACATATGAGACAACCTAATACAATAATTTTGTTTCAATTTTGAACCTCATATAATACAGATTTATGTGACGTTTTCGTGGAACCATATACCTACGATATTTAGTAGTCCAATTTTAATATATCGTGTTCTTTGATTGTAAACCTCAATGCCCACATTGAGTTCCAGGTTGTTTATAGATTTAAAGTCATTTGCGAGTGTTGTAAATCGAATTGGCTCGCAGGCCAACAGTTTGGGCCTCAGGTGTATACCTTGCCTACGAGCATTTTTTACGGCTATTATAAAAACGTTTCGAGGCAGACGTATTTTTTACCCGTGTAATTTCATTGATATGTATATATTTTTATTATTTTTTCGTATATATTTATATATGCGGCGAGGAAGCCTCATCCAGCGGCCTTTCAATGACTGAGTGCTTTTTTATCATTATAATACGCTGTAATAATACTTAACCGAATCGTGTTGAATGGATAAGATATAAGAAGAGTAACGGAGGCCATTAGGGATATTATGCCGCGAAGGATTTCTCCCCGATATGCCACACAATTACTATGGGAATGTTATGATTGAATATGAAACACATGCATAATGCATGTATCTGCCGATGTTCCCCGCCCCTGCATCAACGCCAATTTAATGTTTATTAATACGCATTTTATATCATATTAATAATAATGGCAAAAAAAACATAAAAATCAATGACAGGAATCGCTTCTATACAAATTGCTCTGTGAATTTTTTAGCGCGTTTTAACGAATGTAAATATTCAACGCTATTGAAACTGTCAAGATCAATTTATCAATAGCGCCTTTGAGTCATTCAAATGAATGAATAAATGCGATTGAAACAAGATACTTTTTAAAAGTTATAAATGTTGCAGTAATTTATTTTGATTGATATCGCAAGACTTTAGAATATCCGCGACGTTCAATAGCCACACCGTCAAAAAAGCACGAGGATGATTATTTATCAAGGCTTTTCATATGCAAAACACACTGTATAATAATAATCTCTTTGAATTGTGTGTGAGTTTGCCATGGATCAGCTTTTCAAACAAGTGTAATCAATAAAATATATTCTTCTTCTTAACTCATTCCGGCCACTCACTTAAAAATCGGCGGGAATCCAAACCCGAGCCAAAATTTCAATCCCGGGATTTCGGGATTGCATTAGACGGGATTTACAAAATAATACAAAATACAAAAATTCTGAACCCCGTATGTATTATATTTCATATCGATATTCCCATTATTAGAGTCGATGAGTAGTAAATACATCACCGGTAGGGAGAGGTTAATATAACAATTTGAAAAGCATATGTACTCTATATATAATTACATATATTAGACAGTTACTGCCCCTAGGCGTCGTATATACGTTTATTAATCCAGGGATTCATGAGCACCTTAAACTGTCCGGGATCCCGGGATTGGATTCCCTAGTAAGAATGCTCATACTGAATCACTGGAATTCGATCGCAAATACGCGACTTTTTTTTTTCTGTGGGCGAGAAAATCTTCACAAGACGCCCAGTAAAACTGGGTAGTGTGGGATTCACGATTGATCGATCGTGCCTGCCCACTAAACCCCCCCTTGTCCTTCTCTGTCCTCCTGGTATTGTTTTCCACATTGCTTCAGGACAGGTAATCTGACCTTAAGTGATTGGCCCTATTCTATTGTTGGAGAGGCTGTTGCGCTCTGCGTCTCTCTCTTTCACTGTCTTTTTTGGCGCTGAGTATCTCTTCTACGTATTCGCGCCAAAGGTCCCAGTTCCTTTTGCTTTCCATCATGCTGTGGGCCATGTTGTCAACGTTGAGCTCGGCCACCCCGCGTGCTTGTTTCAGCAGTTTTCTCTGGGGTGCCCAAGCCTCACAGCCAATGATGGTGTGCTCTGCGTCGTCGACCTCCGCTTGGCAGTGTTGGCACGTAGCGGATGGTTCTTTGCCAATCCGCATCAGGTACGCACCGAAGCATCCGTGTCCAGGGAGCACCTGCGTCAAGCGGTAGGTTGTTTCACCGTGTTTCCGGACCCTCCACCGACTTATGACCGGGATAAGTCGATGGGTCCATCTTCCCTTGCTGGACTGATCCCATCTCCGTTGCCAGGCTTCCCTCAGTTTCTGTTCATGTTCATTGCGACTTTTAGGATCTTCGTAGTCCAAGGCCCTCTTCTTTGCTTGGAGGTCCAGCGGGGGTATTCCAGCGATCACGAGCACCGCTTCTTCAGATACAGTTCTGTATGCTGCGGTGACTCGGAGCGCTCCCTGCCGCTGGACCCCGGCCAGCTTCCTTCTGTAGCTTTCATGTCTGAGCGACTCATGCCATATCGGGGCTCCGTACAGAAGGATCGAGTGTATTACCTCGTTTATGGTACGTCTTCTGCACGGTTTTGGCCTTCCAATATTGGGCATGAGCCGCCCTAGTTCACTGGCCACCTTCTGCGCAGCTGCTTCAATATGTTTTTTGAAGGTCAGCTTGTTGTCCAAGAGGATCCCGAAGTATCTCAGCGATTTGCTGTGCAAATACGCGACTGAACTACTCAAAGGGTTAAATATATCTATGCGATAAGTCCTTGTAAAATCACTGAGAAAAATTCGCTTTAGGCCGTCGATTGGCTTAAGACTTATACGAATTTTTACAAAGTATTTTGTAAACTCTTCGTAACTACGCGACAATACGAAATATGGCGGCCCGGAATGTGTTAAGATGACACATCCGGTAACGAACATAATTGATCACCACAAGAGATTTTCTCAGAGATTTATGTGCTGATTTATCATTATCTTACACATGTGGTTAAACTAGGATAAACATACTTTAATCTGTTTATTTACAATAAGTAGAATAGATATTTTGCAAAAATCAGTGTAAAGGACAGTCGACCAAAAATATACAGTATTGAGCAAAAATTTGCATATAATTGCTTGCATAAAATTGAAACAATTGTTGACCTCAATGTTCCTTCATATTTTCCAGAATTTGATTGATTCCTGGATTTTAAATTTAATCGGCTTAGCTAATATGCATGGATGTGATGTGTGGACCAAGTGTTGGTATCGTGAAATAGATTCAGGACTTCTTCTAGACAGGATTATAAAGGTTCGGTTTCAAATCCAGATTGAGAAAAAATAAATATAATGATAATTTTGCGTCACCTCCTACCGTCACCGTTTACCTCTCCTACCTTTCAAAATAATCATATCCTTACTTTATCATGCGTGGAAGACAACGGGAAACCACCACATTAAATCCTTTCCCTAGTAAAAATCTCCCATGGAGATCGCCAACGTCTGATGTTTCGGATATGGTACATTAAGAAGAAGAAGAAGAGCTAATATGTAAATGTATGATAGTATAAAGAGTCATCTTTCAGAAATCTGTGTTTTGCCATATTGTCGCAATTGGATGAGCTGAAATGATTCTCGAATAATGCACGTTGATGCACGAATGGCATATGAATGCATCGTCGATGGGCTTTATGATAAAACGAAGTAGTCATCAGGAAGTCAGCTTCTTTACATTTATCAGAACGAGCTCAATTTCAGGCAACTGCTTTCCTAGATGAGAGATAAGGAAAGCCCAAAAAAGTGCATCCGTTCTTAATGACGCCATTCGTCTTTGTCCAACAATTTCCTCGCTTCTCAAATAACCAGTCGGAGGACGCGTGGCTTTCTCTTCTGGCAAGATAGCCAGCATCCTCCAGCTTCATCGCATTCGCGCAGCATCCAAATGCCAAGTCTGATGGTCTGCAGATGTGTACTTTTTCATCTCGGGCATGACACACTCGCATAATGGCTTGATTTACTCGCACGATGATTCCCGACGTGTCTCGAGCACAGATGTTTTTAATTTTTGGCATAAATAATATGATTTATTTGCGGCACCGTCTGACTGGTCGTTGTAGCACCGTCATGACAGTAAAATAAAAAGATTGAGACGTTAAGCGTCCCATGATTCAATCACGAGCCCGGGCGTCGCACCGGTGACGCGACGCGGAAAGTTTTCCACCGAAATTGAGCCGCCCCTGGGTGACTAATTTGCACGGTGATAAATGGCGGTAAAAAAATCGCAGTAAATCGGTCAACTGCGCGTTTGTTTGTGGCAATAATAGCCTCGCTTTGCCCGAAACAAACCGCAATTACTGCGAAGACGTGGGCGTAGCCTGCCGTCGTTTTATAGGTGTTGTTCGCGCCGAGTGACCAGATAGATGGTTTTTGAGGTTTTTGGCACAGGCACAAAGAGACCTATTTAAAGGCACTTGAAATTGGGAATTCAACGGCGTAATAAAATATCTCTAATTCATTGGCATTAGAAAATAAACAGTAAGAGCTTTATGTGCGGCATTCAACTAAACGACTCGATGAAAGCGATCGGATATCACCGGTGCTCTCTGAGCATATAGAAACATCTGCAAGAATTAAAACGTTATAGCGTTCCAGCTTTTTTTTGCACGCAAAACAATATATTTTCATCCAGAAATCCTTGAAACTTTCAAAGAAAAGCATTAAAATTATAAAACGAGAAGTGACAAATACAATTATTTATATCGCAGTACACGTTGTCATATTTGTCAAGCGACAAGAAAACTATCAAAATAAATCAAATACGCATTAAAAGTCGACAGAACGGCACTGTGGTCTTTTTATGCACATCTCAGAGCGCTAATTGATTGATAATCGGCATCGAAGGAGTTAAACACGAGTGTAGTCGTGAAATAAAAAAGGATCATATTACAATACATTGAAGTCGTTTTATATTGTTAAACTTGTATCAGGGCGCGAAGTCGGGATGCGGACGCACAGGGAAAAAAGGAAGAGTCGACCAATAGTCTTGGCCGCCGGAATACATGTTTTTCTCGTTGAATTTCCAATAGTCTCACAGCCTTAGCTGCCTACAGCCAAATTTTCGATTATCCAGATTGTTCAAAATAAAACCTTCGAAAACATGAATTCTTGTCGGAAGATAATTTTGAACCTTTCTCGGAATTAATTCCTAGCTAAAAAAAAATAAAATTCTTAAAATGAGTGAGAGCATATTTAATCCTTAAAGAGGTAAGACACAGAGTTTCGTTCGAATTCCAGTGATTCAGAAAGAATATTCTTACATATTGAGCTCGGACAGATATGAGTGACAAAGAGTGTCTTGCACGTTGAGTTTGGAGAGAAACAGACACGGAGAGAGTATGTTGCGTACATCGTACGATTGTATAGATCGTTAACCCAAATTTATCGACTAATGATGATATGTGAATGACAAAATGAATCAATTCCAAGTGTATTGTTTATGTTTACTTGAAGAAATTACCAAATACTGTGTGCTATCGACAGTTTCTATTAATTTATGTACAAGCATCGTACACGTTGCGACGGTCCTGACAGATAAGTGGATTTATACTGATGATAAGTGGCAGACATACAAATTTAGCATCTAAGTCGATGATGATTTAAAATTAGCTCAAAATTCAAAGAGTTAACAAGGATGTATCCTAATCTCGCGGTAAAAATAAATGTTGAAGAGGAGTGTGTTGAAATAGTTGAAGAAAATCTGTATAATGTTTTTAATATTAAAACAGAAAACCGGTGCAAACCGGTTTCGCTCGAAAAATGAAAACCGAAAACAGGTTTTGAAGAATATCGGTTTTTATAAATCAAAAAACCCCAGTTGTTTAAAAACATCAAAAGTCTTCCAGTTGAATACGATCATCAGAAAAAAACCTGGATGAATGGTGAAGTTTTTAAACGATGGTATGAAAAACAGTTCATAGCAGAAGTGAAAAAATATCAAAACTCAAAATTATTACCAGACTGCTAGCAGACGAAAATAACGAAGGAACAATTTATCAGCTTCCAGAAGAATTCTTTAGATGTGCCGACTTTGAAAAAATCATGAAACAAAGTTTTGATGAGATCTTTAGCAAGTTCCAGTGACGCGATAGAACCTGATATGGGAGAATTTTCTATAAGTGCTGAATGCGACGAAGAATATGTAACCGAGTGGATAAATTGCGATGCAAACGATCCTGGATTTCAAATTTTGAACGATGAAGAAATAATTCAAAGAAATGTCTACCTCATAAGAATAAGGTCGAGAAGACAAAGAAGAGTGTAACTGAGGACAACTTATATATCTTAAGAGTAATTGCGATTTAGCAGTTTCTAAAGGAAGAGCTACTTTAAAGCCAAAATCGATAATTCCATGTCTTTCCTTGTCAATTATGTCACCAATATGAACCTTCGTATATTCATTAGATATAAGCATGTTGTTTCTAACTACGTGATTTACTTCTGAACTGCAAAATTTTGCATTACTAATTTCTCTAGTGTTTCCATGGACAATCATTGTTGCGATTCAATAAATAAAAATATATACGAAACAACAAAAAATACCGAAAAACTCTTGAAGAAATCAAAGATGAAGGTGAATTTTTTGTACGGTCAGTAATGGAAACAGTTGATAAGGAACACTTAGCTGCAAAAAAAAAGAAGGATATTGTCTAAAAACGTCATTCGTCACCCATGGCTTAAGAACTTGACGAAATTTTTAAAACTGCCGGAAAATTCGTCACAGATGAACGGCTTAAAAGTTCATTTCCTCGTTAAAGCGACAACTTAACACATCGTCAATTTATTGAGCAACGGACAAAATGTCTCCATTCATTCCAGCAAGCTCGAGCTATTTTTTTCGATTGCTCATGTATCAGCAGGTGATCTTTCAATTTTGATCGATACGTTCGAACGACAAAATTTGAGATAAATTCCCCTTGCGTCGATATTAACCCCCGTCCGAAAGAGCAGATGTTGTGCGTTTATCGCTAACAGACATGGGATGGGGGGCTCCGCACAAAAAGTGTTGAAATAGTTGACGTCGATGTTCATATCGTTCTCAATTCACAAATAAAATAATCAACGTGATCGTCATGCCCTCGATGCACCTGTATTTTTTTGCGCGCTAGATAAATAAACCGCGTAAAAATATATTGGAAATATGACCGATTTACTATATGTATAATATATCAAATCGGCATTAAGCTTGTTATCAGTCTTCTTAAATATGGCTTTGGTTTAGAGAAGTTGTCTTCTTTCCACCCTTTCTTAAGAAAGCATTGTCTTTCCTCTAGAAAGTCAATATCTTCGGACCTCCATCTTGCGGCGTCTTTTCTCTGGTCTAACATCTAATAATTTTTCATACAAGTTAAGATTCTTTGAATATTTGTACAGCACGGGTCAGAAACGACCCTCCTCCAATGATCATAAGCTAATGCACCACCTCGTTGTAAAATAGTTAATGCATTATGAAATATTACATCCATTATATATAAGCCCGATGGTTGTTAGCCTAAATACAATGTTATAGATTAGAGTTCCCAAAAAAAAAAAATCTATACATTTTTATCCCCCCTTTCATCCATTATTACCTGTCTTTCATAGGAGCTGCCCAGGTATCATATTATTATCCCCAGGTATAAATTAACATATTGTAATCTGGATACAAAATACAGAAGAGCCACAAGTCTGACCTCAACGAATGTAAACAAATGAGAAAACGTGTTAGTAATTAATATCATTAAAAAAATTGGATGTTAATCTTTCAGCGTCATGCTCAATGTGAATGCGATGACACGACCGGTTCATGGACTCCATTTATAGTTATGGAACTTCGATTGCAGTGTATCGGTACACAAAAAACCATGTCGGTAAATTACATAATTTTTTTGTGGACAGCACATAAAGCAACGTATCTCACTATTACTAAATAAATAATTGAACACCACTGATGATAATAATAAATAGCGTAATGAAGTATACGCCGCACTTGTCATAATATATGGTTGTAGCGCAGGTGCTCTCAACATTTATGGCGAATTAACAGAAAAGGCAATCTATGCCATGAGACTATTCTGTAAAGTAAATGTGGTAAATTATTCATTGGATACGGCATTAATAATAGACTCAATTAAGCATGTTACTAATAACTAGAGTGGCCTTGTGTTGCAAAGTCGAGTGATTAGTAGTAACGTTGTAAATTGGTGCAGCGGTGGTAAAAATGAATAGTCGTGACGAGCTTTTGGTCTGCAAACAGTCAGACATGCCAAACCATGTTTAAATAAATATATATATTAAAATGTGACACGAGCCCGTGAAAAGATCTAGACCTCGACAGATGGATATAGGCCAACGGGCTTATATGGGTGGAATACATCAGACTGATGAGTTCCTTTGTTTCATTTGTCAGTTTACAGAATCCTTCAGCCACTCCATGCACTTGCTGAGTGACGTACCGAATCCAATTTATGGTTGGCGGTCTGATGATCAAAGTATTGATGAGGTGTTTCATCTTGATTAGTCGGCATGAGTGACTAACACATACCATTTATTCCTTTATTCTTGATCAATCCCGTACATTTAGATGATTTAAAAATTAATAAGGAAAAACTACATGATCCATCTATTCAACGGGAGCAAGATCTAAAAAAAGGTCAATAAGATCATGTTCTGTTTTTCTTTTCTGTCCATTCATATTCAGAAGGATGAATAATATATTTAAAGATCTCAACAGTGTGAAGGAGATTTGAGTGTTTGTATAGTGGGTTAGATCGTGGACTATTATTATAAATGTTAAAATTCGGATCGTGGGAAAAAAATCACAAGCATCCAGGTTTGAATTGGATGAGTGACTGGATTTGCAATAATAATTATCGTTATCCTAATTTAACAACACGTGGAATGCAAAACAAAACATCATTGAGCGATTATAAAATACACTTTGTTAAAAGCTATCAACTACTTCGAGATTTGGACAATTGAAGGAAGAAGGCCTAGAATGGATGTTGCAGCGTGGGCAATTTACCATCCCCATGCAAAAGCGCTATTGTTCTGAGCAGATTTAATTCGCCAGATTAACAGCGACATCTTCCATCTCTCTTTAGGTGCATTATGCTATTTTAACAGTGCCATTTTCTGTGGCGCTGCGGGGACATTGCACCTGCAATATAGACCGATCGCTTCTTGCGCATGCACCGTTGCCGGATGGGTGGTGACGCGCAGGAGGCGAGAGTCGAGAATAATCATCGGTTGTCCTTGGCTGCGGAAGGACGTCCTTCCCGCAAACAGATATCTCTCTTTTGAATAAAGTCATCTAGAGAAGAGAGTCTTCCTGTTCGACGCTCGTCCATCCCCATCCATCAATCCGGCTACACATGATCCGAAAGATGAACGGTGCATTGCCGGTGGTTGTGTGAGTCACTTATTTATAAAAAGTCCTTTACCCTTCGATTTGATGTTTATTAGCTTAGACCGCTTAAGTTGCAATATTGCATGATTTATGTTCAACAAATTCGAATTAAACGAAAGAAGGATAAATTGTGGGCAAGCTTAAAAATAATAAGCATCGTCTGATAAACAACGCAAGTCGAATTTTTCGTTCAAGTTTCGCTGATTAGCTACGTATTGAAACATAATGTCTGCATCAGCTAAATAGATCGTTACTCAGATAGTAGCGCAGGGGATTTAATTACTCAAGCGTAAAAGTTTCGAAATTCACTTTTGATATATCTACTCTGGTGGTTCGAAAATATCATTCGATTTATTTTTGTTATCTTTAAAAAAATGGTTTATTATTGCGCATTATATTTTTTCAGAGCAACGATGTCCGTATAAAATCGCTTGTCTACATTATAAATTGATTTCTGTGGATGTATATGTTTGAGCTGTTACGGAGCGCAAGTTGCCATTATCGTTGTTTTCGCATTGTGGCTTCTCCTCTCCGCTCGGATAAGAGTCTATATTTTTATCCGGAGGAGATAGAGTCGAGATTCTTTCGGAATCTTATTGCCTTAGCAGTAAGGGTGGTTTTTATTCGACCGGCGGTGTGGATGTTGAGGAGTAGTGCGATATAACAGGTTGATTACACGGAGTCGGAGTAGAAGCAAAGGCATTCCGGTTGAGAGGCGCGTGACGCTAACCTCGGCCCTGTGCCGCCTGCCGGCAATTCACACGAACAACTTTACCTGTGTATTATTAAACCCGCCCGCCCGCCTTCTTGCCCACTTCCTACCTGCCAACTCACCTGTGTTAATTGACCGAATACCTGCCCACGCACATTAATAAATAGCTAATCGTTTTTTTAAACACCCGGCGGCAAATACGCTTTTTATATGTATATCAACAGTAATCGTTAAACATTACACACGACTACATCAACGAAGACAACTTTAATGCTGAAACAATTATCTAGCATGATTGGTGTATTTTATGAACCCGCACTAGTGTAGTCGCTTTTTTCGTTATACACCTTTGATATGTTTAATTCAATTAGGTTTTTTTTACATTCGAGACTGAGTGCCTCCACGGGACAACGGAATAAATCAAATGGATGAGACCCATTATCGGTTGACCTATGGCCTGATGAGGCCACATTAAGGTCTACTCGGGCCTTAAGCTACCTATCATCGATGCGTCTCCACCCGGCTCGCGGCGCTTCTCCGTTTTGCATGCACAATAAAATATTAATCGATTATTTATATTTTTTTTAGCTTCATGACAGCAAATTGGTGGGCCATTATGAAAATGAGGAGAATCTAGAATAAATACGAAATTTCTATAAAAGCATCACTGCTATCGAACGTGTACAGAAGACAGCTTCTTTTTTAGCAGAAAGGCATCCCAAAATTATTAATGCTTGACCTTTTATAACAATTGCATTACAAACCATTTTTTTATAGCTGCTTCTTGAATCATCACAAAAGAAGAAAGCCAATTAATCTGATAAAAATAGAAACGTCAATAGGTATACCGAAAGATTGAGGTCGAAGTTTTTTTCTTCCTTATGTAAAGCTATATCATATCAATGTTTGCAGAGGGATTGGTGGCAATCGAGAACTAAGGCAGAAAGAGGTGTTAAGGAAGGGACCTTCTTCTCGCCATTAGAGTCTTGCAGCTGGGACATCTCTCTGCCTGAGAAATTGATATTAAATATCTAAGACAAGTATCTTTTTGTCGTCACTTGATCTGATTCAACGTGCGAGGGTAGGGCACCGAAATATGTTCAGCTAGTTTGGAAGGAGTTTTGACCCTATCCCTCGCAAGGAAAGGAGGGACTCAAAGAGGAATTTGGTCAATCAAATGCCTTCTTCAAAAAAATAGGAAAAAAGCTACTATAGATAATATTTTATAATTATAAAATTCTAAATATACATATTCATATTATGTTTATTTCGGGGCTTCGAACCGGAACGAAACTGAAAACCGATAATCGACAACTAAGAAAAGATAAAAAAAAGAAAGAAGAAGGAATACAATGTTCGAAATTATGCTAGATAAAAAGTTTTTTTTACCAAGTCTGGTATAGTGGATTAGATCCTGGACTCTTACTTACTTACTATAAAAGTTCTTACTTATTAATAAAGTCCCCTACTCTCCTACCTTTCCAAATTATCCTATTCTTACTTTACTACGTGTGGAAAGCAACGGGAAACCACCACATTAAATCCTTTCCCTAGTAAAATCTTCTATGGAGATCGCTTACGTCCGATGGTTCGGATATGGCACATTAAGAAGAAGAATAAGTTTTTAATACAAATATAAAAAAAACAACACTCAGAGCAAAACCGAAAACCGTTATTTTTCCCGTCTTTTTTTCTCTTCTTTCTTTCTTCATTCTTTCTTTTCGCCGTCTTTTTAACTTCTGTCTCAAGATCTCTTGTGATGTTCTCTTTCAGGCTTTAGACTTCATTGTCCAGAGCGTGTATCATATCATTATTAACTATTTTTCCATAATCGATTCTACAAAAAAATATGCATATTTTAAAGATTTAAAATGCTATTTTCATCTGAAAGCCATACACAGCTAGGGATTTATAAAAAGACACGGTCGAATGGATTTCAAAAGCCAGATGGGGCAGCTCAATGGGCAAAAGTTTGTGCTTCCAAAACCCTCAAACAACAAAGTTTTTATAATAAATTCAATTAAAATTGTGTATGTGTATTTAATTTCAATGAGTTGCCGGTGTTAAATAAATAAATAAATTGAGTTTTCACTTTCCCCTAATGAGTGCTGAAGCCCCAGATGATTGCCTCAAGCATTATAAACACTAGCTTGCGAACTAATTGTATATACTTTAAGGCCATAGCAATTTTTTTCAAAGAAGGAAGGTGTCGGTATCTTTGAAATAAAAATACAAATGATATTAGTTAATAAAAATATTTTTTTAGCCGTTAATAAAAATGAACGCCTCTTCTAAAAATGTAAAATATATACTTAGAGGACGCGGTACATTAGCGCCCGGGGCGATTATTCAAAAGCGTTCCCCCCAGTATAGAATAATGATGGTTACGTCATAAATATCATGATCAGTGCGCCCCTTAAAGGCTCGCACCTGAGGCTATTGTCTCAGTTGCCACACCTTGCTCCATCAACTCTTCCACCATCCTCTCTAATAAAAGCTCGAACTAGTCAAACAGTATTTCTGGAATAATTCCACGGATGGAGATGTGGTCGCGGCACAAACACGCCGTCTCAAAAATATGACTTCCGCTGCAAAAATGTGGTAATATCGCACGTTGTCCGTTTCAGCTACTCGAGTATAATCGTGTACAATAAGTTTTAAGTCCCAACCCGTATAGAGCTAGGAATACGAGTAGATAGAATATGTTGCTGAAATCCCACAAGTGTAATAGCCAGTTAGTTAAGCCAGCAAACATGGCGTTACTTGTTCATACTGCTTACAAATCAATGTGCTCTGCTATCATATCGGAGATTCTCAAACGGACACAGCAGAAATTATTTAAATTCAATATTTATATTGAAATTTAGGTGTTTTTTTAAAGTTAACTAATACTATTATAAATTCAATATATTATTAAATACTATTATAATGCATGTGAAGACGGAGTGGCCATAAGGTTTGTATGTTCAATCGGTCCGCTTTTCGAACCGCTGATGTGGCGAATGAACGCCTCGCGATCGGATGCCATCGGAGTCAATCACTCTGTTCTTGTAAAGTAGAATGATCGAGTAAAATAAAAACCATGTGCAATTCTCGATCAGGTCGGTATTCTGCGCCCCAAGTCCAGTTGCGCCCGTGGCGGGCGTAACTGGACTTGAAACTGGCAACTGCAGTATCTTGTACGTTGAGTTTGGAGAGAAACAGAGACGAAGAGAATATGTTGCGTACATCATACGATTGTATAGATCGTTAACCCAAATTTATCGACCAATAATGATATGTAAATGATATAATGAATCGATTCCAAGTGTATTGTTGATGTTTACTTGAAAATATAACCGAATATTGTGTGCTATCGACAGTGTTTATTTATTTACGTACAGGCTTCATACACGCTGCGATCATCCTCATATATAAGTGAATTTGTACGATGATTTTAAATTCCGAGATAAAGTCTATTGTTACAAGACTAGACCTTCCTGCGCCCAAGACGATTGGTCGACGCCTATATGACGCCTCATGTACTGATCTGAGGGGTGTCATTATCCGAATTTTACAATGTTTCTTGTGTTTTTGTACAATTTTCAATAAAAAATAATATTCAAGGGGTTTCCTAATCCATCCATCGTCATCAGGTCTTCAATTGCAATCAATTGACAGTATCTAAAAGCATGTCGTTTTGCACGTATTACATATACGTGCAAAACTGATTGATCATTAAAAATAAAATGTCATGATCATGATATACGATTTATTCAGAGATGCCTTCAACATATGAACCAATGCACGATTACCAATTTCCCAGAGATAAGAAATCCAACATAATTAGCCATAAATCTGCTTGTAGACGATCTTGCTGCAATTTAGTTCTAAATTGATATGCCTACGATATGTTTTTTCACGTATCCATCCAAAGATATCTATTTGATCATATCATCGACGTTGTAAGCTTATTATATCGACATCGGATTGGTTTCGAAACAACCGATGCGGCACAGACAGGTTGAGGCAATCATAATATTCAAATGACAATCATAAATGTGTCTATAAAACAAGCAAATATGACATAATTTCACAGCAAATGCATATCATTTGATCGCTGATCGGATTTATAGTACATAACTTAGACCAGTTATATGAGAGCAGCGGTAAACTCTAGCAAATGTTATAAAATTGACATTTTGGGGGTAACAATGACGATTAATTATAATCTGAATGAATTTAAAATATTTTCATATAAAATAAGATGATCGCTTCTCTGCCATATTTTTTTAAGAAAAGATAATTTGTCACTTTTAAGTCTTGCGCTAAAGAAAATCTTTAAGCACACATATATTTTGAGTAGCATCTAAAAAATTTTGGATCCCCCTGCTTTAGACAAATTGGTGGATATTAGAAGGCTCGATTTTACACCAAAGAGGAAGTATGGACAATACGTTCACTCTCATTTTTTAATATCCACCATATGGTCGCTGGGTGACTATTGATGCGTTAATGAGCATGTGTTTGAAGTGTTTGGCTCAAGTATTTCCGTTTGGTGCAAACCGACGTAGATAATTAAGTCGCTGAGATAGCGCTATGAGCGTAATTTCGCAATGGAGTCCAAAAGATAGTAAAAGTAACGTTGGCGACCATCATTTTCGTTTAATATCGTTTTAAATGTGATTACCTAATTATTGAAGATGATTGGCGCTAATTCTTTCGTTGGGTTCTATTGCGGCCATTAATTTAATTAGAGAACATAAATGCACGACATACATCATCATCAAAAGGGAAAGTAAATCGCTTATAATCACTTTTGATGGACATCCAAGAGCGCTTCAAATAATTCATTAAATGCAATTTTCTCGCTGAAATAGTATTATGCAAATAATTTTTGGCACAAGTCGAGTTTACAGTTAGTCGTTGATACCATGTGCAAAAATCTGTAGAGTTCGAAATGTGGATGTACAAAGGATGCTGAAAACTCCATGGACCACTAGGAGGAGGCTCAATTTTGAGATCGTGGATTATTGAGGCAGGACTGTTGGAAGATATCATAGCTTATGAACGTCCAGCAGTGGTGAGGTCTTAATATTAGATCGTTATTCCTGACAGGACCGTAACAAGGGGGTGGCAAATCAGGCGCCCGCCACGGGCGCAATTGGACTTGGAACACAAAACGCAACCGACCCGGTCGAGAGAACATGGTTTTTATTTTACTTGACCATTCTGCTTTACTTGAAACAACACTGATTGACTCTTGATTTTCTACCGATAGTAAAATTTAAACAAACCATCCGATCAATTTAGTTTTGTAATGAGAGTTCGTAATCATTCTGAAGACATGTTCAGGTATGGCGTCCGATCGCGAGGCGCTCATTCGTCATGTCAGCGATCCGAAAAGCGGACCGGTTGGACACACAGACTTTGTGATCACTTGGTCCTCTTTTAAGGCTTGCGCCAAATGAGGTCATGAACTAGACTTCCTTCCACACATAAAAAATGATATATTTATCTATCTTATCATTACGACGCTGTTTTTGTTCAAAGGCGCAGTCTCTCCGAGAGTAGAATCTAGTTCGGATTTGATATTAGTTGGACTGAAATCTTTTAAATAAAAATCCTTTTAAAATAAGACTTGATTGCTAATACGATTTTTAGACAATAAGACATTTATAAAGGAAGATTTTTTGTTTTACATGCCAAAAAGATTTTCTTCTTCTATTCTTCTTCTTATGGTACCATATATCCGTTATCATAATCTGACTTTCGAGTCCAGACCTTAAGATGTTAGAAAAACTGGCTGCAAACGAAAAGAAATTGACCGGTGCTGGTGATTCATTCGACAATATTCATTGGAACGAGTTCTCTAACAAATAATCATTTACATCTAGCAAGACTTTCCGAAATTATTCCGGATGAAGTTCTTTAATTGTTTATGAATGAAAAAGCCTTCTGGTTGCGGAAACAATCAGTGGAAAGAATAAAGTGGCATCGTGAATTGTCATTACATTTACTTACATGAAAAATCATAGAAAAATCTACATGTTGTGTATCAAAAAGTAACAAACTTAAATAATTTGACTCTGGATATCTTGTATAAAATATTGATATATTCAGGCTGATATAATAATGTTTAAAACATTTTTTTAAAAAAATGCATTAGACTTTCGGTAATGCCGAAAACTGTATTATTGCAATGCATTTGGGTCGCATTTCATGCAACGGCGAAATAATTTATACGCGGATACTAAGTGGTTCTTGCAAGAAGTTGTTGGCATCTTTTGATTGCCTAAATTAGCATTTAACTTTCCTTTATTGTGGCGACGAATAGAAGTTGACCTTTAAGGTTGAATTTTTCGCTCTTAAGCGGATGTCCCAGGCTGTTATGCGGTCGATCTTCGCGACTGTTGTTTTGCAATATTTCGGCGGAGTTTTCTTCGGAGGCGGGCACAAATTGGTGAATCATCCCGAAACGCAAGAGTTTTGCCACCGAAATAGAAAGTCATATGTTATCATCATAAATGACGACGGTATTTGGTGGATACACGTTGTTTTTCAGGCGGCATTGAAAAAAAAATGTTGGAAGTGACGCCAAGAAAATGTCTAAACAGCGAGTTAGCGCTAGTCAATATTGACGATGTCGAAATATAAATGCATATTTTTTGTCGCAAAATATGTGAGGGGGCTTGACAGCTTGTGTCAGATCTGTTGAGTATCATATTTCTGAACTTTTACATAATTCTCATCTAAACATGTGTTGGAATTCTTCGCTATGGTGCTTTTTTCTGCTATTTATAAGCGCCATGTGTAAGCGATCTCTGAATAAAATGTTTCGGATCCGAGCTTATTTTTTATGGGGTGTTTAGTGTTTAAGGGCAGGCTAACGTCCTTATGATTCTTCGGATATTTGCAGCTGAAGATGTTGATCTTCTTTAATTGGACTGTTTAATGCTGGACGATGTATTTCAAATTTATTTAATAGTTCTGCTCGAAAGGAGGCTGGTCGAGTCGTTCGTCCAAAGTGGCTATGAGAAAAACTTTAATTTCTCACTAACGAGAAAATGTTCATTTATGAACTGGTTACACTTGATCTTATAAGTGGCAGATCAGACGTTGTATGTTTCAAAAATAAATTTTATATCTTGGAATGTCATGAAATATTCATGAGTGCAATTTAAGGATCGAATGGCTGGTTCTAAAATGCTCTCGAAACGTGCTTCGTTGCATATTTGACAGTTTGGCCGAAAGAAAAACGCCGAAGAAGAATTTGGAGATTATTTTAGAGTAGAAAAAAAAAAATTGGCCAAAACGACTCTGGTCTAAAATGCATAATAATCCTTAATTGGCGGTAGAAAGCCAACATGTCCATTAAAAATTGTGTTGAGAAATACCGTTCGCCATATCAATATGCTAATATGGCATTAATAATAAAGTCAGACGCTTGCCTTAATTTGATTTCTTGAAACATAAACGAGTTAGTCAATATTTGCTTTCGGATTTTCGCGAAAATCCAAAATGTGATGAGATTAAATTTCAGGATGCAATTTTGATTTCATTAAGTATAATAGCTCTAATCTTGTTTGTGCAACTATCTTTAAACTACTTAAGGTTATAGATATGTATATTAATAAATATGTGAATTGGGCTGAACTATAACAACCTAGCATACACTTTTTTGATAACCTTTTTTTGTGCGATAGATGCGTTTCGCAGAAAATCGCACAAAAAAGCTATGACTTACATAAAAAAGTGAAGATGCGTTCCAAGGATTTAAAAACCCGCATAACTTTGAAACAGCTATATAAAACACATCCAAAATCGCATAAAAAAGTTAATAAAAAATCAGGAAAATAATAAGATCATTAAAAATAACATTTTTGGTCACATTTAAAGGACGTTTTGATCTTTCATAAAATTTTGGGGATGTCAGACATTCACTAGAGAAATACTAATTATTTTAATTATTACAAACTATCATCGTTGTATGTTAATTTTCATTGCGATTTTCGACATGACTCAAAATCGCTCTCCTTCGGAAGAAGTAGTATTCCCAGTGTCATTGTCATCATTATTCTGTATAGTCTAAAATCCCTAACTCAAAAAAAAATCACAAAACGGCGATTGTTTAAAAAAAAAACAGACAAGTCATTTTTTGGCTTTATTTTGTCAGTTTTTTTTTAAATAGTTAAAATTAAATTTTGACATAAATCTGGTAGGAAGAATAGAGGGTTGCATATAAAAGATTCGTACCCAATTTGAAGTAAATTAATTAATTAAAACTGAGATATAATGCCAACCCTGTTGAAAAAAGTAATTTCGAGAAAAATCGTGTGACGTATACGGGGAAGCCCTCCGTCTCTGTCTCTGTCTGTCTCCGAGCTCAATGTACAAGAGCGCTCTTTCAAATAACGATTGTTAACCCAAATGTATCGACTATTAATGATATGTAAATGATATAATGAATCGATTTCAAGTGTATTGTTTATGCTCACGCAAAGAAATTACCGAATGTTGTCTGCTATCGACAGTGTTTATTTATTTACGTACAAACTTCATACACGCTGCAACGGTCCTGGCAGATAAATTTTTAGCGTCGCGGTAGAGCAAATTAACTTGAACATCACGAGAAATGAAACATCAAGCAGCATTTGGTCGGAAAAAGAGCCAAAATCTTTATCTAGAGTTTATAGCCTCTCCGTCGCACATATCATAATAGCCGCCAATATTGTGTGCTGCGCGTATTTTATTATATATTACACAAAACACAGTGCAATCTTTTACCTAACAATTTTGGATGTGTGTGATATTGATGACGTTTTGTTGATATTGAAATATTTGGACAATATGTTGTAAGCGATTGATATTCAAAAGTAAGGTCAATGTTGAAGCTACCATAAGAGCGTCGCAAGTCACAAGTGCGTAACGGATTTTCTAATTGTTGACATATATACCGATGACATAGATGAAATTATATTTGATAATTTTATTGATTTCGAGTATTATTTGCACACTTGACATCGTGCGTTTTCATTCATCGCTTTATCAATATGATGTTCTCTGGCCATTGTGGCGTTGTAAATTTGAATAGGGTATTGAAGCTCTCGACTTTTATTCGACGATAACATAAGAAAACGTAATCAAGAGCTCTCAGCTTTATTAACAGAGTGGTTTGGACATGTTATGGAGATGGATGAACATTATCGAATCGTTGAAAAAAAAAAAGACTGCCGCTTTTGAAGGAAATTTTAACGGAACCATAATCGCCAATTGCGCACCAAAAAAAGACGGTGATGTCAGTGTCCCAGAATGGAGCATGAAGAAAAGAAGCAAAGCAAACATCGGCTTCGGAGTCGCAAGTTCTCAAGCTACTCGCATTACTGTGTATACAGAAGCACAAAAAAAAGAATTTTAATCTATCAACGTACGTTCCCAATTAATTGAATATGAAGGATGGTCGTTTTTGCGTCCATCCTGCGCTCCGGCCATCTTTCTATATTTAGCGAAACGCGAAAAAAGCCGACTTTGGTTTGTTTAGCCCAGTTTGGATATTGTTTTTACAGTGCGCAAACATGTCTGCATGTACACAAGCAGACGGACAGACAGACACACAAACGGACACATATGAACATGGCCGCAAGTACATAAGTGAACATTTTTGTATCAGCGACCGCAAGCACAAGCGCAAATAAAAGCGCCCGAGGTGCATCAGGAGAGATCAACCGACCATGGAAAAAATACTGTAGTGGAAGTGATTTATGGGGGTATTATCACGCCTTGGGTGTTAAAAAACCATTACCGACCATCAGATAGATGTTACTTGATCACCTACTGGTACCGTATCTATTCTCGATTGCTACAAAGCGGCAACACCAACTTCCAATGAAACCATAAAATTAATGGATTAACCGACGCAGTGAATTAGAAGAGCGACTATAAAGAGAAGAAAAACCCTCGCATGAAGATATTTTTTTGGCATTAGTTCACATAAAAGCCCACGACAGGCGATCAGAAGATTTTAGAAAGGTGTCTTAGGAATGTGACGACATCTTGAGAAAGCAGAGAGTCATCTCGTTTGATGCAAAATAATATAACAATTTCTAGAATCGCTCAGGATGATCGAGTAGAAAATATTCAGTAGCCAACATACAACAGTTGGATGCGATATATCAATACAACGTGGAATAATGGATGGAATAATTCCACTGTATAGAAGACTATTTTATTGATGGCTGTTGTTGTTTAAAAAAATACTAAATAAAAAACACCCGCGGGCCACCATGATATGTATTTGGTACACCATACGAAATTCTGAACCCCGTATATATTATATTTCATATCGATATTCTTATTATTAGAGTCGAGTTATAGTAAATACATGATGGTCAAGGAAAGGTTAGACGAGGCCGTACGAGCTGCCAAGATGAACAGCGCAGTTGGTTGACCTAATGAGGTAACCATTTCATAAATGGTGAAGAAAATCCACAAAAAGGTATTGGATAACCATCGACTGCAAGTGCGCTAGCTAGCAGATATGGTAGACCTTTATAGAAATGCTGAACATCGCATATTGACTGAAAATTTGGACATGAGAAAGCTCTGCGCAAGATGGGTGCCGCGTTTGCTCACAATGGAACAAAAACAGCGTCGTGGTGATAAGATAGCAGCATAAATAAGTAATATAAATAAATATATGGTTTTTATGGGTGAGAGGAAGTCTAGACTCGTTCGCAACCTCATTTGGTGCGAGTCACCTATATAACACCTTTTATAAGTATACCTTTGAGGGAGCTTCCGTGATCGTACAAATCATAGAAATACCGCAAAAAGCCCTGAAAGAGAACTGCCCTGAAGTGTGTGTTCAATCGGTCCGCTTTTTCGGACCGCTGATGTAGCGAATGAACGCCACGCGATCGGATGCCATCGGAGTCAATCACTCTGTTGGTTCTTGTAAAGTAGAATGATCGAGTAAAATAAAAACCATGTGCAATTTTCAACTGGTATTCTGCGCTTTGCGCCTTAAGACCAATTGCGCCCGTGGCGTGCGCCTGCTTTGCAACCCTCTTGTTACGGCTCTGTAGATTTTTCATTAATATCCATGTATGTAAGAACACGTGAGACCCGGAGCAGCTAATATTTTGAGGCCATTTTCTTGTTCTTCTTTGAAATGTAAAGTGCTGTAACTATAATGAAAAATAACTTAATTAAGTTTTGAAGTAGGCTTTAAATTGCGTTCCGCTTTGCTTTCCCCTATATTTTTATCTAACATATTGAATTGCCAATTGAAGCCCCTAATATTGCGAGATCCAGGACAGCAGTCCCCCCCTTGATAGGCCCTACACATACGAAAGCATCAATTAAAACAGTTTCGCTGTATGATTTTAGACAGAAGGGTATGAATGAACTGCTTCTGCTGATTTTTAGGGTGAGCTTTTTGTAGTTCTTTCAACAAAATCCAAAAGCAATATTTATTGGGATATTACAAATGTGTCAAGTTTGCATGCCTTTGAATTCATACAGATACAAATACATATTTTTAATAAGAATCGTTTGCAGATTTGTTACATTGGTTTATTGAGCTAGTTTTATCATCATCATCGGTAATTTGGAAGAGTGCTTATATATGGTTTTAATTTAGCGCCTCCCTTCTCTGTTGAAATATTAAATTTCATCCAACTCGTTTACTCTGCAATTTTGTTCGAAATTTTGAAGGCCCTTTCGAGGTTTCGACAGTATTTTATAAAAATAATCATACTACTCAGTCTTAATAGATTCGGCGGGGGGTGGTGTCAGTTTGTATAAAAAATACGAGCGTCTGTCTGTAAGACTGTGACCCAGATTTCTTCCCGTCATTCCATAATTCGGTTGTCGCAGTGTGTGCGTGCGCGTGTCGACAAGCCCAAATTGGCAAGGGGTAAAGTTGTGTACGTATTTTTGAGGCTTTCGTCGAGTAAATAGCGTTAAGATCCATTATAGAATATATTCTGGGTCGGGTGAGAGCCCCTGGGTTAGGTGGTGAATAATACAAGATAGCGCTAGCCACTCTGCGTCCTATCACTTTTTCATACTCCACACCGCAGCACGAGTGTCTCTACAGAGTCACTCCTCACCCACCATCCACCCCACCCTCTCACACCATCCACACCACCCACCCTCGCACTTACAACTTACTAAGGGGGTATTACACCCTTATATAAACAAATATAAATAATCAAACAGCTCTGTATCTATATCTCAAATATATTGTTTCGCAACATCAATAACTTCTCAATATTTTTCTCCTTTTTTGGCATCAAAATATTTCAGGAATAATAAATAGACCAATTCAAAGGTGAATGTAAACATGCGTAAGGTGCAATGGTGGAACAAGTCTATGGTATGCTCAAATGAAAGAGAGTTAGGAAGGCCCTATTCTATATTGGATTTGTGAACTACATTGTTATCAACTGCAATAAATCTTGTTTAAGCACGATAATGCTCAGATAATATTTAATTCGACATCACTAAAAAATTGCACAAAGCAAGCATTGTCGTTACAATACCAGGTATATATTTGCATGGTCAGAGTTATTCGTCTGAAATGTAAAGGTTAGCAAAGGCGGAATTGCCAATAAATATTGACCGTCGATGTCGATGGGAGTTAATCAGAACCGATAAAAATAACGATCCAAATAGATCCATATCGACACTTCACCGCAAAATAATCGCCAATGTCCATGTGCAGCAAAAAATAAATAAATAAATAAAATGACAAAGTGTACGATCCGCTGTTATTCATAATTGATTGGATTATTTCACCGCGCCAATAATTAATTGGTAAAAAATAATTGAAATTATCGAATCAACTTTTTATCGTGTAATACTGACTTTCCATACTTCCCACTGGTATGTAACCTCCGTCCTTTAAAATACCACAACATTCTGCCGAACTGGAACGGCTTTGGAATCAAATTTAATTATTTATTGAGCTATAAAGATTACTTAGGGTTATCGCAGTGTCGGAAAAAATGAAATTTTAATTGAGAACACAACAAAACCGTCTTATTTATCTAAAGCCATTCGTGTTGAACAATCGAGTTCAAAATACAAACAAGAATTATACATTATTTGCGGAAATAGATAAAACAATTCATTTGCATTTATATATTCAATAAACAGACAGTCGATGTGCTAAATTTTTAGACTTTAGATTTTTTAAAGTTATGATTGGTCAAATTATATCATTGATTATTTTGGCTATGCTTTAGTAAAACAAAAATGAATTTAATTCGCCATGATGAATGTTTTTAATAAATTTATCTTCAATTACTCGCTATTTTAAATTACTGATGGATTTCCTCCATTTGTCAATTTTGTCCTTTTGACTTGGATGTGAAAGCCATTTTGAAATTGATAGCCAAGTATATAAATCATGATTCAGATTTTCAGTTTGAATATATATTTTAATTTGGAACAAAATGCTTTAAATTTTATCAGCCTGAATGATAAAATCAGACTTAAATAAAAATCCACATTAAATTCATATTACAAAAAACCACCTGTAAATAAATCAGATATAATTAAGCGAAGTAAAAATAACATAATTAATAGCTTAAAGACTGAAAAATGAAATAATATTTCTACTTCTTTAGATCCATTTTTACACAACATAGTCGATATTGATCGATGTTGAGTCGAACTGGGAAAGATAATTTGAAAGAGAAACGCATTCAGTATTGATTTCAAATCATTTAAGCGTCACGTAGGACTTCACCACAATCCTAACGAGGAAAGGAAGGACTGGAATTTGTCATCCGGAAAGCTCTTTCCAGTAAAATCAACAATCAGGATGACCTTGTTTAGAATCAGATGTGAAAATACTAAAAAGAAAGATACTTTTTGCATGTAATACTGCATGGCAAAAAAGATGGATGAACGAGAAGGATGGAAGACATTTATACAAATTCTTTAGTATAATTAAATATCGTTTGTCGTGTTGCTAGGTCATGTCCAGGTATGGAGGCCAATCGGGAAGTTCTCCTGCGTTGTGTCAGAGGTTCCGCTTCAGGACCTGGTTGATAGGTAGACCTAATGGCTAGTCCCCATTCATACTGCGCATTCAAAAAGTTTTGGCACCAAATGTTAAATGTAGAATATTATAGACAACTATCTGGAATCTGGACTTAATAATAGACTTTTAATTTCTGGATTAAACTAGCTCCTTCTAGAATTGGCAGCAAATTGTTCAAACCCCCCTTATTCCCTGCATCGAACTGCGATTGGTGCGTACTTTTTGGATTGTAAGCGTGTCTGCGATGACCAGTATAAACTGGTCACAGTGCGGGCGTGGAGGTTTTCACTGTCTTTGAAGGAAAATGGCTTAATCTTTATTTTAAAGCGCCCTTCGATACGATCACCCAGATGACCCGGTGAGTCCAAATGAAACTCGGAGGTCATGCTACCTTTAATATCAAACGAGTGAGGAGGTAAATGTATGATACCGACAAGATAGATGTAACCCTCTTTTACGAATGGATATTGAAGAGGCCCTAGTTCTGCAATGTATAATTTGAAATGCTTAGAAATTATATTTTCCAGTATTTTTTGTATTTATTTTAATTTTGGGATTTGTATTCTAAAGCCGTGCCTTCAATGTAGCTAACCATTAAACGCTATATAATTATTGTGGAAGCCCTCGTTTTGTAGTGAACAGGGACACACCTATATGTTCAACATTAGTGTGACTGGGAAAAAATGACCGTCTTACTTCGTCTCACTGACATGCTCCGGCCTCGCGCTGACTCTTTCGCGCCTACGTCGCCGCGCATAACGCTCTCTCTTTTCAACCCGTTGAAGATGCGAGCAGGTGATGCAAACTGTTGAGTTTCGATTACTTACACTAATTTTCATATCGATAATTTTTCATTCACGATTGATTTTGTGCGGGCTTAATTACACGGGCTATTTCGAAATTGATTGAAATAAAACGCCGAACGTATTGTTTAGCGATTTTTCGATTTGTTAAATGGCAGCTATGATCGAATTATTTTTATAGTACGTGTCGATCGTAAATATTTATTTCAAATGCATAGAGTCGAATCGCCGTAAATTCTTGTGCTAATTTTAATTAATGCGTGCTTAATCAAAAAACAATTTTTAAAATTTGTTTCACCATCAAGTCTCAGTGTATTACAGGATTAACTTTTTAATGATTTATTGCAAAATTCGAGACCAACAAAAGAACGGTAAATATTTTTTGAGAATATTAGATAAATTTAATCCGCAGTAAAATATAACGCTTAGAAAAATAATTTGTTCGTATGTCAACGATTTATCGCAACTGGTGTATTTGAAGAGGTGAGAAATACATTAGCGGGGCGGCTTCTCATTGGTCGCTTTTGTTTAACATTTGTTTCCTCGGTCCACGTGGACTGCGCAAGCTCTTCCGTCTCGCTCCGGCGCCGCGCGCCGCAGATAAGTGCGTCCCTGTCTGAGATTTCACTGCTTACTTTTGTAAGTGCGTACTTTTGGGCACTTGATAAATATTTTAATATGCCCGCCACAGTATGTGGACTTATATCGGGGGATCACTTATACGCACTTATAGACTGTTGTGTTTAAAATGAGTGGGATACTTTACCCAGTGTTTGTTGGTAACTCAAACAATACTAACGACACATCACTATTTATTTTTAATCCAGATATCATACCTATTTCGGTGCGTTGCCGTTTTTTAAATTATTTTTTAGCGCCCAACACATGTCACTCGGCGCGATAAAGACGCTAGTTACGCTCCGATACTCGCAAACTTGTTTTACTTTGCTCCACGATAAAAATTAAAACAATCGCTCGTTTTTTAAAAAGTAAAAAGGTCACAAAAATTGGGTGCAAAGTATGCCAGATTTACATATCGGAGCCCCCTTGATTGTCATAAAAATAAATTGCGACATGGTCAATGCTAGTGAATTGACCTCTCTATTTTGGATCACTAAAACCGATACAAAATCACTTACATAATTAAAATATAATAAATGATACTCAATATTATATTCAGAATTTGCAATTTAAATACTTTATACAGACGGATGCACTGCCATCTATATACTATTTTTGAAAGCGCAAAGCAAAAATGTTACTAATGAACCACAGATGGCATTAATAAATTTATAAAAAATGAAAATACATTTTACATGATAATAGACTGTCCCGTTAGGAATGTCGTTATTTTAATATTTACTTTTTGATCGTCAGTTTTATCTCAGTCATCCTTTTGATAACACGTATTGTATATTTTGTTAGTCGACTAACATCGGAATAACGTTATTTTCTACAAACATCTTTTTTTCAAACCGCGATTCAAGATGGTGGATTTTGTGCCGAACAAACAATGTCACATTATACCACAAAAATACCTAAAGTTTCCCTAGTGAATTGTTTGATTGTTAGTTGGATGGTTGATTGTCCCACAGAAGTATATAATCCACTAGAAATATCTGGTGACAGTTGTCCGGGTGCAGATGACTCTGCTAGCCCTAACTATGTCAATAAATACTAAAGAATAATAAAAATGCTAGTTGTTTTGAGTTTTAACTCGTCGAACAAACATTATCATAATTTTCACACCGTCCTAGAGTATCTTCGGTGGATCGAGAATTGAATGTTCTGTGAATGTAATATCCCAGTTGTTTACATAGATGTTCCACGTAGACCTTCCTGTCCATCGATCTCAACGATGCCGGCACCACAACATCTGAAATTTAAAATTTCGTAAATATTTTGAAGAAAACCAACAAATTTGCATATATATTAAATATGATTTAGGGGGAAATTAAAAGATGTATCAATAGTACTATGTAAAACCTATTATGTTTACCCAAGAACTCCGTTTGCATGAATTTTGAAGTTTTTTAAAGGAATCTTCGGATTTTTTATCACCAGCAGCTTCTATGAACAACACGACACAATTTTCCATATTGTCCAATCGGATTTGCGACTTTTGCTTATGCTTTGCGACAAAACAGCATACCTGTAATTAAAGTATTGACACAATTTAGTCCAACCATTTAAGATAGTAACGTAACGAGGGTATGAAGCACCTGTGGCAAATATCTGACTTGCCCCCCCGCATTTTTTTAAAAGTTAAGTAATACTATTATAAATGCAATACAGTGGAACCTCGATAAACCGTTCCCGCATAATACGTTTTCCCGGATGGACCGTTCATTTTTTATAGTCCCGTCAAACTATTATTATTTGAAGCTTTCCCGCATTCACCGTTTCCCGCAATTACCGTTTTTTTTCAGGGTCCCTTGGAAAACGTAAAATCGAGGTTTCACTGTATATTAATAATATACGATACTAGTCCCAAAAGTATCTGACCTAATGTATAGATGTCGGTTGCAGTTTAAAAAAAAACACTAATTTTGAATAAGACCGTACGAGCTACATCGCATATTGACTGAAAATTTGTACACGAAAAAGCTGTGCGCAAGGTGGGTGCCGCGTTTGCTTACAATGGAACAAAAACAGCGTCCTGATGATGTTTCAATCGAGTGTTTGCCGATGGTTCATAGCAATAAAGCCAGAATAAATTCAGAATGAAACATGGGTTCATCATTTCACATCTGAGACAAAGGAACATGGGGACACTCCACTGACCCGAGCTGTTTATTGGTCCCGCTATACGGAAGCATACCAGCCCGCTCAACAAAAGTGCATAGCAAGGTGCAAAACCTAAATTTAATATCCATGTATCCAAGGACACCTTCATTCTCAACTTCGAGTGGCCATTTGCGCCATGAACGCAGGGGAGAAATTAGCTAGATTTTGTAACTTAAAATTTAATAAAAACTAGCTAAAATAGCAGCATAAATTATTAAGATAGATAAATATCCGATGTAAGTTAACCTCTGAGGAAGCTTCCGTGATCGTACTGATCATAGAAAATGCCGCAAAAAGCCCAAAAAGAGGACGGAATGGTCACAAGGTCTGTGTGCCCAACTGGTCCGCTTTTCGGACCGCTGACATGACGAATGAGCGCCTCGCGATCAGATACCATATCTGAATATACCTACTTTACAAAATTAAGTTGTTCGAAGAAAACTGATCGGGTGGGTTGTTTTAATTTTACAATCGGACGAAAATATTGCTTTATTTTATTGCGGGCTTATTCTGATTGACAACGGCCCAATGATTAAAGCGATAACAAAGAAAAGAAGGATTAGAGATTTTAGTATATATATATTATAGAAACGGATATATTATATATGTACTCATTTTTGTGCCTCATTGGTAATTTAGAAATATAAAAAGAAATGAGACGAGTGTTCATCGCGAACAAGATACGTAAAAGTAACAAATTTTATATGCGTAACATGTCATAAAAGCCTGATATTGGCAAAATGTAATGTTTCCGTGAAATATTGTAATAAAATAAAAAAAAAAAATTCTTAAAAATATTGATATTGGTACAATTTTTTTAACGTAAAAGAATTAAAATAAAAAAGGAAATCGGTGGAGTAAAGTAAGCCTAGAGAAGCGAATCTAGAACATTGTCTATGATTGTCGTGTCTATGGTCATTTTGAGGGCCAGTGCTGAGACGGTGTACGGTGATGCGTCGTTGGCGGTGTCGGTGAGAGCGGACAGATCGGCATGTCGATGCCGCTGCCGCTTCCGCCGTCCGTTGTCGGGCATGTCTTGAGCCGTTATGGCTTCCGTTCTTGCCGTTTCCGTTGCCGATTGCTCAGACCGCGATGCGCGCACCAGGAAGTTATCTCGGTGAGACTCCTCGCCTCTGTCGTCCGTCGCCCGTCACTTCTTCCGTCTCAGATTGCGCAATCTGGACACGCGCATTGCGCAATCTGGACATGCACACACATACATAATAGATAACCAACTCGACTTCTTCAGCTTCATAACCTCGAAAATTTCAGGCGGCAAAATATACATTCATAAGAAAGTTTTCATTATATTTTTCCAATACGAAACTATTACGCTCATGCGCTCTACTATTTGTATATAATTTTGTTTCTATTGTATGTATATTTTTCAAACAGTATCAGCAAGACTATTTTGTACATTAATTCAAATAAGTTTAAATTAAACCATCATGCTCATGTTGAACACACACATTTTTGTAAACTTTACACCAAAATTAATCTACAAATTCGTCTTAAGACATCTAACCTTGAATTGTGTAAAATTTATCATCCTGTCATTAAAATATAATCATGAACAAACTAGATTCAAATAGGATTCATAAAGTAATAAGATAGTAATCGAAGTCCTTAGGGCTGTAGCGTAATAAAGACCTGTGATTTTTAAATGTAAATAAAATAAGTATGTGTGAGAAATCCAATCATTTTTTTTTATATATTTGAAATAATATTTTATGGCATTGAGCATGGAATTTAACTTCGTTCAAATGTCACATATTCAGGAGGTTCGTTATGTTGATTTTGAGGGCATCAATTATTTGTGGTTTATATCATCCAGTATATGCCATGAAAATTTGCTTATCATCGATCTGTGGCACTTTTGGACAGTTTTGTTTTGGACGAAGTACGGATCGATGATTCCACCAGACCTAAAATCGGCAGCAAACAGTGACATTCTCGGGATGCATTTGGTGTTGGTTTGTCTCATATGGAATTAGTATCGACCCAAATCCAATAATTTTGCTTGTTCACATATCCATTTGTTTCATCCAGTTGGTCAACGCTATAATCTTCCGTGGTGATTTGCCATACGTTACTGAATAATTTATAACGAATTTGATAGACGTTGCTGATGATTTTCAAGCGTCCCTATAGATCAAATTGTAAAATGTCTCGTCATGAATTCTCCGAATCGTGATTATGTATCTACAAAGTAAAATATTGTAGTAATATATCAGCGCACGCTTATAAAAGATCCATAAAAAATACTCCATATTGCTTATCTTAATGTTGCATTTTTTTTGAAATAATTATGAAAAACACATATTTCACTATTATCAAATAATAATTCTGTTTTTGTGAGTGCTTGAATATCACATTGCAACAGAGGTGTTTGATACGTGGGTGGTATTGTTATTCTTCTCTTTGCTTTGCTGCTTGGCTTTAAATATTTGCGGTTTACATGCATAGACGTGCGATTTGAGATGGTCCCAAGGGAAGGAGCTCTGATTTTGAAAATAAAATTTGATGATTTGCACACGTTTTTCAATGCTATAACATTCCACAGTGATTTGCCAAACACTATTGAATAATTTAATGTATAAAAATTAATATCTGTTTGTTCGTATTTAATGCGCCGCCATACCGTTCATCCGATTGCAATTAAACTTTGTCAACTTATTGTTTACACTTGCGGGAATAACATAGGCATAGTAAAAATATTGTTTGTTATACGAGATGTGGCATTGCAACGCATGCCGGGTAATCACTAGTGCACAATAAATTTGATAGATGTTGCTATAAAAACATGGTCGATCACTCACTTATGATCACTTAACACATACAATATTGTTTGATTAATTTATTCATGATTTCTCAAACGGTTTTTGCAAACGCCTACATTGTCATCGTCAACATCAGAATTCTTTCTAGAAATCATATTTTTCTCTATGTGAATTTCCTCGCCGGAATCCATTTATATTGCGAAAATATGTACGATTACATAAACAAGATTTTACATATCCGTTTCAGAATATTGTTTCCATATGCTTTTTGTCATTCTTCGTTGAAGTGCACAATGCATTAATAATTCCACGACTCCTTGTGACACATTCCATACAATGCTGGTCAACCCTCGACTTCAAAAAATTGCCAACACAAACGAGATCCGATAAATATGTTTTGGGAGCAGAAACAATCTCATAAATTAGTCCAGACTTCTATTCCATTTAAGTAGCATCCAAGGTATTTGTAGTTCTGCACTCTCTCCACGATATCGTCCTCTATTCGGATCATCCCATTGATGCTGTTTGGGGTTTTGTTGAAGGCTACATTGAAGGCACTTTACATTTCAGCCCCAGTGATGTAATGTGTGTGACGCATCCTCGTAGATCTTTGAGGAATGTCCAGCAACACAGTATCATCCGCATATCTTATATTATTGATGGTACTCCCGTTTATTATTATGTCGGCATCAGTCTCCGACGGCCTCCTCAATAATATGTTCCGAGTATAGGTTGAATAACGTCGGAGAGAGTACACAACCATGTCGAACGCCTCTTAAAACTTGAATGCTCTCTGATGTTTCATCATCAACTCGTTCGTCAAATGTGGCTCACAAGCATCAATTTTTTGCATTAGCATAATGAAAGTACCATATAACAACACAATTGTACTATCGAGCATTTGAATCGCATTGATTGCACACTTGTTTATGCATTTATCGTTAAAAACGCAATATATTTAAGATGCTGTATTAATAATTAGATTATTTACGACTGTGTTAATATCGTATTCGACTCATCTCACATTGATAATTGTTTAAACAAAGAACTATATTAAGAGTTTTAAATTAACACATAGCTGTAGATAAAAGAAGTACTATTATTATCCGAGTTCACACCATTTTTAATATCATAACAATGGACAATAAATATTTTCCACAATCAGCGCTACTCAACATGCTGACCTTAATTTATATTTATAGCTTGTAAAACTGCATTATAATTTGAATAGATTAAACTTGCTTACAGTTGTAAAATAGTTTAACAATGTAATAATCTCAACGATTCAAATGGAATTTCTGTTTATTTGTGAAATATCATATTTCATTGAACAAACACAATGTTATCAAAATTCTAAGAGGTACCCGTTAATGTGGTGCAACAATAATATGCAAAAATTCTATATTCAATTTATAGCATGGGTTTCTTAAGACATCTTTATTAATGTTTATATATTGTTAATTTTTAGGTACATCAGCGAGGCCATTCGTAAAGTCGACGAGGGTACCAGCCGTTCTAAAACTGTGCTAGATTTATTCATAGTATCCCTCGAAATACAAAGACAAAAACTTCGGGAAAATTGCGAGAGGTTAATATTTGCGGATCCTTTACTTTATGGCCGTAAAGCTCAGGAGCTACTATGGAGAAAAGGCTACTATGAAACGGTGTCCGCCGCCAAACGCCTGCGCCTCGGAAGCAAGACCTACGATGAACTCATTTTAGCTCACATAAATGCCGGCATCGGGCATTATCATCACATCATCTCCAAAATACAGATAGAGATGAACGTCGACATGACAGAAATGATCGATTACCCAATGGTCAATCTCGAAGATGCACCCGAGGAATTGAAGAACAACAAAAATCTCGAACTGTTAAACTGGGCCAAGTCTTCTATCCAAACTTGTCTTGTGTACTTGGGAGATTTGAGTCGATACAAGACCGAATACGAAGAGAGCGGCGACGATTCCATGCCCGTCAGATACTATTTACAAGCGGCCGGAATCGATCTTAAAAATGGAATGCCGTACAATCAACTGGGAACTCTTTACACCGGAAAGAATTACTATCTGGATTCCGTTCGATATTACATAGTTTGTTTATCGTGCGAGAGCCCGTTTGATGGCGCGGAAGGTAATCTTATGAGAATATTGGATAAAAATAATAAATACTTGGAAATTAATTCATCCAAGGAACTCGAGGTCATCGATCAACAAGAATCGGTTAAGAATTTGATTTGCAAATTTCTATCGTTGATAGAGTGTTGCTTTTTCGATAAAAACGCATCTAATTTTAACAATCTATGTACTGCGGCTTTATACGATTTGAAAGAATGCTTACCTTTACGATCTACTTGTTCGGCTGAATTGAAGCTGTGTCACGATGATTATTTTAAATATCTTCAGCAGCAAGAAATAAGTCCGGATTATTTGAGTCCTAAAATTTTACATAAATTCGTGACGATTAGTTTGTTTTGCACTAATAAATTTATTAAGGAGAATTCGAATAAAATGTTACCGATGAAAGCATTTATATTGGCCGTTCTTTCGCAATTATTGCAAAAAATGTTGAACGATTTGATCGATATAGGATTTCAAGTACAATCACCGGAAGAAATTATCCAGGAGCGAAAAGAGAAAATGAAAAATTATAGGAATATGAAAAATATTTTTAAAGAAGATTTAAAGAATACACCTGACGCTAAAGAAAATCATCTGGAACTGGATAATCAGGCTGAGATTGTGAATGACAAAGATGAATCGACCATTGAAACGTCTATCGACGATGAGAATGATTTTAAAGAACCTGCGGACGTCAAGGAACCATTAGTTGAAAATATTTATGAAAATAGTCAAATTAACAAAGACATTGAAAATGAAAAAATATCAAAGGCTAAAATGAAAAAAACAGGTCAAAAATTACGACGCCGAAGACGCAGACACAGTTCTCTCGACAGTAGCGACGATTCTGCTTCGGCAGAATCGACCGATTGCAGTGATCTGGATGATAAAAGCGCAAACGATTCCGATTCGGACAACGAAAATATGAGTGAGGCATCTTATTTTTCGTATACGTCTTCCGAAGACGATCAAGACGACGACATTGCTAATCATAAAGACGCAAGTAGTGAAAAGCCCAATTCGCACACGAGCAGCGAAAACGAAAACGGATTCGCCTATCCTTCAAAAAGCAAAGATAGAAATAATTCATCGGATGAAACGGGAGTCGAAGAAAACAACGACCTAGACGGAAAACAGAAAGACAAAGATGAATCAGTTAAAGAGAAGATATTCAACGAGGAGCTCTTCAATGAATTCCTCGACAACGACAATATCATGATAGCAATAAATATGTTATTCAATTGGTTACACAGCGAAGAAGATTTTATAATATCGTGTCGGTCCACCGGTCAGGCTCTCTTTCAGACGCTAGTCGACATCTTGAACATCGTCAACAGGCAAATCTTTCCGAGGCTTTCGAAGAACACCTACAATGTCAATCAACAATATAATAGCGTTCTTTATCAGTTTCATGCCGTTATTTTGGGCTTGAAATACAAATACAAATCTATTCCTTTACCGGAAGACTACGACGTGAGATCAATGGAGCTATCGCAAGACGGCTTGAGGGATATCAAATGGGATGCAAATAAATACACAAATTTCTCATTGCGCGAATCAAACGCTATTAGACTCTTAAGGATGATCGATTTTGGAGTGTTCGTCGTTCGATTAAAATTTGGAATAATATTCAACAGAAGACTGAAGATGTATACTTTTAAACGGAGCAAACTTGTAAATAAACGAGGTCTCGCGTTACCTAATAAATATATAAAAGAACCCAGGCCAACACGTCCAAAAATTGTGGTGCGTATCATTTTTTTTTTAAATATTTGGATGTCAATAGAATGGAATAAATAAGTATTTTATAATTTTCAGAAACCTTTGGAACAGAATACAATTGGGTCGATATCTCAAACGGAGGGTTTGCAGCGTAACATGGGAAAGCTTTGGTTGACGGCTCAGGTCAAAGAGTTGGAAAGTGAAGTTCGAGCAGGGCGTAATCAACGTGGATTGCCTGCGTACGTCGTGGTCGACGCCGAGGCTTTAAGTAAACATACGTATCTTGTGAAAAGATTAGTTTCATCCAAGCGTCTTATTGTACTCATTCCAACAATTGGTAATAATAACGTTTTATTCCATATTATTTTGTTGTCGTATGCGTTATATTGAACAATTATTTTATTTTAGTTCTACAACTGATGGACGAGATGAAGAAAGAATCGGGCGGGGCTCGTAGTGCAATACGCTGGTTAGAATTCCAACTTCGCAGCGGATCGCGCTTCCTTCGTACTCAACGTTCGGCCGAAAATGTACCCGTACCGTGTGTCAAATTTCCTAAAAAAATGCAGCGCGATATGCATAATTTTGTGCAGATTATAGAGTTCTGTCATTATTTCATATCGCAAGAGGGAAATGATTCGATTGCGGATAGCCATTCGCCGAATCTTAACGGTACCGATGAATCGGGGAACGGAAGCGGCACTAACGATGAAAAATCCGACAGCTTAAAAATATCATTGAAAGAAGCCGACAGTAGCAATATACTGGTTCTGTTGACGGGTTCCAAGCAATTGGAATTGCCGGAGCAGAGCGATTTCAGCTACATCGGTTTGGCGAAGAGTGCCGGTGTAATTGTTGAAAATATTCAAGATTTTTGTATGAAGATGAAGAATTTGTTTGGAAAAGGAGGAAAGAATAGATGACAGTTGAATTGCAAGCTGCCTAATGGAGGCTGTGAAATAAATCATATTTGAATATTTTCAAATGATTCGCTTCAAAGGATCCCCACGAATGGCACTGCACTCTCGCTCGGAAATTGTCAGACCCTGAGAGTGATAGATTGGTGGCCCTTCAGTCGGCTGATGGAAACCTACAATGTGATCAAAGAAAAAGTCTTTGTTCTTATAATTGTTATAATCTCTGCTCGCATATGTATTCTTTTAATCAAATTTATTTCTATCGATCTTATCATTGCAAGGCAAATTGGGTGATGTTTAATGAGTTATTAATCGCTTATGTTAAATATATTCTTTTAATCTCTTGTATTTTAAAATAGCTTTGATTCGTTTATTTTATTTGCATTTGAAGGTGAATTTTACCATAAATTGTGTTCAAAATTCTTGAAGACTATTGTATCTATCTGTTAAGTGTTGTTTCTGTCATACATGATCGAAATAAAGATCTCTCTGTGCAATATACGTACGTTTTATTTTACCTATTAGATCAAATCAATTTTTGATTGTCGGATTCGCACGATTCATAATTACGCGACTCATTTAATACTTTATTGTTGCACAAAAATCAGTAGAATCGATTCGATTTAATAAAGTTTTGTGACATTTCAAATACTGACGCATTTATTGTTACCGTTAAATTAGAACAATGTCCGCTGGTATATTGCGCAAAATATGAACCAGATCATAGAAAACGTTGATCTGAAAGTGTCAACAAATTCCATTAGCTGAATGCGGAAACATCACTTGAAGCCCTACAACGTCCAGATAGTATAAGTTCTTTAAGGAAAACAGGGAATTACAGCTTTAAAAAACAAAGGTATTGTAACACTTATATGCATGCGGCGGGACACTTGCGGATTTCTGAAAACTTAAAATAGTTTTAGCGAAAAAATACAATAACATTTTTATTTAATTATTAGACAATTTATCAATATGCTGGTGACTGCACATTCGATCGAAACTGCATTGTTGCGTAATACGATAATTGTAACCACCAGTATCCATATAAATTTTAAATATCTTGGGGGCATTTCATCAATGACGATCTCAGAGATGATGCCTATGAAGTGCCGCGTCTTCTAGTCTTGACTGACCTCATATCTATCATATTCAAGAAGTGGATCGGACTCGTATTTAGGCCCGCAGTTGAAAGCTGTTTTTAAACTTCTAATAAATAGTATTAATAGGGGTTGTAGGGCTTACTTTTAAAAAAGTTTCGCAATGCTTTCATACTTGATTAATATCTTCTTTTCTGCAGTACGTTCTAAAGCCTTGTACAAGTTGTAAATCAGATGATTTCACGTCTAGTGCATGAGGTGGAGAACCTTTTATTATTGGAAAGCCGCACATCTGTAATCAAATAAGGTTGCATTCAAAGAACAAATATTTAAAAATGACATAATTAATCGCTCTATAGATTGAAAGGCGATAATCGAACAAACGACTAAACCCAATAAATACCGATAAGAATTAGAGAATTTGTACTTTTATTCGGAATGTATTAAATATTTAAATACTCTTTTAACAGCAAGCTGATACTCAGTTTATCTACTATTCATTGCCACTTTTACAAATCATGACTTGCTTGTCACTCGCTATCTCTTACATAGTCGACCCTACCCAACAATATAGAGCACGATGAACCTTACCGGTTCAGAGCCAAGAAGCTTTAGAAACAGAACAAGGACAAGAAGAACACCAAATATACGGCCTTGAGGAGAGGTATATGAAGAACTTCACTTCGCAACGTTAACAGCGTTGTCTTCCGTTAACTTCTATATCGTTTTGAAATTGCCGAGTGGGGCAACCTGAAATAGGAAACCACTCGGTTTCGAATTCTTGACTTACAGGAGCTACATCCAAACGAATAGAATCCTTTGAGTCTTGGATTTACAGAACAATGCTCAAGGTTTCGTGGATGGACAGAGTTTGGAACGATGAGATATTGCAGCGTATGAATAAAACCCTTGAAGTATTAGAAACTAAAAACTAGAGTACTTTGGCCATGTGATGAGAGGAGACAGATACGAGCTTCTGCAGCTTATTATCCAGGGAAAAATTATAGGAAGAAGGGGACCCGGAAGACGACACACCTCGTGGCTAAAAAACCTAAGACAGTGGTTCGGGAGGAGCACAAGGTCTCTTTTCAGAGCTGCTGTCTCCAAGGTGGAGATAGCCCTGATGATAGCCAACCTTCGAAGAGGAGACGGCACTTGAATAATACAAATGCCCAGAAGAGATTGGAACCTTTAAAAACTAAGAAATCTTTCGTGAATGACTATGAATATTGAGTAGTGTTTCATGGACACATTATTTATAAATAGGTAGCTTTTTTGTAGTTGTAATGGTCAGAAGCACTAGGTAACTGTGGAAGCTACGACTGAACAACATTTTATAGATATGTTAAAAAAGGGGGTATATATATTTACACAACCTATATGCGTAGGCATAATTAACATTTGTTTAGGATAGTTCATCGAAAACCGTCAAAATAGACAGGGCTTCAAACGGGAACGAAACCGAAAACCAACAACTGGCAAAATCGTCATTCATCCTGGAAGGAAAACTGCACCGAACCGAAACATTTGTTCGGAATGTCACCGAAACCGTAACCAAAATGAAAAGATAACGCTTCGAAGCCCTGAAAACAAATCTCATTATTCAATTGTACAAACCGGGACATTCAAATAACCTTTAAGTAGTTGATCTGAAAGAAACATTAGTAGTAGAATATGTAAATACTACCGGGCATTTGATTTGTTATAGACTTATTTGTTTTCCTGTATCATCTGTATACAACATGTTAAATATGTTTGAGTAAATATAAAGTTTAATGTGTTTTTTGTGTGTAAAGTTGAAATGTGCGTACGGTATTTATAGTATTAATACACGGAATTGTTCTATAAAATTTGGATTCGGTTCAAAAATCCGCATTTGAGAACCCAGAAAGCTGCAGATTTTTCACTTCTGGTCTTTTAGTACGGGAGGCAGCGACATAATTTGTGTAATTATTCCTACAAAGTTGACTCTTTCTCATTTTGTTGTGTTGATATTTTTGATAAACAAAACGTCAGCCTTTTTAATCAAGTTTCCGTGCTACAACTTTAGCCATGTCTACCGAAGCCCTAGCCGATTTATATCGAGAGTAGACGACGTTTGTTTAACAATAATCGACATAAACTACTTGTAGACAAAGAAGCAGCTTTGTAGATTTTAATTTACATTGTATAAACACTGACTGAAACTTTTGCTATTGAAAAATACGCTTCGGATTGTTGATTCACATTAACATTATTTTGAATTTCAGATGGAAGATTAAAGGTCAATAAAGAACAAGCGCACACTTCACAGGAGCGTGTACGATGTTAATATTAAAACAGTTTGTTGATTTTTGTGCATTTTCTTTATTAAATCAGACTGATAACAGAATTTACAAATGTTCACGCTGAAAATTAACAAGTGATTCCATTCACACTTTCATAGAAATATATAAATAGACTACCAATATATGTAACTAGATGATTTACTTTAAAGTATTCGTTATAAATATAATGCATATGTGAAGGTATCAAATAATGATATCCGGCTCTATGAAGAAACATGCGGTTCGGAGTTACCATTTTGTTACAAATTCAATCAGTCAATATTAAAAAAAATTGTCTACTACTAAGTGTAAATATAAGTGATATTTGACATCCATTAAAAGACTACTTATCTCTTACTCGAGGCGATCACTTCAAGTATATCGAGTATATATAAAATATGTTAGCTATTTAATATATAAATATATGCATAATAACGATAAAAAATGTTTTACATACAATTTGTACTTTGCTTATTTCATTTGATTATACATCAAGTTTTTAATGATTTATCTTCCCTTGTTATCGGATTAGAAGAACATTGCTTCGTGATTAACATTAAGTTTTAAAAAATGAAAACCTTCCTGTAATAATTTTACAATAATTTTTAAAATACTTAACAGATCATTTTCTTCCTTTCATTTTACACGAGGAATGAATACTCCTTAATGATTAGCCTATATAGTCGAATTGATTTTGATGATATTAGCGTAAATAGTGTAAGCTTGGACCTGTGTTTATGAGACATCTTAATATGTTAGCCTTCGGTATTGTTAAGAGCTGTTTGCAAATTAAAAATCAAATACGGCCTTTTAATTTTGCATTCAAAATGATTAACAACAAAACATCATATTGCTATAAAATTTAAATCTATTAAACCACGCAGTATGCATTTATAAACATTTTCGTTTTGATTTAGGCAACTATTGTATCTAATCGGGAATCGCGTAACGCTGCTGTTTTAGACGCGTTATCCATTTGTATCGACAATTTTAAGGCAGTTATTGCAATTTCTATGTAAACTGTAAAAAATATCTTTTTATCAACATTCAAAGGCTTACATCGTTATTATCACCTATATATAAACACTTCATTGAGGTAGCTGCGTTTATTGTAAAAAGCAAGTTTCACTCCCACCGAGCGAGACCCGTTGGTGTTTATTACAAAAGTTAAATATTTATTATATTTTACTCACGACAGCGACAGGAGTGATATGTTTAAATCTTAAACGCCGTTTGTTTCGGCACATAACCACTCTTTTACAACAACGATTGTTTTGGATCCATCACAATCAACATTGACACAGCTTTTTTTTTACAATGAATTTTTACACGTTTATGATCGCGCGCTTAAGCTTGTACAAGTAAAAAAACATTATCGTCCAACTAGGAGCGCCCTTAAGTAATTTAGCATTTCGCTCTATGCAGATATTAGTCCTATTTTGTGTTACGACATGTCCTCATAACAATTTATCTTGTTAAATTGTGCTTTGGTCTCGAAAGAATATTCATCAATTGTGCGCGTATATATTCATTTGAACGACGATCACGAGCCTGGATGATTTGCATGATCGAATACGCGTCCAGAACTATACATCAATATTCTTCGAGCGTCTCAAGATTATTTTAGAACTATAAAAGGCAAAAACAATACTATTCAATGAAAGTTTACGCAGGTACTATATATTATTGGACTTTCTGCAATTTATTCGAATTGCAATATTACTTACGGGTAACCCTAATATAATTGCATCTAATTTGGTATATTTTACAACAATGATTAAATGAGTGTGTTATCACAGATGGTTTGCATTTGGGGTATTGGAATCAAATCAATACAGATAAAATTAGTTGTAATTTGCTATTACGTAATCAGATATATTGGATTGCCAAATGAATCGGACCAAAACTCTTTTATCACAAAGGGACATTCAAAGAAACTTTGGAATATTCTAAATGCATACATATTTATTGGAATGAAATTTAGCACTGCTTTTATGAAAATTATATACAGTAAAAATCCATCCATACATTCTTGATGAGTGCCTTTATATAGAGATACTAAACGTGATTGCTCCACAAATGATACATTTTACACGTGACTTTAAAAAATTAATAAGTTCTGAGTAAGAGAAGACTATGCATGAAATGGATTGGAGTAGCGGAAAAATTTCATTTTTGATCTGCAAGAACATCGTTTATAAATAAATACAATTTGGATAATAGCTTTTGTCGACGATATAAAACTATATTAAAGTCAATCCTTTGTGGTCTATAATTTAGTTCGTTAATAACTGAACAACACAAACATAAACTTACAACGTCGGATTAATGAACAGCAAAATTTGAAACGTAAGCCGATATTGTTTTCTTAAGTACCGCCACTATTAAAACTATTAATACAAATAATTATAATACTCGCGACCACAAAGGATTAACTTTACTTTCTTTCGATAAAATCTATTCATATAAACAATGTTAATTACGATTTTAAATAATATTTATTGCTTAAAATTTGTAAATGCCGATCAAAGCTGTTTTTTCAAAATAGAATACAGTTGAATTTTTTAAACATGACTAGTTCCCCGACATTGACGCGCCAAAAAAATACAACAATCCGTTTATAAGATCGAAACTACTAATAACATCCCGCGTTTCGCTTTAACGTTTACATAGTTTATATTGGCAGATCGTTTATAAATTTATTAAATAGCTTAGATGCCGAAATTATTCATCGTTAAAAATTATAAGCACGTTTAACGTATTGAAAACATTTTAAATTAGAATAGGCTATTGTTATTGGTATTTATATGGGATTCTCCGCACATATGAGGCATATCCACAAAGTAAGAATACTGACACTCCTGGTTTATATTTTCGACGGAGTTAACAAAACTGCATTTTAAGCAAAGGTTTTGGGAGGAAAACACGGAATAATTTGTCTCAATCGATTGTAAACTGCGTTTATAATGCCGCATTGAAATGAGCGACGTGAGAAGGGTAATCCGATTCTTGCAAAAGGACGCCATTTTAGATTTTCAGACAATTTCTTGACTCTATTGTCTGACGAACGGCGACTCGTCTCCGTGGATAGGTAATACGAATGACTGAACCGATACGAGTACCACGGGAAACAAGTAGAAGACCCTGCAGCTTGGATTTGTTCATTTTGCAGCCCCTTTCAAACTGAGGTTGGACTCGTGGATAGTATTTCCCTTGATCTTAGCATAACCTGTTTCTATCCAATTCGGGTGGAAAGGTTGAGCACTTGGAAGCTCTTAAGTGAGTGTCATCCTGTCGGGATAAAGTTCAGTGGATATTCTGTGTTGTTAGTCCGGGGTAACTCAGAACAGACCGTACAGCAGCGCAGGATAGTATGGAATACAATCAATGGGTGCCGTCAGCTGCTGTCTGTCACAACATGTTCACTTGTCAGTAAAACGTGGATGCCCATGTGTTGTGGGAGCACGAAACACCCCCAGAAAAAGGTTAAACAATGGGTTCAAAGGTATCAGAAAACTTATCCCTCATCTCACAAAATGCATTGAGAAGAAAAGCAGCTACGTCAAATAATAGTGTTTTAGGTACATCTTTGAATTCGTAAATTTTCCGCAAATACATTGCAATTTCGATTTTAAAAAAATTGAGTACTCTTTCTTTCTGGATGCGTCTCGTATATATTTTTTACAACGGTCATTTTAAATGGCGATTTTAGTGTTAAAGCAAACGGTAGCATCGCTAAATGATAAAAATTCATTGCATAAAATGCACGTATGCAATTAGAAATTTGGCTTGGTTTATTGTTATAAAAGAAATAATACGTATAATTATTGTTTCATATTCATTGTTCGTTAGTGTGCTGTTTTTTTAATATCTATATTAGATTTACTATATTATTGCCATTGATATTATTTTATTTGACCATTTTAATATGTAGATACATGTCCGGGAACTAGTTAACATTACACTGAATATTGTGTAAAAAATTGCTACATATTCCAAACAAAATTATTGTAATATGTACATATATAAAAGCTTCTCGTTATAAACAAATTTAAAATATCGCTTTATTAAGTCTCTTTCATTATCAGATCAGTAACTCTATGAGATCAGGAATTAGTAGCGGAAAAGGTCAAAATTGTACAAATGGGGTTTGCATATAATACTACATGTTTATTATTAAATTACACGTAAAATGGATGAGCAATAAAGTTATAGGTGTAGGAAAATAATTCAAAGCTACGTTAGGTTACTTTTCAAATTTTATGTTCCTATCCATAGTATATAAATATTTAATATTATATAATTAAACTATTCAACTTTTAAATATTCAGTGCAAATTACACCGATGGCAATATAATATCAAATTTTGCTTCCTTAAAATCTCATATCCAAGTTGATTGTACGAAATATATTATTCTGGGGAGTTCAATGTTTAAGAATGCAAAATTCTATTAAAAACCTCTTAAAAATGTTTATAAACTATATACTCATTTAAAGTACAACTACTATGTACAAATGTCTGAAATATACATACAAAATAAATGCAAAGTGAATTTTCATAACAGCAAAAAAGAATTTCTCAATCAATCAAAACAAATCATTTTTAAATGACACAGTGAAATTTCACTTTGCATATAAACCTATGAGATGAATTCATTTGTACAAAATAGAATAGTAATACTAAAAATTAAGGATAAAATTGCACGAATTGTGATGACTATACTACTGAATAAATATTGATAACAAGTGATAAAAAAAAACTTATTCCCTAAGACGCAACATTATCATTTTTATAGGAATCCATTCAAACCTATTTAATTTCAGCAGTGTTTTCAAAAATGTTACCATTTGATTCATAACTTCAGACAGTCGGATTTCACAGAGATCATAGCGAGTGACTACCAATCTTAAATAGGTTAAGAGAAGAAAATAAATACACCAAAACATTATGATTCCAGTTTCGTTTGTTCCCAATATGCGCTTCAAATCCAACGATCCGACTGTGTGTTTCGACGTCCCAAATTATTATTAACACATGAACATCATGTAAATGGAAGTACGATTGCATGATGGATAATGGCGTCGATAATAACAAAATATTATAAAAGCTGTCACGATATAATAAAATAAGCAACAACAAAAATTAAATTCATAAAAAAATTCAATAAGTTTTCATATATAATACAGACAAAATTAAATTAAAATAAGGTTATTAAACGGCCGAACGTCGATGAGAAGACATCCGGCCAATTAAACGCTAAGGAATCAATTTTGTTATATAGCACACAACAAAATCGTTAAAATGTTAGCATCGTCCGATGTCTTAAAAAGAACCACAATCAACTTTTTTTCACTGGGAAACAAAAACAACAAGTATTCCTTTCAAAGTTATTGAGCAAATTATCAATAAGGAAAACACGACAAAAGAAAAAAAATATCACGCACGACACCCATCGAGAGCCAAATTGCTCCACATTCAAAAATATACATATATATATATTCAAAAGTTTTCACAACCTATTTATCTAACTATCAAAGTTAACTTATGCTGTGGATTCGCATCCGATTAGCTCCTGCAGCTGTTGTACTGTGGTTCGATCTAGCAAACACAAATCGAAATCAAACGTCTTCTTCGTAACTTCATATTTGCCAGTCTCGGCTATGAGATTAACGACCCTCTCCAGCTCGTCGGTGCTTTGAATCGTCATTATTCTCTGTTGCAACTCTTGCAGTTGCATCATATAATCCGGAGATATTTCATTGTGCTCGTTAATTTGAGAGTCGTCTTCGTTAATGGGAGATTCACATTTCAGCGGATTGTCACTGAGGCTACTGGAAACCCCGTCGTCCTGCACCTTAGTATCGCTCTTGGAGCGGAATTCCGACTTCATCTTCAGCGAGCTTTCGGGCGGATTATTAAATATATCGTTTCTCTTATTTTTCGACAGATGATCTACTTCCTCGGTGATCTTTGTTATTTTTGATATGCTTTCTAAGTCCTCCCCCTTTGAACTCGTTTTCCTCTTTCTTTGTTTCTTGTCTTCTTTCGCTTCCTGTTTGCTCATTTTATCCTTGTTTTTCTGTATTCTGTGATTAGAGGTTTTGTCAATTTTATCCATTGTTTTGTCAATCTTTACAGGTTCAATGATGGTTGGAATTTTAGGTTCAATCTGTTTCGGGGGCTCATTGATGATAGGTTTATTAGGTACTTTTGAAACCCTGGTGTTTTCCAAACTGAACGAGTGGTCATCATTGTCAGAGACCATGGAATGCTCTGATTCTGAATTACTAAGGGCTTCGATTAAAGAGTTAAGCGGTGTTTTTGAAACGATGGATGTTTTTGAACCGCTTTTGGAGCTCGACTGTGAACTCGTGTCTAATGAAATCGGCGATATCGTCAATAAGCTGCGGTCTTTTTCTTTAAAGGCTTTATTCATCAGAGGCATTTTTTCAGGCTCCCTATTTATAAGAACAGGTTCAGGTTTTTCAGGTATAGAAAGAGATTCTTTGCTCTCTGATAATTTTTCTTTATGTTTATCATGCTTGTGCTTTTTATCTTTTGGCATGGAATCTTTATTGTTTTCTCTCAATTCTTCTCTTTTCTTATCTTTTTTCTTGTGTTTATGTTTTCTTTCCCTATCCAACTTTTCTTTGTGCTTTACAGGTTCAGGATATTTGTTGACCTCCGTAGGGTCTTTTAACATATTTGCAATGGTAAATTTATTTGTGGATTTAGCAATAGGTTTTTCTTTTTCTTTGTTAATTATAGGTAAATTTTCTTTGATTGGTTCTTTGAGTATCTCTTTAGGCTTTGCAAGTTTGTTATCAGGGATGATTGCTTTAATTTCCTTTTCCTTTTTGTGTTCTTTTTTAATGTCCCGCTCTTTGTCATGACTTTTTTTTTCTTTTTTAATTTTTTTATCAGATTTTGCAATATTATTGTCCGATAATTTGATAGGTTTGTTTTTAATATCTGATATGTCAGAATTTTTTGTAGATTTAACATCATCTTTACTAGAAGTGGAACTATTGGATTTATTACTCGGACTTGGTGCGCGGCGAGGACTATGAGAAGGATGCGCAGTCGGTCGTTTTGCTGGAGGCAATGGTGAAGGGGGTTTTTCAGCTGGCCTCTTTGTATTTTTTTCTTTTGTTGCGTCTCTGTCTTTATGAGTTTTGGACTTTTTATCCTCCTTAATTCTATCTTTATCTTCTTTTGAAGACTTCTTTTCCTCTCTGTGATCCTTTTCTTTGGATTCATGTTTTAATTTCGTTTTTTCTCTGTCTGAATGAGACTTCTCCTTATCTTTTTTTTCTGCCTTTGGATTTGGAGAGGGTTTTCTAAGATCAGGTGAATATCTTGAAGATTTATGTATGAATGATCCAAAGATATTTTCCATATTATTAGATGGTCTAGGTGGTTCTTCAGTTCGGTAGTCCTTGGGTTTATGCTTTTTTATGTTATCCCCTCCAAATTTTGGCTTTCCGATCAACTGTGATGGTTTTTCATCCGTAAATGAATCTCTACTGTTACGTTCATGCTCCATATTTGAAGACATGTGATACGAGTTCGAACTCGTTGCTCCGCCTTTGATGAGCTTTCGTCTAAATTCTTCCGATGGACTTGAAAAAATAAATTTCTCTCGCCTCACCCTACTTATCGGTGGTCCAACCGGTTGAAGATATAAGTCATAGGTGAATGGTATTTTTTTCGGTTCATCTCGATTTTTCAGGTAAATTTCAATAGGGAAATTAAAGCCTGCATAGCCTGATTCCTTTACCGAGTAAGGTGGCTCCTTGAGAACTGAAATAAATTATTTATCAGATGGATTATTAAAATGTAGAACAAATATACAATGCCCCAAAGGTTAAGTCTTAATCTATTTTTAACACTGTATCCAAAATTAATAGTTTTAATTGAACTTGTAAAACATGAAAGATGGTTAACAATTTAATTTTGCAACATTGTATAATAAAATAAATAATAAGCAAGTAAAATATGTTACCTCTTTTAGGCTTTGGAAATGATTCATGAAGATGAAAAACGACCTTTTCAACAAAATGACTTATATCTGCACCATCAATACCACGTACAAAAACTTCCCAATCATGCGTGAATAATTCGTGAATCTTTTTGGTCCGAATTGATGCTTCATGTCCAATTTCAAAATTAACTTTTAATGCCATGTTGTGGGTGTTGAAGTTGCTTTTCTGTAAAGATAAGAATATTTATTTATTTATAGAGAACAATAATACTTAATTGATATTATGAATATTAAAATGAATGAGCATTTTATTTAGCGCAACACAACTAGTCAAATTTGAAACACATCTAAAATACAGCTATCAAAAATTGTTTAGAGCGGGGTTCTTCTAATTGGATTTCAGGAAATTGCTGAAGGGTTGCATGGAAAATTACCATTGAACAACTGCAAAATGTTGTCTGCAGTGTATTTGTTTTGTTTTTTTAACCGATCTGTGATCTTTTGATTAAAATGTAGCGGATTATCCGGCGCTACGGAGGGGTTGCTTGTATGAGCACCCCGCAAGTTAGTACATAGCCCAATCAATTACTTTCGCTTGTTTCTCATTTAAAATTTTATCCCACCCACATATTAATTTATTATAGTATCTTAGCAACGAGTAAATTCAATTCAAATTCAAAGTCATTAGTCTTCATCCATCCAATTTAATTATCAAATATTGTTTCATATGTTTAACGATTTTCCGAGAGCTGAGGCCTGAGTGGCGACGAGTTAATCTGTTTAGGTCTCATCCTATAAAGTACAACATGACGACGGCCCCCAGGACAGCAGTGAGTTAATATCACCACTTACCAAAAACATAGTCTGGAAGGTGCTGCAACACCTTATCCTTGAGAAAAGGAAACTCCCTAATAAAATACCTGGTAGTGGTTACTAGTACAAGATTATAGATAATAATGGAAAATATGGTGAAAGGCAATAGGAAATTCCCACATAAAGAAATAATTTTTCCTGTTACTATCCTGATATTTAAATTTATTGTTATTAAATAAAACAATTATTCATTTGTTTCTTTTTAAAATTATATTTACATATATTAATTATAAATGACATATTGGAGGCCAAACAGTCTTTATATAATTTAAAATTGACTCGAATCAGTCGTTTTGAATTTCGATTTGTCGCCAAACGAATCCAACCAGATATGAATGTAAATGATGTACCTCTGTGCGCATTTGTTACGCCATAAAGACAATATAGATCAGTCAAGCGACAGTGATTTCGAAAATATTCCAAACAAACATACTGGACTAAATACATGACTGGTTTTGGTAGAAATCAGTATATTTAAATAGCTGGTATATCTAGTGTTAAGGATATGAAACTATCTAATCTTGAAATGTACATCATTGAGACCATGTTCCTTTTTAACGTCAATTTTTATGAATCACTATTTGCTATACTTCATCCCTGTTCTCATGTTTAAATTCTAATCTTAATGTGTACTGTCAATCGTTACTACTATTTGTCCACTTATGAAGCTAATTTACATCTTACTGCTTCCTATCCCATGCTATTTTATTCATTTTAGAATTAATTGCTAATGTTCGTTTAAAATCGTAGTACTTGTCGATTGATAAAACTTCATCCCTTATTTTTGCCCAACAACTTCGTAATCATTTTCCATTCACTCGCCAAGTTAACATCACCCTCACAACCTCTATCCGTCTTTTGCGATAGCACTTAGACATCGAATCATTACCGTAATTGTGAATTTATTGTAAAACCTAAAAAATCTCTATTTACGCGGGTTTCTGAAGAACGTATCTACCGCGTAAATCAGGGGATGAGTGTACATATGTACTATACACGTATTGGGATGTCGAACTACAGGGGGCATCTGATTACCGTGGATCTACTGCAAGTGCAAATCCATTATATGAAGAAAATTATGTATGCATTTGTAATCTTTTATTATAAGGAATGCTCTTTTGCAAGTTTGGTTTATATATACATATCTTCTCTAAGCTGATAACCTACTATTTGTGTAAAAATAAATTGATGTAACCGTAATAGCAGTTTTATTTACGAGATAAAAAACTAGATTGATTATGAATATTTTGTGAATGTAAAATTTTTCCTTAACGCTTTTGTCGACTCATATCCAAATTATTTTGAAAAATACCAGCTAATTTTAAAATTATAGCATATTTATGAATGTAATCATCAGGGTGCAGCATAAAAAAATATTTCTAATTCCTGACACAGGATAATGTTGAATAAATAAATACGTATCAATGATAGGACGGCGATTCCTTACATGTACACTTTTTTTCTTAGGAATTTTGAAGAATTTATGTAGCGCCCACACATTATTGTGACTTCCGTTATGTTTATTATAATCGCACATTGTTGATTATGAGTATTCAAAATATTACGGTAATCACCGAGTACAATGAATTAACGATTGATGCGGAAGATCTGAATCAAACTGATGAGTTTTTGTGACTGTAATGCATTTATAGTATATGAACCTTCATTCATATCTACTGACCTTTAACATTTCTCCGTGTATATTGAAAATTATTATTATACATTATTTTTAGATCCGAGCAGAAACAATAATGTGAACATGACATTTTCAAATCGGGCACTGTGTCATGTTTAATCCTTTAGGAATAAAAAATTCTTAATGTCATTTATTTCCAGGATATATAAATTGCAGTAAAAATTGATTATTAAATATCATTTATGGAATACTAAAGATAATTTTGCAAGTCAATTCTACTCGGGACTGATAGAGCATTTGTGTGCAGTTATTTGTTTTGTTTCTTATTTCATTCATGATCAGCAAATTAAACTTCTTTTAAGATTCTGGCTGAGTTATCGAAATTACTTTCTTTTTTATTATAATTATCAGAATTTGCACTTATCACTTTGCATTATTTTTATGGTGCATTTAACGTATTAAATATGTGATTATCAAGCACACCTCCAGTATATTTGAATTCAAGACCCCAATTGCTAAATTGCGGTACAACATACGGGGTCAGGTCGATTCCAATATTGTAGTTCTTAACAATGTATTCCTTCATATTTTTTAAAAACCAGTTTAATTTAAAATTTAATCCATCTTTCGATATAAGAGCTTCACCATTTCATTATGTACGTACAAAAACATAATTTAAAAAAACCAGATATTTAAGGAGGTCTAAAGATATTTATTCAATACGGCAGAGCAAAGTTATGCCTTTTGAGTGGAGGATGGCCGTAATATGCCCCATCAATAAGAAGGGGAATAGCCTTCTGTGCTCCAACTACAGGGGCACATCCCTTCTGAATATTGGATACAAATTATTTACAAGAGCTCTGATCAGACGGCTGTCTCCCATCGTGGAAGAACTTCTCGGGGAGTACAAATGCGGCTCTTTATAAGACTGAAAGAGCCACCCAAAGTAAAGTTATTTATTAGATGAGAAGATGTGGTATTTAAGCTGTACGAAGTAGCACTTTCAGTTGAGAGTGAGTCTTGTGATTCTTACCGACACTGGAATTATAGTCAACGGCATATCCGTCAATAACACCAGATATGCGGATGATACCGGAGTATTAACCACCAATTTAAAAGATCTGAGGACAATGTTGGATGCAGTTATTATGCACAGCTCCAAAATGGGTCTCAAATTGAATCATTAAAAAAACACAATGGACAATTTAATATGTTGATGTATCCTTAGGCGTTATACGAATGAATCATATGATAAGTGGATAAAAACAGGTTTTTTTAAAAATGAGATCCCAGTTTGGCTCTCAATTTAAACGCTGCTTCATGCAGTGTCTCTCTGTTTGGGTCTTGATGGAAACCATGCATAAAAAGCTACAAGCGTTTGAAATGTGGACGCTCAGAAGGATGCCTGGAGGTCCAAAGTTGATGTACTTCTTCTGATAATTTTAAACGATCTATTAATGTAACAGTTTGAAACTCAATTACTTCTAGTGCTTTACTGGGTGATATTATTATCCGTTGCCACTTTCACATGCTCCCCTGCTTTATACACCCAATAGCGTATAAAGTATAGAGTTTGCCTGGTTCAGAATCAGAAAAAGTAAAGGAACACGAGAGGAACAACAAGCAGACGTCCTGGAAGAGCGACGATAATATTATCTTTTGTTGTCTTCTATAACGCTTTGAAATTGCCAATAGGAGCGATACGAGCTAATATGAGATACACTTAGGTATCATGCAGGACTTCAACCTAGCTTGGCAACGCCATTATGAAGAAAGGGGGGACTGGACCCTTCAATCTTTTAAAAACTCTCCATGCTCCCTATTGAGACGGTCGCGAAAGCGCCCTTTGAGCATTCTAAACGAAGCTCGGAGGTTGTGCTACCTTCGATATCGAGTAAACGAGGCGGTGAATGTATAATACAGACGAGATGGACGTAAATGCTTCTTATGAATTATTTAATATTAACATCGTCAGGAAAATGTTATAGTAATTTTAGCAGAATAATCTCACGGCAAAATAGTGTTTACTCACAATAACAAGGCCTGTTTTGTATTTTATTCGAATATTAAAAGATTTATGTGTATAAATAGAAGACTCGTGTAGATAATTTTAATTGAGTGTGCGGAAAAAATAAAAATTGATAACACAGCTACATTAATTTTAAATATGGACGCATTCTGTATACAAAGTAATTTGAAGTTCCTTTGGACTGAGAGATAATATAATTTAGCAAAATAGCCACTATATGCCTACTACGTATAGTGATTTGGGTTTTATTATTAATTTAATGCCATCGCAAACATTCTTCTGTAACAATGAACAGTTTTAAATTGTATTAAGTAAAATTATGATTCTTTGTCATTTTATTCTTCTTTGTGCATCTTCATATATATAGGACAATGCCATCTTTTGAATCACGGTCTTCGCCGTGCCACTGTATGCGGGAGAATTTAATCTCACTTTGCAAAAATATAATCGCAGTCATGCATAGATGTATTCATAATTCTGCTTATTTCAATCGATTTGTTTATTTGGGTGACATCTATAAACATTCATATAACATTTCTGAAATGGAAATATTATGTTTATTTATCTAGTTGGCAGATATTGGGCATTATGTCTGATACATCGGGAACGAAACAATCAGTTACGGCTCAAATTCCGACAAGTCCACAGTCATCAACGTAAAAGCAAACTTATGTCCCTCTCGACTATCAAAACACTTTGTTAGATATATATTTGAGTCAGTTCTATTTTAGGTTTCATATATGATTCTTCTTCTATGTGTCGTGTCCCTCATGACTGAGGATCGTGACCTCAGTTTATGTCGATCACAGTACCAATGACAGTCCTCGGTGACCCGCAGTGCTCGTATGAGTGGAAGGCCGGTGGCACTCCTGATCTGATCGGATTAACAGGTAGGAGCTCTTCCTTTTCCGCGGCGACCTTCTGTCTTCTTTCTATTTTTAACTCATTACAGTTTTATGACAGTACGTCTCAAAAAAATACGCTTTGAATGTTGATATCATATCTAATAATATTGGCCGTAATACAATAAGTTGGAATGTATGAAGCATTAGTATGTTTATTTATGTTCCTATTGGGATAAGTTTTTCATTTTTTTGAGGTGGCTTTTAGCATTTCCTTTTATGGAATCATTACCAACCATTTTGATATGGTTTTTCATGGCGTATATATATTATTGCCAGCCACGTCTACTGTAGGATTCGAACCCAAAATTATAGAGTTATGAGTCCAATCACTTAACAGCAGGACTACCTACTGGTAAAAAAAATGTAGAGCTTCTCGGAGTATTACGAGGGTAGTTCTAGATGTATCCGACCATATATATATATATAATATTTTTATTTCTCAACATAGTCTTCTTTCAGCTCGATACTCTTTTCATAATTTCGATACCCTGTACGAGTGACGTCCCTCAAGCTCTTCAAAATAAGCGAATAAGGTGCACGAGGCAACAATTAGAACTTTAATCCATTGATTTTTACATCGCGATAATGGATGTGTGAACTGGTTCATTGCTTTGATGAAATAACACTTCTTTTTTAGCCAAACGCAGCCGTTTTGTCTTAATTTCATCACTCAAACATTGCAATAAGTTCGCATAATACTCTCCGTTAATTGTATCTCTCTTTTGAATGACCTCGACTGCAGATGGAACTGTCTTTGGAGCCGATTCTCCGCTTTCAGTCCATTGTTTTGACTGTTCCTTTGTCTCAGCTGTGATGTGTTGGGCCCATGTTTCATCCATGGCTATGGATCGACTCAAAAACCCAACTTAATTGTGATTAAAAATGTGCCTAAAATATTGTACATTTTAATTATGAAAACACATTTTTATGCCCCCGAAACCCTCGAAATTCAGCAGGTATAACAGGGTACAAGGCATAAAATAAAATGCAACATGTCCGTGCTCAACTGATATTGTATGAGATTCCAGAATTCTAAGAAAAATGGAATGGACGCTTGTTCCAAGTGTTTCTAGGTAACAGCAAACGCTGGGATTGATTGATTCGTAGAAAAATTCAGGAGTAAATGAAAGATCAATGTTTTGTAAATATAATAACAGTTTGTCTCCTAACTTGGAGCTAGTTCGTGCTGTTCTTGTGTCTGTTCTCTGACGGGTAGCTAACGGATTTTAATATAATAATTTCCAGTGAATTTTTCAAAGGTTATTATAATTTATTTTATATATCTCGTATTAAAATAGTAGTATCGTTTTGTTATATATATTTTATCATTATTATAGTCCATAATGGAAAGAACTCAATCGGAAGTATGGAAACATTATGAAAAAAATGGAGATTACCAAAAGACCTGTGAGTCTCCTGGCACCTAAGAGTTTTATATTCAACTTTTATAGAAAATATACAAATTATTATATTTTTTCAAATAAATGTACTAACCCATTATAAATTTAACGACTCTTAACAATGAGAAGTATTTTACATTTTTATATTCACGGTTTTTTGTTTAGTCAGTTTTTAAGCTGGCATATGATTGTAGAATCAAATAGGTTATTGGAATCGTTTTCACTTTGTACGTATTTATTTTGCAACATCAGAAATGTGCACATTGTTAACCATATGGCATGTAGCTTATGATTTTCTATACGTTTGTTTATTAAAGATGCATTACAAACCATGTTGCAAATTTTATGATTCATATTGTTTTGGATTCGTACACGGATCATTGGCATAAATGATTAAGCATGCGCTTGAAAGAATAATCATTTTTAATGTATAAACATGTTGTTTGTTTAATTCATTGAATTGATTAAATATAGTCGTATTAAAACCACAGCTTAAGTTGTTTTTCATTTAACTTATCTTTAATAACCGTTGTTTCTGATACATATATATACGAACATATATAATATGTTTATATACATTTTTATAAAAGCGTATAATTTATATGTAGGTGCTTAAATATTTTTGTGATAATTATATACTATCACATCTCATTTGAGGATATAATTACTCTGATAATTAGGACATCTAAATTATAAAAGAGACCTATTAATTTTAAAGCAAATGAAGGATTTAAATATGTTAATGAAGACCACGCTGACAGTTTTGTCTATATCAGCTTACATAAACAGAAAGTGACTTAAATGTTAAATTAGCCAAGAAGAATATGGCGTTATCTGTGAGAATCGCAGTACAATTGACGCGTCGTTAATGTTATCTATCGACGGCAAATATTCAATCGAGAAAGAGCAATTCCGAGTCCAAAAATGTCATTTTTAACGAACACAAATAGGCGATTTAAAAGGAACGTTATCTTAGCGACTGTGCACCAGTTTGTTTTGCTATTTTGTTTACGTCCGGAACTCTGTAAGCGGACGCGTCTGCGAACACCGCCATACCATACGAATACGTTCCAGTCGATGCCAAAGACGTCAAAACTCAGTTTGTATGTTTACAGGGCGCCCTTCTGTGTTTATAAGCGAAATATGTTGAAAAATTGTGAGGATAAATATGAGAAAATTATACGGATAAGGGTCCCGAGACGTTACCTTGTCGGGAGCCCAGTGGGGCGAAGAGGGCGAGGGGCGGCGCCCTGGAACGAGGGGCCGCAGCCCCAACACTCGCGGGGCTCCGCCGCGACAGGCACACCAACAGTAACAATTTACACACGGTAGCCAGTATTATCTAGTCAATTATTATTGCGGCTTAATTTGCACCACGATAAAATCAACGATTTGTTATAAATTTAAATTACAAAAAAAAAATCAAAGATTTACATGAGAAAAATATTTTAAAACTAATAAAAAATCTAAAAATACGATTTCATTATTAAAAGCCTTCAAATTTGCAAAAAAATACATACTTACATATATTTACAGCAAGTATATTAATTCATTTTTTTAATGCGACATTTATGTATCCTCTGTAAGACAGACTAAAAATTTGTGTATTTAAAAGCTAAGTGATATAATTTTTCCATGAAAAATAATTATCAATATAAACGACCTGATAAAAATTGTAAATTGGCGATTGAAAATTCATCCAAGCTTATAAATTGGATAAAATCTGTTTTTTTGGTTAGAAATAAACTATTATCGAAATATTGGCTTTTTATTTTTATTGCATGATTATTTAAATTAAATTCTAAAGAATTAAACGAATATTTTTTTAAAAATATTTTTAAACGTTCATAAAATAAATTATAAATAAGTCTTGCATATTTAAATTGTATTTAAAAACTTAAAAGGTTCTGATGATAAAAAACATATGACTAGCTGAAAATGGTGGCGTTGAGGCCAAATATTATGAAACGTGCTGTCATTCGAAATCCCGTGCTCATTGAAGGCCGAACGTAAATTGTTGTTTTTCGAAGACTGTGAAAATGGCTTCGGCAAAGAGAATAGTTGTATTGTTCGGCAGTCAAACTGGCACTGCTCAAGAATTAGCGGAAGGACTTTGGAGACAAATGAGGCATCGCGGTTTTACTGGCCCAATTATGGCCATGGACGATTATAATATAGTAAATCTTATTAAAGAAGAGTTTGTTATTTTTGTGTGTTCAACGACGGGAGTGGGAGAAGAGCCTGATAATATGAAAAAGTTTTGGAAATTTTTGCTTCGTAAGAACCTCCCTGAAAATTCATTGAAGCTTTTAAAATTTGGAGTTTTGGGACTCGGTGATTCGAGCTATGCTAAATTTAATTTCCCTGCAAAAAAGTTAAATAAAAGACTAGCACAACTAGGTGCCACTCAATTGCTTGATGTTGGTAAGTAACTGTATTTTAAGAATCCAATTGGTTATGTATTCAATTACATTGAAATAATTCAATAATTACAAATATTAGATTCGTTGTCAAAATTAATACAATTTTAGGCCTTTGTGATTATCAGGATGACCTTGGACACGATGCTGTTGCTGAACCATGGATTGAAAATTTATGGATGAGTTTGAAAGCATTTTTCCCAGATATAGATACTAGCAAGAATAATGATCTATCTGGTTATTTATCTAGATGGAAAATACAAAGAACCAGTATTAAATTAGAAAGTGACGTAGATACGGATGATTTATATTTTTCTAGCGAAGAAAATGCGAGCTTTAATTCAGATAGGCCATTTCAAATGAAGCTAAAAAGTAATACGAGGACAACATCCGAGCATCATTTTCAGGTCAGTTAAGAAATTATGTATGTATTTTGTGGATTACCAAAATGAAATGTGTTATCTATATACATCCATCCCTCGCTTAACACAGGAAGATGTGGATTTGTGTACTTTCAGTGACATATGTAATATTTATGCATTCTCATCTCGGCTCTCTTACACATTTGATTTCTGCTTTTTATTTTAGGATGTGCGTTTATTAGAATTTACCCCCGTTAAAGATTCTTTCATGGATTATGACCCAGGAGATGTAATTTACGTGAGACCTAGGAATTCAAAGCAAATGGTAGATAAATTCTTTAATTTATTTGAAAATCATCAAATGAAATTACGACACGATGATGTAATAGTGGTTTCTACAAAATATGACGGTAATATATTTTTAAGCTAAATATTTATTTATCGTTAACATCTACAAATTCTACAATGTTTTTTTTTTTCAGATATGCCAGTACCGATGATTTTTAAGAAGCCAATTAAGCTTTATCAGATAGTCGAGCAGTATTGGGATTTGTCGGCTATTCCGAAAAAATATTCATTTTCTATTTTAGCACATGTTCTCTGAAAATAAATTAGAAAAGAGTAAATGCGAAGAATTTTGTTCAGCTGAAGGTCAAGAAGAACTGTTTAATTATTGTAATAGACCTAGAAGAAATATTCTAGAAGTAGGTTTTCTTTAATTTTGTCTAATCTTTGTTGAGATATGTATATTTATTTATCTATTTAAAAAATAACAGGTTTTAGAAGATTTTCATCTTTCTACTTCTTCATTAACACTCGAGAGCTTATTTGAATTATTTACTTGCATAAAACCGAGAGCATTTTCAATCGCGAGCAGTTGCAAGGCTATGCATAATTGTCAGATAGACATCTTAGTCGCTGTGGTTAAGTATTACACTAAGTTGAAATTTGAAAGATTAGGATTATGTTCAAATTGGTTGAAAAATCTCACTATAGGAGATATAATTTATGGATGGATTAAAAAGGGAACATTTGATTTTCCCAAGGATCAGGTAATACAAAATTAGATTATGATTTTTAAATTGTTTTATCTATTATTTATTCGACTTTGTTAGCATTGTGTTTATTATTTTCTTTAAAGAGCACTCCGATAATTATGATTGGACCTGGTACAGGATTAGCTCCATTTCGAAATCTTATAATGGACAAAGAGTCATTTCAACAGGCTTCTAAAGATACTTTACTTCTCTTGTTTGGCTGTAGAAATGAAAACGGTGATTTTCATTGTGGAGAATATTTAAAAGCGCTAGAATCAAGTAACAAACTTAGCTTGATTTGTGCGTTTTCAAGGGACCAAGATAACAAAATGTAATTTATTAATTTATCAAACTATGTATTTATTATTATAATTTATTTGACTTTAAATTATTTCAACATTTAACGATTCTAGATATGTTCAACATAAAATTAAAGAATATAGTGAGCTCTTTTGGAGTTGGTTGAATATGAGGAAAGCATCAATTTATGTCGCTGGTAATTCAAAAAATATGCCCGATGGAGTAAAAGAGAGCATTTTAGATGTGCTGTGCACTGAAGGATCTATGTCCAAGGACGAGGCGAACATAGCGCTAAAAGAACTAGAAGCATCTGGGAGATTGCAATTAGAAACGTGGTGATTTTCATAAAAATAGTGTATTTGTAACAGTCGATCAAATTTTATTACAATTAATCAACGATTACACATTCCATGAGTATTTAACAAGTTTAATTCGAATGCATGATTCATTATCTGATCAATACTTTCAATTACACATAACAATTTAGTGACTTACGTTGGATATACAAATATGTGAAACATTTTAAATATTTTATTAAATTAAAAAAAAAAAAAAAAACAACAAGCGTCTATTTTTAAACTAAATCCTTAGCTTAACGCGTTCGCGGACACGTCTGCGTTATGCTGTAATTTTTCATATAAAAAATGACGCATAATGCTCTTCCCTCTGATTGTCCAGCCCAGACATGCCGCGTCTATGTCTATCCAACCTATGGAATCATGTTCTTATCTTATTTACAAAATAAATGGATACATATGTAAATCTGTTTTAGGGTATGTCATGTTAATTAATATTGAGATTAAAGGCATCTTCAAACCTCTTAAACTCTAGATTCTTAATAATGCAATAAATTAATTAAAATAATGTAATAAAAAAAACCTTTTTTTGATTTTATGGCATGGGAATTTTTATATGTTTACTTAAAATGGTAAAAATTGGAAGCACATTTTATATTACAATGTAATTTTATTCATCGTCCAGGTCTTGATCTTGATTTATAACCAACCATGAGTCGATGGATAATATTTTGCATAGGGTATTCCATGAGATAATGTCCACGGATCCACGTATTTCGCAATAGGCACGCCGACGTATTTTGGAATAGCAACTACTTTGGCCACTGGTGCTGTGTGTATATAAGAAGGTGATATATAACTAGCGCCATGAAATATCGACGGAGAGTGAATGTACGGCGAAACTGAGTAAGAAAGCGATGAAGCCAATGGTAGTCCGCCGTAGCCATGTCCCAACGAGTATATCCCTCTTCTGGCCCTCACCGGAAATGAATCGACTGTCAGTCCGCAGATTATGTTGAGGACTAAGAATACGGCCTGTTAAAAAAAAACAACTTTATAATTCATTTGCCTTCATACGCTTCATTGCATGCCTTTTTAATAAATATATAAAAGCTAGGATCTATATATAAAAAGTATGTGGATGGAATTCGGAGATCAAAGATGATTTTGTAGTTATAAATAATTTAAATAAGCGTATATATTATAAGCTGTTACTAATAAAACGTAAGGCATTTCACACAAATTTACAATTTAACTGTTTAAAAAAATGATTGCCGGCAGAAATTAATCAATAAAAATGTGACAATAACATATTCTGAGGCAAGAATAAACTTCAAATATTACTACTAAATATTACTAATACTAATATAAAATCTTAGAAATAATCATTTCAATTCACAATTTATAAAACCCAGAAGTAGATTTTTAAAAACATTAATTATAAATTCAATGTGTGAAAGGAAGCGCGTACTTTTGACCGTTTTAATCTACATTAAGGAATAAATAACTATTCGGAAGAACACTTTTTGGATACAACGCGAGCAATTAAGCATTTCAGAATAAAGTCTATTCTATAACCAAATTGAAATCCATATGGCGGTAAAGAACGAACTATGATGTTCGACAAGCAAATTTAATATCGAAATCATTCCGCGAACAGAAACATATTATTTTATATCAAAAGGAAATTTCAAAATATATTTACAAGGCTATCAAAAAAATAAATTGGTAATTGGACGGACAAAAAATTACTGACCAAAACTCTCATATTGATCGGAATCATTGTTTACCAATAAAATGACACACAGTAACTGACGTTCCCGTTGAAGATTCCACCTGTATTTATACCATTCACTGGTTGACACATTGCGAAAAGCTATTTAATGGTGATGTTATCGTTGGATGGTATTCATGGTGGCATTTTTATTTGAATTTATATGAAGACATGCACGGTAGGCAAGCAGCATGCCATCCGTTGGACTATAGCACACATTAAGAAGATTTACATTTGATCTTTGCAATTTGGTGGCATTAATTAATGCAGATTTTTATTATCAAGTTTATTTAATACATTAAAAGAGCGATTTGATTTTTTTACATTCTCACAAATACAAATGATTCAAAATATAATTCCCATAATTTTTTCATTTAGGTTTTGGGACGCTTGGGGACACTTGATTGATAAAACAAGTTGTGTGTGAGATATTCACTAATTTTTGTTTTTATTTGAAAGAACATTTTATGGCATTAAGTATGGAATACAATCGGAATACATGAATAATATTGTCCAATTTTCTCTCTTTAATTATTAATGATTCGTTAGTTAACGTATTATTTTCCAGCTCTGCAAAGAGTACATAATAAATAATCTAGCATTAAAAGTATATAATAATATAATTTATCAAACGAAAGGATGCTGGGACGCCCGGAATTTGGGAGTCCCAGCTTGGAGTATATAACGGTTTTCGGTTCAGTTCCGGTTCAACTGTATATATGCAAGATCCGCTGGTTTAAGTCTGTTAATTTTATACAAATGTAGATGTTGTAGGAAAATTTTGATAATAACGTGCCAATTCATTTGCCAATTTAAATATCTGGAATTGAAAAAAAATATATATATATCACACCATTAATCCATTTTATTCGCTGTATACAAATGAATATATACAGGGTGTTTTGCACATGGACCGCCAAATTATTTTTGGGGGTTAGGGGGGTCTTTTGTTACATTTTACACACACACAAGCCCTATGTCCTAAGTGTCAGGGTTGTCAAAATAGATTTTTTTTCAACATTTTAAAAAAATACCCAAAATTTCACCTCGTCATAACTTTTTAATCTGTGTAAAATTTCACCTCGTCATGTATTTTTGATCTAAATAAGTCATTATTTTATGCAATTGGCTTAAAGCAAATTACTTCTGAACTTCCAAAGTCACATGAAATATGCAAATTACTGAAAAGTGTCCTTCTAAATTCATCTATGCAAAAGTGGCGATTATTCTTTCAATTAGGACTTTCTTTTTATGAGCAGCTCTGACTTGCAAATCAATTATTTTACACTTCCCTAGACAAAAAATCCAGTGGTGTCAGATCTGGAGACCGTGCGAGCCACGGAATAGGGCACGTCCTCAGGCAAAGGAATCCAGCGGTGTCAGGTCTGGAAATTGTGCGAGTCATGGAATAGGGCACGTCCCTAGACAAAGAAATTCAGTGGTGTCAGATCTGGAGACCGCGCGAGTCAGAAAATAAGGCCGCCACGGAAGAAAAAATAATTAGAATCAGCTAGTCATCATCGAAAAGCACAGACCATTCAGTTCATAATTTTGACACCGCTACTGGATATTTTTCATTCATGTTTTTAGAAGATAAGGTGTTTGATAAAAATATTAAAGCTTGAATAGTTCGAAGGAAAAAGTGTGCAACATGTTAATCAGCATGCTCAACGTCATCCAGGTCAAATGTAGTTTATATCCAACAATAAGATCTTGGAAGCTTAAGCTGATTATATTAATTTAATAAGCTTAAGCAAATAATATACAATATTCCACATCGTAAGTGACTCAATAATATAGTGTGAATGGGATTGAATCACGGTATCCCCTTGTTAAGCCATAGGTATATACATAAAATATGGATGTATTACATTCACTTGTGAAGTTTATTGGCCACGAACAAGTAAAACACATAAATCGTGAATTTTTCCGCTACAAAAGAACGACATCACGTGCAATATTCAGCTAATATAAAATGGTGGCAAATTTAAAAAGAAAATGCTTATGGCCGATATGAATAATGTAAAAGCTCAGAAAATATTTATTTCTTAATCACACGTCAGCCAAATAGCATTGCCGAGATAAATCACGTCAGTGCATGGCGAAGAAGTATTATATCAACATTTTCGTAACAAAATCCCGTTTCATTATGCATTTTTTGAACGACAATTTAAGAAATTGAAAGTGCATCGTATGCCTTTCATATTCAATCATTTTATTTGAGAAATGTACCGATATTCGTTTAAAAAACTCGTTATTTATGCTGGGGAATCATCGAAGCATTGTATCAATTATTTACAGAATGACAATAGTATTAATATTGTGGGATGGTTACTAATCTTTCGTTAAAAAGGACTGGGTTCAAATAATTGGAATACTCTTTACCGTAATACTCCAATTTAAGTTTAGCCTGATTTTTGAGTTCTGAAAATGTAAATACTGAAACGATTGATGTAAAATTTCACAAAACGACTGACGATGGAAAATTGCATCATACATAATCGTTTTATCCTTGGGAAACCTCGTATGGATATCATTCATATCCAATAATGAACATGGCACAATTGATATTTCATTTGATTTGCTTCCTTCTACTCGATCAAAAATAATTATGATATAAACTTTGGGATTGACGTCTAGACTTCGTGACCACTTTCTATATTTGCTGTCAAAGAGCTGGTGAAATTTTAAGTAATATACGCGGAAATCGAATGCTCTCAATCCATTATTAAAGTAGAAGGAAATTATGTCTTGTGAACCGTTTAAAATACAGGCATTTAAATTAACACTTCAGATATTTTGATATTCAAATGATGAATATCCTCATATATTCTTTGAAATCTCCGTTCAGATCGAAGATTGGAACTTTATGATTTAATATTTTATAATATAGATCAGAAGTGACAAACCTTTTCATAACGTGCTTATCTTTCTAGAAGTAGTCTGAAGTTCTAAATGCAAATGTACAAGATGCGGCAGGGAAACTTCCTTATTTAAAAATACGCGCCTGGAAGCGAAAGTTAATCCGAAAAGCATGGGGTGTACACTTATTTAAAGAAGAGGATCTAACGTTTTCTACCATGTAGGTTAAATAACAATCATGCAGTTAACTGTCTTTAAATGTCTTTCTGTAACTGATATCTCCTATGCTGTTTGTTATTCATTTTTTAAATTAGGTAGTTTCCCTGCCGCACCCTGTATTATTATTTATGCATGGATTTTTATGCAATATATGCATAAAATGCCATATATTAAATACTATTAACATCATCAAAATGAGTTGCCTGTATATCCAATATATAAAAATCAATGTTTGTTTGTCCGTATTTAATGCGCTTCCATACCGTTCATCCGATTGCGATAAAACTTTATCAACTTTGCTGTTTACACTTGCGGAAATAACATAGGCATAGTAGAAAGGAGAAGAAGACAAAGGGTCGGGTAATATTACAGTATTACCGGTGCATTTTAAAGCACAATCAGTCGCTAACGGGCGTCCGACCTCTACGGATGTGTTTGCACCCGCCGCAGAAGTGCCAAAGATTTTTGGTAACGATAGAGTATTTTTCGAAGTGAAACTTCTATAGGCGCGGTAGAGCGAATTGGCTTGAACGTCACGAATAGTGAAACTCTAAGTGTCAGTTGGTCGGAAAGAGAGGCAGAATAATTTGTAGTATGTTCGTGTCCGTTGCATACATCATGGAGATGTTACGCGCATGCGCCGTGACGCCTCTACTGTGTGTATTTATATGTAACATAAAGCAACCACTACACTAATAGCAAATCTATTTTATTATATATTACACGACACACAGGGCAATCTTTTAAATAACAATTTTCTTGGTGATTGAATTCCACCCGACTCGTGAAAATCATTTATTAGGATTTCGTTTGTTGAGATCTAATTTTATGTTTAAGTCCATCCGTGATCATGGGCAGACTAGCATGTCTGACATATTGGAATAGGGCAAATAGCTTCTACGCAAAGATAAGAAAAGACTGTAGTTGAACTTGCTTTAATAAATGTGAAATTTGATCGAGAAATATTTGAATATGTTTACTTCTTCGACTCCATGTCAATTTAAGTTGTTATTAATTGCTAAAACACTACGGATATCACGCAGCACACTTCACGAACCTTAGAATTGACTAACAACCATGGAAAATGTTGCGATGTTCTTACGATTGGAGCGAAGTCGTGTCTCATTTTAACAAATTACATTCTTGTAGTAATTAATGTTGCAATGCACGCTGTGTGATATTCATTAATTGCGGTGACACATTTGGAAAAATATTGATCTAACAACGAGGAAATGATCTCGAGAGTACTTCCGTACACAAAAAACTGTAAGAAATTTAGCTTTATCCGTTTCTTATCCGGTATTGTTTCGCACTTGGAGCATTTTAAGCGACGGTTGTTCGAGCATGACGGCAATTTCGCTGATTGACTGTTTATTTCTGGTCTTTTTCGATGAAATGCTCATAATGGCGTGGAAGTGGTGAAGATACAACCTTTTTCTTGCGGTCGTGATGAAAGAAATATGCATGACGACGTTCTAATCGATGTTTGTTCGTAGACGCGATCGACTGTGAAAATGTCTCATTTGTATATAAATGCACTGATTATATTGATAAGCATGGCGGTATGCGATTTAAATGGGTCAAATCAGTTGATGAGACGGTGTGATCGAAAATTAAGAATTTGATCATCGACATTGGACGAATGTTCGAAGACACTTTATGAATAAAGCAATACCTTCTTCTAAAGTCTCAACTTATATTTTGATCTGTTCTAAATTTATATACTGGATGGAAATATAGATGCTTATTATAAAATCTTGAAATGTAAGTGTTTGTAGCATATTAGATGGTTAAGAAATCTAGTCTACCCTACAAGATTAAATATTAAAAAGCAAATCTCTATTAGGGCGTCAAACTATTATTTTTTCATTTTGGTTTTCGTTCTGGTTCAGTTCCAAACATTTATATCGATTCAGTTGCAGTTTTCATTCCGAGGATTTTTTTTGGTTAATATTAGGAAAAACTACAAGCTGGAATTTGCGTTGATAACAAGTATGGATTTAACAGAATAATTAACAGGATGAACAAAGAGTATAAATATTATATCTCTTAATCCTTTCCGACCGGAGAGCAAACATGCTACGCTCTAATGTAAATCCACTTTTCTGTCAGCTCCGCCGCAGCGTGTAACAAGCTTGATAATGAACCAAACTCAATAAATGAACCTTAACACTGTTGATAGCACACAATATTCGTTCATTTCTTCGGAATATTTGTTAACGTTCAAATTGCATGGCTTCTGCATTCTGTTGTTCAGCTATTTTGCCTATTAATGTGATTCGAAAATAGAAGGACAGGGTTACAGTGCAAGTTTGCCAATTTACTTCTGAAGGAGTAGATTTTGCAAAAGAGTGATGATACTCGGCTAATGACGCCACCCCAGAACAGTCAAGAAGGAATAATAAAATTGGTCAACGATAAGAATGATGAGAGTATCATAATTATTAAAACAAACGCCTGATCTCAAGACAACACGTATGAAAATCGTCTTATATTTGTTGAAAGAGCTTAATAGCTCATCCGACGATAGCAATTTCAGTTAATTATACTTAAATTTTATGACGGTTAAAATATTCTTTAGAATACGATTTTTAGCTTTTATAATACGAAATGAAAAAAAAAATGTATATTGAGAAAGTTTAGACGTGTAGGGGTACCTTTACAGCACGACTTTGTCATTGATGCATGAGTCTATGATGAGACGCAAGATACCCGTCTCTGTCTTACGATTTTCGGTCTGATAGGATTAAAATCGGTCCCTCATTGCTAAGGATCGTGACCTCTTCTGTTATTGGTCAAGGAATATGTCCATCGCCTGGGATACGACTCCTGTCCATTCTTCTCTATTTTCGGCCTTTCGAAGGAATGGAATGGAAGAACAGTTTGCTAACGCTCTTGATTTGATTGGTCCAGTGTGTGTGGGACATCTTCCTCTTTTCCTTCAATGGCACCGACCACGACCAGTTTCTCCAAGCTGTCCTCGCCTCTTCTAGCCATGTATCCGAAGAATTGAAGAATGTGTCGTAAGCAAATTGTGGACAAACTTTCCTTGACCTTGATTTTTGTCAAGATCGATCAATTTGTCCACTTTTCGGTCTACGAGACTATTAAAACCCACCTTCAGCACCACATCTCAAAAGCATCAATTATTTTTCTGCTGGCCGCTTTTATATTCCATGCTTCGGCGATGTATTTTCATTAAAGTTTTTTCATTCACATGGGATGAGTAGAATCAGAAAAAGCTAGTTATGGAAAGTTTAAAGTTCTAAAGAAGGAAAGTTTAAAAATAATTCTAAACGATGGTTAATGATCTGCATAATCTCCTTATCCTGATTTTCAATGGCATACTGCAATGAGATAGAGAGAATGAGCTGTTCAAAGGTTTTATGGTTAATCACGGTTTATGGTTTCCACCCCAAGATAATACTAATGTGTATTTTTTTTAAATTTGGTGTCTATATTATGGAGTTTTTGAAAATATGTATCCTATAGCATTGCTTTAAGATTGCAAAGTAAGACTTGAATGATATATGAAAATAAGACTTGAATTTGAATATACTTTAAAGGACAAAGGCTTTATGGAAAAAATATCCTTTTATTTGAATTTGAAGAACTATGATGGAAAATCATCTTTATTCAAATAAAAACATGATTTTTATTTTCGAAATACACTTTGAAACATTCTGCATTGGAGTAAGCAGTGGCAGATTTAGCACTTGAGAGGTCCTTAACGCAATTTAAATTTGAGGCCTCCTGGACCCATTTGATTTTTCAGCCTGAAACAAATTCTAACATTACTAATTGAAATACCAATGTTCGATTACACAATGTAAATATACTATTTAGTTTAATTATATCGACTTGGAGACTATTGCTGGTTTTGGATAGTTTTCAAAATCTGATAAGGAAACATTCTAAAAAGGGGCTACGTGATCTATGTCTACATTTCAAAGTATATATTTTGACCTGAAAACCATTTGGAAGTGGTGGATTGTGGCCATTTATAGGCTGCAAAAGCTATCATAAAAATATGAGTATATTAAAAAAATATCGACAATAAAAAATACTGTGCCTGAGGCATTAACCATATTCGATATATGCATAAAGTTACACGGATGGAAAAATCCCAGACTCAATAGGCCATTGAAAATAAGCTGATATAAACTAGAGCACCGATACTACAATACCAAGTTTGCATGGAAGGGTTATATATTATGAAAGTGTGTTAAGAATAGTGTTGAGGGTGTGGTCGTGCACAGGATGGTTAAATCCACTATATATAGTTTCTTCAGGTCCACTCATGTTCATACTGCTGTGAAACGGTGATTGAGACTTATCTTTGTTCTTAACTCAGCATCACACACAAACCCTCAAGATGAAGGCTTTCGTAAGTACCATAAAAATACCATTTAATATTATTGCTTCGATTAGCAATATTAATTCATTACAATTTACGTTTAAGGTATTTGCTCTTGTCCTGGTTGCTGTTTGCTTTGCCGAAGAAGAGAAGAAGACCGAAAAGAGAGGAGTACTCGGATTAGGATATGGTGGATTCGGTTATGGGGGAGTTCCCGTCGGGGGCTATCCCGGTTATGGACTTCCCCTTGGCTATGGTCATGGTGTCGGTCTTCCATACCAAAGTGCTGTTTCATACCATGGATTCACAGCACCAACTGTCCACGCTCCGGCCATCATCTCCAAAGCCGTTGCTCCAATTGCTCCATTGAGTTATGCTGCTCCTCTTCATGCCCCTCTATTTTCGAAGACCATTACATCCGTTCCACAATTCGGCTATTCATCCCCCTATCTTGGATACAACCATGGACTTCCTTTGTATCACTAAAATTTATGCAGTTAATTGCCATATGAAAAATATTGAAACGCGGTTGTGAATATATTTTAAATTATTTGAAATTCCATTTTTTTTATTACTTTTTTATAAATAAATATTCTGACAAAATTAAAAAAAACGTTAATTATTTATTTCCTAAAATTTTTTTCAATTAAACCAAATTACCAAATTAATTAATGATAAAAAGAAATTAATTCATTTTGCAAGTGTTAATTTCATTCTTAGGTTTTAAATTAAATTAATGCTGTAGATTAGAGCAGTCAAGCTGGTCCCTACCGCCCACCAGTGGGTGTTCAAGCTTTCATGTTGGATAGTAGGGGTTTTTTCCATGTTGTTATATCTATAAAATATGATGTATCAGTGACAGTAGCCACCTTTATTGGACTTGAAATGGATATGGAAAAATCATTTTAAGATGACTGGATGAAAAATTTTTAGTGCAAATGTTGAGGAGGTTGAAACAATCATCCAAGAACAATTGTTAAAAATTAGATATGTTGAAGAACGGCAGAATTAAAAAAAAAAATCTTCCATTACATCCAAATATGTGAAAAAGATATTCAATTGATTGATTCCTTCCCCTACTTTACATCTTGTAGGATAAGGTTTTAGTGCTGTTAATCATATTATGACCACTCCAGTTACCCTCTAAAATTACGGGTACTTTGCAGTTGCGTAATTGTAAATAAACACTGTTAATAGCATACAAGATCACACAATTTTTTTACATAAACAATACACTAAAAATCGATTCATTTGCTCCTGCTTTAGAAGGAAATGATAATTGGACAAAGACTTATTCAACAAGTAGCGACAGGAAGCAATTTATTAAATAAATAAACATTGTCTATAGCACACAATATTCGGTCATATATTTGGGTAAACAAATAACAAACTTGAAATCAAAATCATTATTAGTCGATAAATTTGGGCTAACGATTTATACAATCGTGCGATGTATGCGGGGAAGCTCTTCGTCTCTGTCTCCCGAACTGGGCTACGTTCTCTCTCTGTCTCTGTCTCCGAGCTCAATGTATAAGAGGGCTCTTTCGAATAAGTAGAGGGTGGGTCCCAGGCCCTGGGATAGTACTCCTTTGGGGGTTAAGTCTGAGTAGTGACTTTGATCAGAGTTCATGTCAGAGGAAGATATGCTTCTATTGTTCGAAAATGTCATCTTGGCGCCCCAATAATTATATTTCATCTTTTTATTTTGATAGGCTAGTAACCAAAATAACCCATGCATTCTTAGAGTATAATGGAGTACCATATTCAGTTTTGGCAGGCTATTTCATATTCATTTCAAAATGTTTACCATGTGTTTCTAAAGAAAAAAAATGCATGCTAGAATTAAAACTTTATAGCTCCTAGAAAAAAAAAATATTTTGTGCATTATTATTCTTCTATTTGTTAACGGAAATTTTTATTAAAAGTTTGCGTTCTATAATCAATATATATATACAAATGAATGTGTGTCAGCGTGCGGGCATTATGTTTGTTTGTTCCAGATACATTCCTATACTGCTCATCTGATTGCGACGAAACTTTGGTGAGTTATTGGGCGTGTATCTGAGAAGATAATTACATTAGCACAAGTATTATTCGTGAGCGAAATTTGTTTTGTGAGACGTTTAACGGATGCACCATTTTGGCGCATATTGGTCTGGTGAAGTGAAGCGGGGCCGCGGGTCGGTCGCGAGACAGTCGGTTTTTGAGGTGTGTGTGAGAGAGAGAGAGCACGCTTGCTTTTGGATCCTAACCCCCTCAGCCTGCGCTATGCATGGCCCACAGCAATACACCGCGTAACTATATTATTCTTAAATAGGCTTGCTACTGGTGTAGTAGCTGCTTTATACTACGTATAGACATACACATACAGTAGAGGCGGCGCGACGCATGCGCGTAGCATCTCTATGATGTATGCGACGAGAACGGACACACTACAAACGATTCTCTCTTTCTCCGGTCAACTGCTGCTTGGAGTTTCACTTTTCGTGACGTTCAAGCTAATTTACCCGACAAATAGACAATATAGGACAATGATGAGGATTTTATTGATGTAATTACATCAATGTTTGTAATTTCAACAAATGGTTATTATAATAGAACAATAGATCTAAGATCAGGAGTACATATTATTTCCTAATCGACGTTTGGCACAATTATTGAGGCAGCGCTTACAACGAGCTAATAAACTAGTTCGCCCCCTTTTTACGACAGTCTAGCTACTCGTTTAGATTTATGCGTCCATTTGACAGGTCGATAATTGTGCATGCAGGGCGTTACGCCATGAAAAAATAAGTCGTGCAGCCATCGACCTGATGGTGCATCACCACCGCCGGGCAACCGCCAGGGAATTCGTTTTAATTTCGCTTTCAGAGGCGCCTCGATATTCGTAAAAGCGCATTCGTTAAATGTCATCGATATCGAATAAAATACCCATAAATTGCTAGCCACCATTGTTGGAAAATACGTTGGAGGCGGACACGAAGTGCATTCGATGCTTCCATTGTTGGCCTCTTGGTTGTTCGGGCTCGCGTGGTTCTATTGTGCATTATTTAAGTTTATCGCCGCTCTAATTGGGTGCGAAGTGAAACTAAAACAATCGAACAAATTGTATTGAATCGTTATTAGCAAAATAATTTATGGACGTTAAGCGTTGAGTGATGAAAAGCCACAGGATAGATATAAATCTGTCTGTTATAATTTATCAATTAGAACATTCTGGACGGAAAAGTTGCATGTTAGTTTTCATATAGATGGAATTCCATTACATAAATAATAGCCTATATATAATGTCTGTAGTTGCTTCTGTGGGAATGTGAACAATTAGAACCAGTTCTTAACCCTTTGCGGTCTTTAAAAAGAAGTTCAGCAGGTCCCTAAATAATCTCTCCAATTCATCATCAAGTTATATATATAATCACTATCGTCACTACTGCCAATCTCATTTGTATTGGTGTTTTTTTAACATTTTTGGCATTCCTATCTAAAAACGAGGAGTATAAAAATTATTTAACTATTTGTGTGTAAAGTAGCATTTTATTCCTGTCAAAATTTTTTACCAAAAGTGCGGCGTGGCGATATACAGGGCGTTTTGTATACGGACCGACATTTTTTTGAAGGTTATGGGGCCCTTTGTTACGTTTCACACATAGGTCTTAAGTAACAGGATTTTCGAAATAGAATTTGTTTTCAACATTTTGAATAAATACCCAAAATTTCACCTAATGGTGTCAGGTCAAGTCGTTAAACTTGAAGAGGTACTAGTTTGCCAGGGTAAGGGTTAAGAAAATACTTTTTATGCTTATGATGTTTTTTATTAAATTAATCAAAATTTGTTTAAATTTGTTACCTCTGCTTCGTATACACGCACGATACATTTTTCTTGTTTCTACTGTAGTTATCTAAAGTGGAATTTCCTCTTTAATTTTTGCAAAGACAGCGATTATTTTTTTCAATTGGGATTTCTTTTATGAGCATCTCTGTTTTGTAAATTAATTATTTTGGTGGCTCTGTTCCGTGGTTCGCACGATCTTCAGACCTGACACTAATGGATTTCTTTGCCAAGGGAAATACCTTATTCCCTTAGTCTCCGGACCCGACACCACTGGATTTCTCTGTTTAAGGACGGGCCCTATTTCGTGGCGTACACGGTCTCCAGACCTGACACCACTAGGTGAAATTTGGACAACCCTGATACTTAGGTCATAGGAGCCTATGTGTGAAACGTAGCAAAAGACCCCCTAACCCCCAAAAATTTTTTGTCGGTCCATATGCAAATCACTCTGTATAGACTCCAATAGCTAGAACTTATATACTTGTCGCGGAAGTACGTTTGTTGTGTGTGTTACTTAAATAATAATTTTATGAAGTTTTTCTTATTTTTTTTGTTACCAATTTTACTTGTTATGTCTTTTTGATTTAAAGGGCATAATTTTGATCTGTACCCCTGGATGTTTATATGTTATTTGAAGTGCTAAAAGTAAAAAAGAAAGTCACTATGACTTGAATGATTCAAGATAAGATACGGTAAGGCAACGAAAGACATCAATGTTGTATACCTTGTGCTATCTTGAAAACGTATGGATTATGTTGTTGGTATAGTCTCTTCTGATGTACTTTAGCGAATATAGATAATTTCTTATAGAGTGGTGGTCATAAATTTAAGAAATCTTTATAAAACCGTACTTGTCCCTTTAGAATACAAGAAATTCTACATTGCATGAAAATTGGATAACATTCAAGCTATTGCATGCAAAATGGTGTGCCTTGCCATCGATTCAAAATCTCTCGAAGAAGAATAATATTAGTCGCGGCGCGGTAGAATTGAACCTTTTTAGCTCCTAGGAAAAGTAGAATTTATGCATTGCTTTTTTAAAAAATTGTTCTGTGTTGTGTAATATATAATAAACAGGCGCGCTACTGGTCTAGTTGTTGTTTTATGGTACGTACAGGCGCACATAGTAATGGCAGCTTGGCGCATGCGCGTAGCGCTTCTGTGATGTATTTGGAGCATACCAATGTTAAAAAACTATATATTAGGTCATTCCGTAATGTAACCTTTTTTAATAATCCTTTGCAAGCCTCTTAGTAGTACAGTAAAACAAAATTCTTTGCGGTTAATCCCTTTATTATTTTTCTTTTGGATTGCCACCTTCTTATATGATGTTTGTTGTTGTTCTATACCTATTTGTTATAGTTGTTTAATTCATACTGAACCCATACACTGTCATCAAATTATCTCAATATTTCCAATGTTGTTACTTTGATAAAAGATGGATGGTTAGAGTAAAGTTTTATTAATTTTAGTAGCTATGACATCATAATTTAATGTTGATGGTCTAACATTATTTACTTGGTATAGTAATTTCATCTTTCTTGTTGATATTTATAAATATCAGATCATTTAACGCTTTATAAATATTTAGGTGGTTATAATAATTGGTCATAACTTAATAAAATCTAGTTTTCTATGATTTAATACACAAATGTCGTCATAATTTAACGTTGAAGAGACGATAATCAAAATAGAATTAACCATGTATTGCAAGCATTTTTGCATATTCTGTGTCAAATAATTAATAAATATCTAGAAATTATGAAGGTGTTTTAAATATTTTTTGTAGAACAGGTTCATAGCAATGTTCTTGAACGCAAAAACTTATGATGCAACCTTTGCATGTGACCATCTCTAAAGATGTCAACGCGCACTGGACTCTTTCGCAACCGCCATAACTCTTTAAAGACCGGCATTCGATGGTTGTTTCGAGAATGGGAGACATTCACACAGGGATTCCAACATGGCTGTAATTATAAAAATAATCTGAAATTCATGGAATTGTAGAACAGAGTTTTTTTTAATGCGAAATTGAAACAATTATAATTACGATGACAATAAATTCAGATAGCATCGCATAAAGGTCTATTGCCCTATGTCTTATGCACTTCAACACTTTGAACGCAAAAGATCTATCATAGTTAAATTTAACTGATAATATCCACATATCCAGTTTCCTTTCTATTGCCTTATTTATCTAATGTTGCATAATAAATAGCGAAGATCTAAGCTCACTCGATGCTGGTCGTGCGCGGTCGATTCTTTCAAGAACGTGTTAAAATTTAACTGACTTTTAAGAGCAAAGGACACTGCGAAAACTTTCGCAATATCCTGATTCAAAGTCGACATCCGCCGATAGATTGATTCGAGATACGTGCATTTTGATGTAGATTAGGTCCAATGTCTGTCCTATCCGTCGGGCAAATCTGCTGTTAACTCGATCGGACAGTTATATGGAGGTTTGCTTATTAATGGCTATGAATATATGTATTTATTATGCAGTTATCATTCTTGTCGTTTAGGCATAACGGCTCGAATTTAATGTCGTTTTTATGAGATATGTCCACTTTGAAAATTTTTGACAGATCTTATCTGTGGTAATGAATCGGGAGCAACTCGCCTGGAGCAATTTTATGGCCGATCTAAAAAATATTAACAAATTATTGATAATAAATGTGTATGTATGATATTATTATTTTAATAGGATATGATAAGAAAATTAAAATATGAATAAACATTTATATCAGGAAGTTCTATTGATTCAAATATCAAATATTTCATACAAATACGATTGTTGCAGAGTTTTATGCAAGAAAAGTTAAAGAATTTAGTAAAAAATCCGATATTTTCGAATGGATTCAGTTCCAGCCCTCGTCCCGCCTAAAATAACGGTTTTATGGTTATCGGTTAAGTTTCGGTTCGAAGCCCTGATACTAATAGTAGAAAATCGAGTCTTAGATGAAAATTAAAAGTACAATGTATTTTTAATGTCTTTATCAACTTAAGAAACAAAGCAATGTCTATTATAAAAATTACAGAAATTGATTTGTCTGATTACAGAAATTTGTTCTACAATTATTTTCAGAAAATTTCTAAAAGCATTTTAAATGATTTTAGAAGAAATCATTACACAAGTATCAAACTGATTCTCAGTTTACCTGAATGCAGCCAATTTTCCCTATAAAATACAGCTTGATTTCTTTAAAATTAAGTACATACTATGTATAAACAAGTATGCCGAATTTTATTGCCAATTTGAGATGTTGATATCGTGGAATTTTCAAAATGATCGTATCGATTTTGAGATATCCCTAAATACATATTTTTAAGCATGGAAGACAATGGAAAACTCTATATAGATTCTCTATGCATATACAAATGTTTATGGATATCGAATCGAATAATATTGGGATGATTTTTTGTACTGGGTTTGCAAATTTGCTGAAAATGGTTGTTCAGATGAAATAACTGCAACAATAAGGAGGTTACTATTATTATAAGGAAAAAATACGATAATAGTATAGTTAATCTTTGATATTTTTACAGACTACCCGACTTGCTTGCTTGTCACTCGTATGAAACCTGGCCGGTTCAGAACCTGGAAGCCTAAGGAACATAATGAGCACAATATGAAAATGGTGGATGGGGAGACACTCAGTTGGTATAGAAGTGAATCCGAGATGCACTTAGTCCTCATGTAGGACTACACCCTAGCCTGGCAACGATCTTTTAAGGAAAGTGGGGACTGGATTCTTTATACTGCAGGAAGCCCTTTCCAGTAAAATCAACAAGGTTGCTTTGAGTAGTTTTTCACTGTCTCTCAAGGAAATCTGCTCAATCTTTACACAATTCCCTACACTCCTTATGGAATCGCGAAAGCGTCCTTCGATACGTTCATCCAGTTGGCTCGCTGGGTGAGCGTTCTAAATGAAACTTAAAGGTCATGCTAACTTCAATATCGAGAAGATGGATGTAACCTTTTCCCAATGGCAGATTTACCTATAAAAAGGTCTCAAAAGGTTTTTACTCACTGCGTAATTCAAGGAGTTCAAGAATTTTCTGAAAGAATATGCTCATCCTTTGAAATATACAATTTTACTTTCCACCTTCAATTGAAAAACTAGGCCATTCCTCGTAACATAGTCATAACGAGGGTATTAAATGCCTTTGGAAAGTATCTAATTTGCGTCCCCCCTCCGGAAATTCATATTTTTAAATGTTAAATAATACTATATTATAAATGCAATATATTAAATATTATTATAACAGAAATTGTCTATTTTAGTTAGCATCTAAGTTAGCGTGAGTTAGCTTCTGACGGGATAAAGAAGGCCCCGGATATGCATTTATCCCTGAACATGCCAGGACAGACTAGCCACAAGGTCTGTGCGTCCATCCGGTCCGCTATTCGGACTGCTGACATTACGAATGAGCGCCTCTCGATTGGACGCCATATCCGAACATGTCTACAGAATGATTATGAACTCTCATTACAAAACGAAGTTGTCTGAAGAAGTCTAATGGTTATTTAAAATTTACAATGGTTTATTATCTTTATTTTATTGCGGGCTTATCTCGGCTGGGTCGACCCAATAAAAATGGACAGAGTCAATTAGTGTTGATTAATGTAAAGTAAAATGGTCAAGTAAAATAAAAACCATGTGCAACTCTCGACTGGGTCGGTATGCTGCATTTTGCGCCCGAAGCTCAATTGCGCCCGTGGCGGGCGCTTGCTTTGCCACTCCCTTGTTACGGTCCTGCCTCGTAATAGGAAACCGCATAGTATAAAAGACTTCATAGAACCTCAAAATAGACGTTTTCACTATATTACACGACATCTCGGCAGACAAGCACGGCAGACATAATTTTAATAATGCCAATTTCGTTCTGTACTGATCTTGAGCCCTCCAGAGTTTAGGAGGACTTTTCTAATTTTATGAGGCTCAAAGGGTGCACCTTTTGCGCCTTTATGGAAATCCATCACTGATTGTTTGGGTGATTCTACAAGATTTAAAAAAAATGGTGAATGAGTCATTTCCGATGCAAGTGTTCATAATCGTTCATTTCGGTTGAGCAGCAGATTTGAAATTGCATTAATCCTTTTATAAACGGTTTTCGCTCATAAATATTGAGAAAATGGATGCAATCTTAGCTTGATTGTGGCCGTTTAACACTGACCTCTTCGATTATCCAATCTAATTCCCATAATGAGAACACGAAGAGATCGTAATAAAAAGGGAATCAATTCAGTCCAAGGTTCATGGCATCGTGCGAGAGTATTACGTCTTGTAAATCTGCGAAGATATTTAGATTCGATTTGTTAATTGCTGTCGATTGTTTTTCGATTCGATTTTACTATTTTTGGCCTTTACCATGGAACTCTGGCCATTGTCTGCCGATTTAACAATTCGAACATTTCCTTCGCCGAATTCCTCTCACTTTCGTACGAACAATAGAAAATCCCAAACAAATATGAAATACCAAAAATAACTATCACGAGTTTCGAGATATTGCTTTATTTTCTATTTAGCTGCAATTGTCCTTTGGGCCAGCGACACAAAACCGATGAAGCAGTAATTAAATTTCGCTCAGAAGAAGCAATTTCAACTCTTGAAAGTTTTTATTTAAATTACTCATGGTATCTGAGCATGATAATTAGATGAAGCAATAAGTTGAAATACGTGTCGGTAAATAACGTAGATGGTTAGAGATGAGATCAATGAAAGAAAAACCTATGATTTGAATCTACTTACAGAAATCCTTCAGTTTACTCGGTATTCTTATAATCTACGTTGTAAATTAAAACCTAAATTTGATATAGAAGCAAATACAATTAAAACTTGGATAACTTTAAGCCCGGCGAAGGCGATGAATTGAATGTATTTTTTAGCATCGATTTACACAATGGTTTCCAGAACCAATCTACCGTGTAAATTGAATGACATCAAAGATGTTAGATAAATAGTTAATCTTCTGATTTTTCACTTTTAGATAGGATCTTGCGTCATGAATTGAAGACATTTCTTTGATGGACTGCCGGCAACTTGAGCGTTTCAATAAATCTATGCGCTCTTCAACTTTTTTTTAAAATTATTACTTCGATTATTTTTCTTAACATCAACAATTATTTTGGCGTTAAAAGATCGCATAGCTTATGATTCCGTTAAACAACTCAAATACATATTTTTTTGTTGTGTAAATAGTATTAGTTTATTAAGAACTCGGATATAGCGAGCAGTAGTACAAGAAATTAGTGAAGAGGGATTCATATTTTTAATATTGTAAATGAACAAAACATTGAGACAGAATTACTCATAGTTATCGGAACACATTAAAAGCATTTATATCGATCCAAAAAAAAATAAAAAAATTCCAAACTTTTTTTAAACCAGTGCCATTTTGTTATTGTTATTGAGTGTTATATAATAGCATCACTCGTATATATTAAAACTGATGAATGCTGCGGACTTGCAGCTTTTTTGAAATGCCATTTTGATATTTTAAAAACGATATACACTCAAACCTCTTTTTGTGCGACTTTTTTTATGCGATTTCGAAGTTATGAGGTTTTTTTAAACATTTTTTTTTCTTTTGAATTTAATTAAGAGTACGTATCGAGATATTTTGGATGAAATAGCAAATAAATCATCAACACTAACCGAAATTTGGAAAAAAAAAATATAATTTGGGACTGCGTAAATCATATTGTATCTGCTGAATTAAGATCACGGCCTTTATTCTGGTTTAGATTTTTGAAAAAAATGACTTCGTTTCTTTTTTTTCAATGTTTCCACTTTTAAAAATACATTCTCCAATTATAATGAAATCTTTTAACACGTTTTTTTCGAAACTACTTTTTTCAACACGGTTAATATCATATCTCAAGTTTTAATCAATTCATTTAATTCAAACTGGGTACAAATCTTTTCTATACAACCCTATTTTATTCCAACCAGATTTATGTCAAAATTTATATTTTAACTATTTAAAAAAAATTAAAACTGTGATAAAATAAGGCCAAAAATGACTGAATTTTTTTTAAACAATCGCCATTTTGTGATTTATTTATTTTTTGAGTTAGGGACTATAGTGAAATCTTTAGAAGTTATGAATTATATTGTTGGAAAGATAAAATATACATAGAACAATGAAGACAATGTCACTGGATATATTGTTTCTTCCGAAGAAGAGAACAATTTTGTGTCGTGTCGAAAATCGCAAAGAAAATTATCATACAGCGATGATAGTTTGTAATTAAAATAATTTTGTATTTCTCAAGTGGATGTCAAAAATCCTTGAAATTTTACCAATCATGCAAGACGTCCTTTAAATGTTATCAAAAGTTCTATTTTTTAATTGCCTTATAGTTTTCCTGTTTCTTTATTAACCTTTTTACTTTAATTATATTTAACCTATAATACTTTTATCTCCATGAGAAATGTGTCTATAATATAAAGATAACGTGTATAGAAACACATATAATTTTAACGATTATATAAAATTGATTATTAAAAGATGTCGATTCTTTTGCACTCGTTATAACCGAGTTTGACTATATTTTGGCTGATCTCCTTATGATAATTTCGAATAAATTAGATAGCTCTTTTAATTTCAGTTAGATAATTTATGTTTTAACGAAAAATCAATGTAGACGAGAAGACTGAATGATTAAATTAATTTAGCCTTTGCGAGAAAATATTCTACTTAATCAAATAGGAAAATTATTAAAATTACGGCAATTAGCCATTTGAAAAATGTCATGAGAAAAGGTTGACGATAAGTAGGTGGTAAGATGCAGACAAGGTGGCTGTTATGTAATGACGTTAATACCTCCGGCCGTTTGAGTTGCAGTCGTTACGGAACTATGCACTTTCGGCGGGTTACTGCATTTGAGCTGAACAGGGCCGCCTCTATTAAATATTCAGCCCTCCAGCGCCCAATGGAAGAAATATACGTATTCCATCACCAATGTCAATCCAATCACGCTTAAATAAACAACGAAATGACTTACTTTATGTTATTGGATAATGATGCTGATTTTCTTATTCGTTTCATTCATACAGTGTATGATCGTCATTTTATTATGCTTTTTCAAGCATTATGACTGTATATGAAATGAAGGGTGTATATGAATGATGTATTAAGACACAATTGAGCTGTTTTGCATCTCAAGTTATATAAATAATTTGATAAAATGCCTTCCATCATTTGTATATCTGTGGGAACGCTTTGAAAATTGAAACATGTCTTAGTTGGACACAAAGAGGTATAACATTCTAAATCAATCGTCATCGACTTAATACAATCCTTGAAGGGGTCATTCGTGGACTTCAAAAATCAACATAATATATTTACATGCATATAAAAAGGTAGCAATAAAAAATACAGTGTTCAGCCCTGAAGCGATAGCCATGTTCGACGAATGCATATAGTTCGACGAATGGAAAAATCCCAGGCTCCATAGAACGTTGAATATAAGGTAACTCAGTGTAAACTAGAGCACCGATTCTGCATTAAAGTCGGCATGGAAGGGTTACGGATTATGAGAGTGTGTTTAGGCTATAGTTGAGGGTGTGGTCGTACACATGAGGCTATGGTCAAATCTGCTATATAAAGGTTCTTCTGGTCCACTCATGATCATATTGCTCTGAAACGGTGATTGAGACTTACCATCGCTTCTAATCCTGCAACATATACATCCCCTCAAGATGAAGGCTTTTGTGAGTACACATTATTCTTCATATTTCTAATAGACGCGTGTTATATTTAATGTATTAATAAAATTGGACGGTTATATTAGTCAATAATCTTATTTTGTCTTTCAAGGTATTCGCTCTTGTCATGATCGCCGTGTGCTTTGCCGAAGAAGAGAAGAAGACCGAAAAGAGAGGAGTACTCGGATTAGGATATGGAGGATTCGGCTATGGAGGAGTTCCCGTCGGGGGCTATCCCGGTTATGGACTTCCCCTTGGCTATGGTCATGGCGTCGGTCTTCCTTATCACAGCGCTCTTCCATACCATGGGTTCGCAGCTCCAGCTATCCACGCTCCAGCCATCATCTCCAAAGCCGTCGCTCCAATTGCACCAATCGCTCCAGTGAGCTATGCTGCTCCTCTTCATGCCCCTCTATTTTCGAAGACCATCACATCCGTTCCGCACTTCGGCTATTCATCTCCCTACCTTGGATACAACCATGGACTTCCTTTGTATCACTAAGATGTAACTGGATTACATAACCAACTATTCGATTGTATCGTTACCAACAGAATACATTCATTGCTAAACAAAAATAAATACATCGCGGTTGTAAATACATAATGATTTAGCAAACTATTCGGAATACTACTTTTGATTTATTTTCAATTAATAAACAATCTTACAAAAATTTAAATGTTTACACAATTATTTAATACCAATATGCATTAACAAAAATACCAGTTCCATAGGCGCAGAAACCGTGCGCCTTGGGTCTAAAAAATTTAGAGGGCCTAGGAATGGGTTCAAAAAAATCCTCAAATAACATATTCATCCTTTGAAATACACGGTTTCAAATAGTAGAATTTGTCTCTGTCTGAAAAACCAAATGGGTCCCTTGACTTGAGTGGCTTTTATGGAACTATTGCCAACTATTTTGACATGGTTTTTCATGGCGTATATATGTTTTTAAAAATGTGATCGCCAGCCACATCTCCTGTAGGATTTGAACCTAAGGTGATTGAGTTACGAGTCCAACCGCTTAATTGCGGGGCTACCTACCCCATAGGCAGTCCCGGGAGCAAATGAGTCCTGTGGGCTTTAAACTTAAATTGCACAAAGAGCCTCTCAAGTGCTAAACCGGTCACTGTATTCAGTAGAGATTTGGGTTCTGGTTCAGATTTTGAGAGAAAAAAATACCAAAACAAAAAAATTGAAAGATTAGAAAGATATGAAAGAATGAAAGATATCAGTATTTTTGATTGGTTGTCTTTTTTTTAGAATTATTGGTATTTTCAATGAATAAATAATTTTATTAAAAAAAATATCATCATATTTTCTTGGTGGGTAAATCAAAGTATCGTAGTGGGTAATACAATTACCCGTGAGTAGTAGGTTGTCGACCACTGTGTTAGACCCTAACTTCAATTTCTTATTATTTTTATTTTTATTGGTAAAATTTCTTTTTTAATCTTTTATTATTGTATATATATGTATATTTTTAATTTTTATTTAGTTTGTTATTTTTTTTATTATTTATTATGTATTTTGTTCCTCATTTATATTTCAAATATCATTTATACTTTTAAATTTTGTTTTATGTAATATGGCGAAGGCTGCTTATAATTTTCTAAAATAAATTTTAAGCTTCAAATAGTAAACATAAGATAAATGTTAGTCCATAAGCTGCATTTAAATTTATTGTTAACTAACCCAAATAAAATTACATAGAGCCACCACTAACACAAGACAAAAAATGCACTAACGCTCATCCAGACCAAAAACATTATAAGACCACGGAGTAAAGGGATCTGATCTCACTTCCAAAAATATCATCCATAAAAAACGAAAAAAAAGGGGCGATAGCCATTTGATCAACGATGCTAGATCAGTGCAGGCGTAGTTCATGAGACTAACAGTTGCTAGAAATTGGAATATGAAATCGCAGCAAAAAAGAGTCGACCGATAGTCTTGGCCACAGGAACACACGTTATTTCTGTCGACTATTCAGTGATCTCTCAGTTTAAGCCTTTCTCTCTAAATAAAATTATGATCTTGGGCAAGACTTTGACTTTATATTACCATCCTACCCCTTTTCCGCATCGTTTTCAGATCGTCCGCGATCCGATAGCGAACGTACCAGTGTGTGGCCGTCCATTTTGGAGACTATACATTTGGAAGTCCCTACGTTACAGTATCATATTTATATCCCATTTGAAATATGAATACTTCTTACTCAAATTAAGATTTGAACCCGAACTTTTGCAACAAGAGTTCAAGATCTATCCAACTATACAAAAACGCTTAGTATCAATATTCTAAGTTGGCAAAATGTTTCAAATCAATGTTTTAATTGATTCATTTTAAATAAAATTAGAAAATTATACGCTTTCGGCATAGTGTCTCATAGATACTCTAACCTTCAAATCAGGCAGGTTCAGCTTTCGAGCAAATCAATTAGCCTGCACTTGAACCCATTTTGTCTACTGTTACCCAATTTAGGGTAACCCATTCGTTGAATGATATTGCACTTTATGCTCTGCGGATTGTTTCGCAACCCAATTTTTACTTTATTAACCACCACTCAGGGGCTGACTGACTTGCGTGATCACAACACTATTGGGTAAAACCATAAAATTGCAGATAAACAAAAAAAGGCGATCAGAACCGTTTCACCACAGAACGACGAAAAGAAACGAATGTCCCAATCGTCAATCATGCGTTCATTTATTCCAAATAACGATTTAATTATAGGCGGTTTATAAAGCATTACTTCACTGAATAAATGCTACCCGGCGATGGAAGAGAGGATTCACCGAGATGGGACCAAGCATTCTATAGGGCAGATGAAATAAGCGACATCGTTTATATTATAATTTATTTGGATCAATAAATACAGAAGCAAGCATATGTCGAATAAGCATTCGCAGGTAGCGATGATCACAGATTGTTACCAATTAAATCTATCAAACGAGACCTCTCAACAACAACAGATCAAATTTTTGTACTCAAAATGTTAGATAGACTCGTAGGATTTATATTATCTAAATACTGATATTTACCCGCCAAATGAATATAGACGTGTTAAAGTCTAAAATTGTTGAGTAAATTTATTTTAATTGTATCCTGCGAAGTTTTCGTGACGTCCTCTCAATGGCAGATGTTGTCTCAGCGGTATATGATTTTGGTATTCTGGATTGACGGGCCTTCCTGAAAGTGGATGGTTTGGTAGCGCTTGAGGTAATTGTGGTTCGTGCTGTGGATTTCCAGAAAATTGAGTATTATGATATTGTTCTTGTTGGGATTGCTGTTGATGCTGCTGGTATAATTGTTGCTGATGTTGATGGTGCAGATGTTGTTGATGTTGCTGCTGCAATTGTTGTTGTTGATTGGCTTCATCGAACGAAGGATTCGGATTGTGGTAGTGATAGCCCTGATTTTGATCAGTGTTTTGTTGATCGTTACTTCCGTCTGGTGTTTGATATAAGGGCGTATCATTTTCTGGGACGAATTGTGTAGGATATACGACGGTCGTACCGGGATTCATTGGAGTCCAGGGATTAGAATCGCCACCGACAAAATTATTAACTCCATTTGCATTATCGTTGCTTTGATCCTGCACTCCAGGAGCTTCACTCGCCGGAATGAATGTGGGCGATGGGAATTGGACGTTGGGTTTTTGGAAAATAAAATTATGCTGTCCTACGTCAAATGGAACCTGACCGGCGGCTAATGGGATTTGCGTAGGTCCAGTTCCGTGCGATACATCCAATGGGAAATGACCGACGTTAGCCGGGAATGGACCAAAATGAACGGGAATAGGACTCGGCCCGACGTGTGGATGTACGACGTTGACAGGAGCTTGGCCGAAATGTAAAGGTATTCGATTGATGACATGTGGTGGATGGATTAATGGAATTTTATTGAAATGCAATGGTACATGTCCACCGAATAATGGCGCTGCTGGAGCAACAGGCGCAATTGGTGCTACGGAAGAAATAGGAGTAAATGGAACTGCGGGTCCAGTAGCAAATAATGGATGTTTGGGGAACGTTGCGAAATATGATGTATGTGTTGAATGACCAGGTTTAATAATTGCCGATCCCAATGCGGGAAAGACTGGGGCAGGTGCTGGGAAAATCGGTGCCGGTGCTGGAAATACTGGAGCTGGTCCTACTGAAATCAGTGGTTTGAATATAGGCTTAGGTACGAATGGGATGGGTGGTTGAGGCAACGGTAAAACGGGAGCAAATGACGGTGCTGGCAATAAATTCGGAGTGATATGAACATTTGTGGGAATCACAGGTAAAGGTGCTGGAATGACGGTTTTTATGTCTGGCTGAGATGGTGCCGGGTGGTTCGTTGCGCATTTGGTTACTGGCCAACCAGATTTCACCACGTTTGGATGTATGTGAGTAGGATTTTGGATCGATGGGAATTTTAAGCCGTATCCTGGATAAGGTACGGGGACTTGGTGTCCCACAGGGAGTGGGTATTTGAAATGATTCACTGGTGCTTTAATTGGAATTTTGACGCCAACCGGTACTGATTGAATAGGATAATCGACCACAAAAGGCTTCAGCACGGAATGCTTCACAATTGGAATGTCGTAGCCCTGGGAATATGTGGGTATTCCGCCGAGGAGTCCTCGTTTCTTTTGGGATTTGTCTGCACGTTGTCCATGAGCGAAGCGATCTCTTAGCGGGTCCAGAGATGAGCCAGGTTTTGATTGTTTGGCAAATTTAGAAAAATCGGCTTGCACCACCGCTGCGGCCAATGCCAGAGTGGCCTGAAATAATTGGAAGTTTAATTAGCAAACAGCGAGTTCAAATCCATATTTTTCCAATAACACTATTTTATTGCAACACCAACACACGAAGACACTCACTAAAGCAACAAGCCACTTCATTTTGTATTTTGAAACTATGAACTATGACTCCGAGGTAGAGTTTACTCTGAGGACTATCAGCGTATGTGACGCTGGCTAATTATCGAGCTTTTATTTATAACAAAGGACTGTACATAATTTATTTGGCGAATTTCTCCAAAGCGATCAATGTCAAACCGGAACATGGGAAGTCGGTGGTGGTCTACGAGGAGTGGAAGAAGAGCTGATTTGAATTCGGTATGCAAGGATCAAATCATTAAGTCATTCAACGTTCGATGGGTATGTAAAGAATTATGGCGATGCGTAACAAGGTGAAAGAGAAATGGTCAGAGTCGAATTAGGTGCTATTTAATTGATCATCTATTATAGTATTGGTACTTAGACAAAAATTCGACATGTGGTCTAATAGCCATCCATCATGTCCAGAAGTGGTTTTCAGCTTCAACAACTTTGACTCTATAACTATACAGGAAATTTGTGACCATTAAACTAAAAATGTGACATAGAGACAGCTGGTTTTATAGAAAATCAGGTTCTATTTAGAAAATTCTTACATCATACGTTAACAACGTTATGTAGCACTTCGAAATTAAATTCTTCCCTATGGGACACAATATAAATAGTACTCTCAAAGAAAATATAAAATATGGCTAAAGGATTCATTTATTACATCCTATAAATATCAAGTGATTTTTAATACTATAAAAACTGAACGATTAGGTTGTTAAACGTCGTTAATGATCAAGCATTGGTATAGTGGTTTAGATCCTGGCTTTGTTATAAAGATTTAGGTTAAAATCCGGACTGCGGATTTTTTTTCGTCGTGCCAAGAAATATTAAATATTATTATAAAGTTGATTAAATATAAGTTGATATAAAGTGATTTTACAGATCATAGAAGGACCTGAGTACGCATTTATTCCCGTAAATGCCGCAGAAAGTCCTATAAGAGGACGCCAAAAGGGCTTTGTGTTCAACCGGTCCGCTTTTCTGACCGTTGACATGACGAATGAGCGTCTTTAACTCTTATAAACGCTAATGAGTGACTTAATTTGCAACAAATATCTAAATATCATTTAAAAACAATGATGATTTCGCTACTCAATCATAGATTCTTTCCTACTTAAAAAAATCACATGAAAAACCCATTCCTTAACACATCTTATGCGGGACCAGTTTAATCAAAGGCTAAATTTGTAGCGAACATCTCCGTGTCTTTTTCATGCGACACGGCACTTTCGAGTGAGAATTTGGCACAATTTTTTTGATGTATGTTTGTGAAAATCTTTTAATAGTAGAGAGGGATATTTGTTTGCTTTTGAGTTGAAATTGATTGCTGTGAAATTCTCGGAATCTTAGCCGTAATGTCTAGTATCTGCCCACTAGATAAATAAAAATAGCATTTCGATTTTAGAAATGTTAGATGTCTATTCATAGATGTCGGCCAAATATATGAATGTATTAAAATAAACAAGATTATGATCACATTTACTTGCGATCACGATTATTTTTCCCAAAGCGAGATAACAGTCTTCGCATATGGCGAGTGGCGCGCCGAGGACTGAGATCCATATTACCGCAAAATATGTGTTAAAAGGATGAAACGTGGCACAGGGCCTGTGTCGTAGAACACGGCGGAAGCACGGCAAACGTCTTGTATCATCGGCCTTAATATTTTTCTAGGAAATAAGACAATTTTCTGCCAGTTAATATTCAAACGAGTCGATGGAAATCGTAAATGAAATTGATTCGTGCTTCGTACGCCGACTCTGGCATCTTTAACAAGCATTAGTATTCAGGCAGCAATTGATTGAATTGCTTTCCATTTCTTTAGATCATAACAGTTAAACAGCTGTCGACTTTTTTGGGCATGTCAAGCGTGTCCTTGTTCTTCAATAAAAATCACGAAATTTCCAATGAGTTTCGACTTTTATGTTGTGTTTTTCGCGCGCAAAAAATGCAGGGAAGTTGTTTAAAGCCGATCATTAAAAACATACAAAGATACCTCCCGGCGTTTTATTTAATTTATATAAATTCGATAAACTTATCATAATATGTTTGCTTAGAAATAATTATACTTTTCTTAAGAAGAAATGTGAACCCCTTGCATTTTAACATGGGTTTTCATAGCAAATATATGTTGTAACTTGTGAATTAAACGTCAGACTGTTTTGAAATTTTGACACGTATTATTTGAAGGTTGGTCATTTCTAAAAATCATATCAATAGTGGCGTCAAATATATATCATCCTACGAACTTATTGAGTAATATATCCTAAAATAATATCATTCTACTTTAATATAATTAAGGGTGAGCGTTCAAACTATAATCTGATTGTTAAGCACAAGGAAATACTATGCTTTCAGGATTGTTTCGATGGGATATACAAAAAAAGCATTTGGAGAAGTTTGAGCTATAATGGTCCCAATATTTTAACAAGAACTTATGGTGACCTAAGATATGAGATGGATTAAGCATGCTATTAAGTCGCAACGTTCAAGTATGTCTTTCGCTTTCAAACTGTTTAAGGTGTTGTGTGAAAATACGTTTCTACTTATCAGCTCGATAGAGTTCATGACAAAGTCCATAGGCTATTCCATCCTACATAAATATTATTTTATTTACTTAGTCACTTATTTTTAAGATCAGTTTCTTGCTACATGACCTGCCCTTGTAATTCGTTTACGTTTCGTTATTCCTAGTACACATTTCAGCTAGTATTCAAGCCAAGTTTATTCAGTTAGAAATTTGGGCATTAGTATGAATTTGCTGATGGCCAATGATTAGGTTCGTGATTCGATTTTCGGCGTAGACCGCCAGTCCATCGTCAAACCGGAGTGTCAAGAATGCCAAAAGTCACGATAGTTGTATAGCGAAGTGAATCACAATAGACAACGTGACAATTGCAATGTCGCTTTCATTTCACCGACTTGTACGCCAGAAAATACAGTCATCCAAACTGGATTTGGTGATGCAAAGTAATAAGAAATTATTAGCAGAGATATTTTTTTTAGATCTGATTGCCAGATACAGTGTTGTCATCTGTCCTTCAAGATTTTGGCAAACTGTCTACAAACGATAAAAAAGCTTTATCTGGCCTATTTTCATTCAATGTGCAATTCTTCTTGAAAGACTTTAGATAAACAAGACGTGACCTATACATTATCTAGAATGAGTCTAAATTATTCATAAATTTAGGTCAGTAATGTGACTCATCTATCTGAACGTCATTTAATTGAAGAAATCCAAGCATCTTCGATTTGCTTCAAACCCTTTGCGTTTCTTATTTCATCCATCGACTATTTCATTCAATACAATATTATTATCGTCTCTATCTGTCTATTACTAGTTAAAATCTCTTGAGATTCTCATGCGGTTAAAGGGAATCTTCTTAGCGTCTAGGAAAAGTTAATTTTATGCATTGTTTTTTTTATTTGTTAAAGAAAATTGTTAGCGAAAAGATTGCAGTGTGTTGTGTAATATATAATAAAATAGCTTGATTTATGCTACGTATAGACTATATTACGATTTTCTCTCTCTTTCTGATCAACTTCCACTTATAGTTTCACTTTTCGTGACGTTAAAAGACTGTTTGCACTGTATTTGTTAAACATGAATTAAATTAAATTACTTTAATCATTTTTAATCACGGTCTATCAGAGAAGTCGGGGAAAGAAGGAGCTGCTGCTTTGGGCCTCGCAAAATTAAAGACTTTTACTTTGCAACTTTACTTTAGACAAAAAATAAGATGAAGACAAAGCAAATCCGAAGTTTGCTGAGAAATCGGTTTTCCCGATGTTCTTTTGAGTGTCATATCATAAATGCGACACATCAAAATGAATAATCGTATGTGACACAAAATAAAATATATATAAAATACACAATTTTTAACTATAGTTTAACGTCTATGTATCGCCACGCCGCACTTTTGGCGAAAATTTCTGGCAAAGATACAACGCTGCTTTGCACTCATATGCTGCGTAAATTTGACGTTGAATTTAAGAGATTATCGTTAGTCGATGGAAATAAAAAAGATGTTTTTTATGTAGTGCAAATTTATCTAATACATAAAAATTAAAATCTGTTTGTTCGTATTTAATGCGCTGCCATACCGTTCATTGGATTGCAATAAAACTTCGTCCACTTATTGTTAAAAAATTCGCGAGTAACATAAGCATAGTCTAATATATAAAAATCAATGTTTGTTTGTCCGTATTTAATGCGCTGCCATACTGTTCATCCGATTGTGATAAAACTTTGTCAACTTACTGTTTAAACTTGCAGAAATAACATAAGCATAGTAAAAATATATACATATACTAAAAAACAGCTAAAAAGCATCTGCTCCATAACGTCTCCCTTGTGCTTGTTGTAAAATAACATTACTTTTAGCTTTTGGGCTTTTCTAACAACTTTGGTTTTATAATGAATATCCCACTTCCTTTGTGCTTGTCAGTTAATTCCAGTAGCACTTTTCCACCTAAGTTGACTGCTCTCTGCCCTCCTTCTTTTCCAGTGCACAGGATACCTTTAAAAGGATATCCATTTCTTGAATCACAGACGCACCATTTTTTTTAGGTTTTTACAGATATTTGGGGTAAAAAATAAATTCTGTAAAACCCTTCAATGAACCAAGTCAAGGAAGTTTAGTGAGATCTATCCATAGCTACTATTAAAAAAACTCATCGCAAAAGCGAAATGGTCTGGCCAGACCATCTTATTGAAAGAAGGGTTGAATAAAAAATATTCTCTCCTTAACAGTTATGATTTTTGCGCCAGAATTATTGATATATTTTAAATTAATTTGATGCAGGAAATTTTGGCATTCATAAATTACTCGCTTTCATTTGGGTTATGCTTCGAAATCGCACTATCGCAACTGTGACAAAAGAAGTAAGTTATAATTAACTGATCGTAAAAAAGAGCCATAAAATAACATCCTGAGCAGCAGAGTGCAGCAATGGCCTCGGTGAAATGCATTCTATTTGCCAACAAAATAAGTTTTACTTTTCTCCATGGCATTTTCTAAAATCCCATTACAATATATTAACAGGCAAGATTCCAACAAGATAACGATGTCAAAAATCAGCTTTCTCATCTGAAAACATAAGCACGGCGTAAAAAATATAATAAAAATGCCCTTTTATTAAGCAAACAATTTAAATAGACTACCAAGAGGGGCAGTCATATTTTTGGGTTTCTAATTGCGACAAATCATTTAGAAATTAGTGCCAATCTATTAATAGATTTTTGAGCATATATTATATTCAAATCGTTACATTTGGATGTGATGTGCATCTGATGTAAAAATGGCAGACGCCATAGGTTGTCCACTTTCTTCTTCGTTTAATTTGGTATTCATTCGCAGTCGTTTGCCAAAAACTATGCACTTACCAATTGCGCAATTAGCAATTTCACCCGAACAATTCAAATCGAAAAATCACACCCGTCCAATACACGTTTTGATTAAAGGCATTCTGATTTTTTTTCGGTATTAAATAATAAATTTACAAGCGTATTTCGTTTTAATACATTGCACATGGACGATATAAAAATTGTTGCGGAATTTTTAACCGTCAAGAGAAAATGCGTTCAGATTTACGTCACGTATTATCACAGAATTTATGTATTTTAGAAATTGACAAGCAAAAAATAATCTAATATTTTCATAAGACTTAAGCCTGATTTCATTTTATTTCAAATAATTATTGCCAAATCTCCACGCGCACAATTGTTGCTTGTGTCAATTAATTCGTTTATGATGCATAAAAGTTGGTCGTTGAATTACTATGACATATGAGGGCCATCCAGAAAGTAAGGTTACAACATTTATATAGGTTAGAAAAATGCTTATATTTAATTGGATCGAATTCGATAAAAATACGGATAGGAAGCTTCTTGGTCCCGTCGCTGAAGAAAGAAGGCGAGAAGTCGCGTTTCTGTTGCGCAACGCGTTTTCTTGCAAACGAAGGCGTAAATCAAGGAATTTCAAGCAAACGTTTGCTTGAAACCAAGCAAACAAAATCAAAAATATCAGAAATGGCTATTTCGTTGTTTATTATCTGCACTCTTAAATCAGCATTGTTGGACGACGTTTTTATTAAAAGATTGTTAAAAATTCTGATCAATGTCTTCAATGGAAACTTTCCCCGTTTTTAAATATAATATTAACGTGATTAATTTTGTATTTTTTCTTTCATTGCGTTTTAATATATAGTAACATGGTTTTATTTAGATTCTTATACAATAACACTTTCTACAGTTATCAGTGTAATATTGTTAGCACTTTTTTTTTCTTTTTGAATTTATTTGTAGCAATTTCGATTGGCAGAAGAACATCGAGCAATTTTCTTTCATCGGTAATAGTTTCTGATTTTAAATCCTTTAACCTTTTGAGGAGTTAAGTCGCGTATTTGCGATCGAATTCCAGTGATTCAGAAAGAGCATTCAGGAAAAGAAACAGAGACGGAAATGGTGTTTTGCAGTTCAGAAATTGTGAATGAGAGACAGAGACGGAAAGAGTATCTTGCGTAGATCATACCCTAGTTAGATGTAACCTTAGTTTATCGACTTATTATAACCAAAATTAATCGATTTCAAGTGTATTGTTTATGTTTATGCAAGAAATGAACGATTTTTGTGTCCTATTCACAGTGTTTATTTATTTATATACAAGTTTCATACACGCTGCGCGGTCCTGACAGATAAGTGGATTAGTACGGATAATAAGTGGTGGACATACGAATATAGCATCTAAGTTTATGACGATTTTAAATTAACTCACTTCTCAAAGGGTTGATGATTTAAATGAATGACTAATTCAGAGAGAAAAACAAATCTTTTTTCGCCTGTCGTGGAGGAACTTCTCGTAGAGAAGAGTGCGGTTTGAGACCAAACATATCAACTGTGAATTAATTTTTTTGCCAGGCTTACGACAGCATCAACCGGGAAAAACTTTATAGGGGCCTTTAAAGAATTTTACAGGAGGAGGAGGAAGTTGGAGATGGGGATGCCGGGTAAGCTGGTGAGGTTGTCGAAGATGTAGGAGGCCCAGGGCAGATGGAAATGGCGGCAGGCGTTGTCAGTGGCCAGGGCTTTCATATATGACTGCGTGAGTCACTTATGTATTTTTCAACGTAATCGCCGTCAAGATCAAGACATTTTTGTAGTCGGGGCAACAGCTTTTGTATGCCAGTGTCATAGACCTTCCCTGCTAGCTCTTTTTGGATTGTATTTGGGATTTTGGGGTGAAGTGACACACCCACGACTCATCCTCCGTCATGATAAGGTTCAGAAAAGCTTCTCCCTCCTGTGCAAAATGTTGTCGATTCATCATATCACTACCATACACTTCCACGAGCTTCCGATGGATATTCCGCGGATCTCGCACGGACGGGAGGGGACGAGAGTGCGTGACGATCTTTCCATCGGAAGAATTTATTGTGATTGAACAAATTGGCCGACAACACGCGAGACTTACTTTCTAAGCGATCCTCGTATTATGACTATGAAATATTACTGCGATAGTATTCTATAATCATGTCGATTTTTAATTAAATTATTTTATTGTACGTGTCAATCATTCAAAAATTGTTTCGCATTTGGCACTCCGCAGTTTCAAAACATAGACCATGCTCTCGTGACAAATTCATATTGAACGTATCTCAACTGTCGAATAATTAATTTTCAAATTTAAATACAAACGGGATAAAAAAAATATCATTAAGTCCATGAAATTGATTTATTTTATTATACGTGTATGTCAATTGCTAAAATTTACCATTACCGAAATAATTGTATAAATAAAAATCGAGCACATAAAATGTTCACATATTGTTGAAAAATGTGTATATATCCAACTTTCTCTTTTTATATTACTGTGGAACGCTAACCGCATTATTATTTTTTTTATTTTTAAATAGGTTTAGATATTTCAGAAGCGAATTGGAGCAGTAAAATGTATTTTTATTGTTGAAATACGCAATTTATATGTAACTAAGTGTCGTTTGGCTGTAAAATATATTTTAATGGATTTTTTCCATTTAGTTTTAAGTTTGAATTTTAGCCTCTTGTAGAACAAAACGTTGCGCAAATAAATGCACGACACGGTTTAGGGCGTTGCTCAAATTGCCACACTTGAAAATTTAATGATCAAGGTTGACTCAATTTAAAGATCGCGCCCTTCGATTTAACACAAAAAAGGTTAAGTTTTTCCGAGCGACCGTTAAATTTTGAAGCGGCTCGGTTTGCCGCCGGTTTTCGATATTCGTGCGTCGAAAATATCGACGTGTGTCGGTCAGATTTTTTTCGTGAATATTTCCATGGTAGGCATGCGTCGATTTATTATTTGCATTGTAATCGTTACTGCAGATTGAGTGCGTTGCAAATCGTATTTAGCGTTCGTTGACAGGGCGACTTCACAATAATAATTCGGTTCCGGAGTGTCAGAGGATTCTGTCTCTTGGAGTCAGGTCCGCAAGCGTCGGTCTTTCTGACCGTCGCCGAATCGGTCGAGCGAAAACCTTTCAGCCGAGAAATGACAGATTTTTTACATGCGAAATTGTGGCGTCGACTTATGCAACGGCGTCTAGTTTCTCGTACATTTCTTCACGGTAAATTGTTGCAGAGTAAAACTGCAGAAACCTTATAGAAATAATCTTATTTCGGTCCCGTCGGCCCGACAGAGAGCTAGTCCCGGATTCCGTTTTGTCGCGTTCGTCCCATGAATTCGTCGATGTGTTCGAAATAATGTGACAGCGTCGAGTGAATCATGAAATTGCTCGTTTATATTCTGTGTATCGGTGTGTGCTTCGGTGGGCTGACATTAGCTCGGGATTTCGAAGGAGGTGAATTGGAAGACGTACAATATGACGACGCGGGTGGTGGCGACGACGGTGTCGTCAGACAGAAACGGACGTTCGGGGAATTCATCTTCAGGGGATTGGCCGACTCTCTCGGATATCAGGTCGTCAGGAAGCCCGCCGTCGTCTTGCAGCTGACCGCGACGGCGGCGGCGCCCGCGCCTTCTTCGGCGCCGGCTTCTGCGGCTCCTCAGCCGGCCGCCCCGGCTGCGGCGACGGCGGCTCCCGCAGCGCCGTCGACCGCTCCTGCGATTCCACCGGTGTCAGGAAGAAAGGCGCCGGCGGTGGCGGCCCCGCAGCCCGCTCCCGCTTCGGCTATACCTCAACCGGCGCCGGCGCTTCCTCGAGAGACGATAGTCACTAATTTCTCCCTCAACTTCAATTGGAATAAAAATGCTCCAGCGAGAGCGACCCCAGCAGCTGCGGCGCAACCCACGCAACCGGCTCCAGCGGCATCGCCTCAACCAGCTTCCGCGGTACCGTCTCAGCCGTCCTCCGCGGTGCCGCCTCAGCCGGCTCCCGCGGTACCATCTCAACCGGCACCCGCAGTCCCTCCGAGAAATCGAAGACCTCGACCTCCTCCCGCTATTCCTCCACCTCCACCACCGCCGCCTCCGCCACCACCCCCTCCTCCACCACCACCACCTCCGCCACCCCCTCCCCCACCACCGCTTCCTCCGCCAAGAAAGAACCCGTTGCCCGGCAGTCGCGGAGTGGCAAAATCCCAACAGCCGAAGATCTACATCGACGCGTTTTACGACCACGGCGGTGGTGTTACGCAACGGCTCGCCGCGGCAGACGCGGACGACTACTATCCGACTCCAGGATCCGCCCCGGACTACGACTATCGTCAGAACGATCAGCCCGACAACGGAGGCTACCAAAACGAACAGCCCGATAACGGCGGCTACCGAAACGAACAACTCGACAACGCAGACGATCGGAGAGAGCGCCCTGACGACGGAGAGCAGCCCGAATATGAAGAATACGAAGAAGAAAAACCCAGAAGAAACGGCGACTACGCAAACTATGAAGAGGGCGAATCGGCTCAGGTGCGCCGAAAGCACTCCTACGACTCGAAACCGGACAGGAGCAAGAACATAGTTCTGAATGCGAAATTCAACGAAGCGATAAACAACTTCTGGAAACATTCCCCCAATCAAAACGCCAGACGATATAATCAGGCGGAATTCGCAAATTTCGTTTCGCACCCCACTTACGTCAACAACGGAAGAAACCCGGGGGCGCCGTCCCATTTGATAGCGACTCTGAGCCCCAACGAATACCATCAGCGATTGAACGACATTAGGGATTCGACCGACAAAAGATCGAGAGTGTCTCCGGAGCTCTCGAACGGCAGAATACCGATCGAGGACAAGAGGAGATACAACGACGCCGAGAGGTTTGACTTCAACATCGGACGTTCGGGCGAAGAGAAGCCGAACGCGGAGAAGACCACGTCCACGGAAGACCCGAACAGATCTCTCGTTCCCAGGGTCCTTCCGCCGACGGAGAACAATCCGGGCTCCATCGACACAGTGACTGTGAGAGTGCCGCCCATTTACAAAGTCGAAAAACCTGACAGGATCCATCGGAAGCTCGAGAGCGTGAAGCGTCTCAGGGCTTGGCCGGAGCCCTTCGATTACGTCTACGACGAATCCGAAATCGATACGAGAAGGGCTCCGAAGCAATATAGAGATGTTGCATCCAGGGGCAAAAAGAAATACGAAGAGGACTCGAAACAAAAAGGCGGAGGCAAACCGAGGGAGAAGAAAAGAGCCTCGAAGTCGAACTACGATTTCGAATTCGGCAATCCTGACGGAGACGCGATCTACGACTATTACGGAACTCGACAGTCGAAGCTTTCAGAAGAAGAGGAAGAGTTTCTGAAGATGGTCCCTACGCCCACTCCGTACGCTGAGGCGGCTCGTCTGGAGAGTCCCGCGGGATGGTCGGACGTCGACGAGATCGCAGACAGCAAGACTGCTACCATAACCACGAAGGAATACAAAAACAACTTTGCTACAGTGCGAAGCGTTCAGATAGAAGATCCTAATTATAATGGACACAAAGCAGACGCCGATAACAAATCAAAGGGTCAATCTGCACAGAGACGTCAGAAAATAAAGAATTAAAAACATACAACCATGATTTTTTTTTAAATCAAAATCATCAACTCTCTGTAAATAGAGCAAAATTTTACACGTACGAGTACTAAAATGAAACAAATTATTATTTGCAAATACACCTCTCTTGATTTTATTATTTATTGTTCTTATAAATTATTTATTACAATAATTAAATGATACTTTTATAAAATCAATTTTTATTGTATTTATTCCATCACCGTATCATATGCAACATTTTAGCCATACATCAGTCGCCGCGTGGGACATTAATATATTCAGCGTTCGCTGATTGCAGTCTTCAGTTCGACGAAGGTCTGGATGTTGAGATTGTTAATTTTCATTTTGTAGCAATGCAATAAGAATTTTAGAACCGGGATCAATCAGATCGTGATGATTGAATAAATCTAATAATCTTCATGTTACATCAATAAAAACATATTGTGCAAACATTTTACTATGACAATTTTTCGATTAAGATGGCAAATATCACAATGATAATAAACAGTTTATATTATCTTAAATAAATGTTAAAAATTTATGGTAAAAAAATAAAAGCTTTTATACATTTAATGCAATTTTTAAAAGTTTAAAAACAACTTGGAATTAATTCATAGACTGTGAAATTTTTAAATATTATTATAAGGATTGACGATAAAAAAATAAGTTTCTTTTTGTGTATTAAAAGTTAAAAAAATGCCTTGCAAAGTTCTATAAATATAAAATTAAAGCTTATAGAATTAAGAACAAATCACAGTCTCAAAGAAGTGAGCTTCGAATGTACGAAATAAAAATACACACAGCGGAAATTGTTAAATATGAAAAATGGGCGACATTGAAAAGAATGGTTCCGACAAAATGCTATGAAATTATTTACATACGTAATTGAACACATCACTCTATGTGTTAATCCTTATTGTATATATAAGTTCGTAGGATGAATGTGTTGAACGCTTGGCGATTGAATACTCACAGGTCTTTTGGTAATCTTAAAAGACTCACATACGAGTCTCGCGCAACAGAAAAGTTAATACAACATCAAAGATGTTGGTGAGTTTTTTTAAAAACACAAAAATATAACTGCCCCCATAATTTCATAATTAACAAAAAAGTCTTAAAATAGTAAAATTTGTACAATTAGAAAATAGCAACCATCGACCGCTGTAGCAAATAGACAGCTTTTTTAAAAAAGCATAGCAGAACACATTTGCATTCGAAATATACTAGATTCAATTATTCAAGAAATATTTATTAATATTGATGTTAACTAATAAAAGTATTTTATTTGGACAATGATATTAATTAATGTCCAAAATTCATCTCCATTGGAACTCTTCAAAGTGCATATATTTCATTAGAATTGAGAAATTTTCAAGCGTGATAATATTCTCGAGTGTAAAAAAGGCAAGTCTGAAAACTTATAACTAAATAACATATATAGTATGTTCATAACAAGATATACGTATTTAATTTCAACAAATATAAGTCATATGTTTCAGGCAACATCGTATCGTATGGCACTTTTTTTAGATCATATATTATGTATGATGTTTATTTCAAACATCTTTTCAAATGATATATGCCATTTAATGACGAAGCTCATTTCACAATGGATGCATTCATCGCATTTTGTCACATTTTTTCGAAGATGGATGCTGGAAATGCCGTTACTGTGAATGCTGAGTGATACCAATCAACGTTCAATGAGGTTTTATGATCACAATTATATCATATTGACGTGTTCGATGTTTATTTACAGGAAGACGGCTCTACACGTCACACAACTCGAGAAAAAAATCTAGGCTATCTAGGATGATTTTTTAACAAAATATAATTTTATATGAACTTTAAAGTGATAATTATTTTTTTCAGTCTTCCCATATAGATATTTGAATTCTTTGAATAAGAATATTTAACAATTGCATTATATTTACAAATAATCAAATAGATTATCAACGTTAATATAAATTGAATATCATAAAATTTGAACTTTTTTAACATTAATACAAAAATAACAATCTGTAATAGAGTAAATATATTATGGCACAAAAATGCCACTATTAAAACTATGCAAATATGAAAATACCCAAGTTATACGATCAAATCGTATTTTTATAATATTGTATAAAAATATATGCATTAATTTTGGAGTTCAACCAACTTTTCAAATATGTTGTTAATTAAATTTTTCTTCTAAAAATTTATAAGCATATTCATATACCACCAACATTATAGCTCCGCCAGGTCCCAATCTCAATACCTTCGGTAGAAGTCCTTTATAGAGAGCTCGGAAGCTGAAAAGAAGCACATTAAAAATAGCTGTTATTTGAAACAGTTTAATTATATAATTTATTAATGAGGAATATGTGTATTTTTGAATGAAATTTTGTTGACTCTCTCGTCGCAATTGAGGTATAAAGTAATTTAAAATTCATCCATGTCTTGTTTAATATGTGCACATATAAAAATATTTGTCGAGCATTAAAAGCGTATAACAGATTAAAAAGACTAAATAGAATGGACATCGGTGACAAGTGAATGTCACAAAACAAGTTGTAAATTATCAGTTAACAGATAAAACGTGTTTTAAACGACTTCGGGGCAAAAGCTATCTTTTGATGTTTATCAATTTTATGCCGTTGGTTAAGTATTATAAAAATTTACCAAGAATTACTTTAAAAATGTTCAATTCTAAAAATATTTATTTTAAAACCAACTTACCCTTCTTCTCTATAAACTATTCCGACAGTTTTAAGAGTGCCGCGATATTTAATCTGTCCCGGAACGGGCTGCGGACCTTGTATACGACTTTTAGCCACGTCGAATGGAATGTTAAAGACGGAAGCGAGCGTACCCGATACGAATCCAATTGTCACCTTGCGGAAGAACTCTTTGACGTGATCCTGCGAATTTAAATACAAAAATGAAGTCGATATTGCGTCATTCCAAATGACGCAAGATCGTTAAAACGAAACGTACATCGTACTCCGGAAGATATCCTTTCACGCTGTGATAAAAACCAAAATAGATCATGTTGAATGATCCATTTCTCGCAATCGTGGCGGTGACTCCTTTATTGAGCCCGGAGAATCCGAGACCCTGTGTCCGGACAATCTCTCGAGTGGCCGCCCATGTGCTGGGCATCTGAGCGGCAAGTGTCTTATTCGACTGCAGGTTAACTTTGACGACTTCAAACGGGTTGACCAAAATCGCTTCGGTCACGCCGGCACCCAGACCGGCTAAAGAGAATGTCTATAAATATATAACGATTGTCAATAAAGTAAACATCGATATTAAGAGGATAGAAAAATAAATTTTGTTCAAAATACCAATGGAGTCGGAACTGACGAGCCGAACATGAACAATTTCTTATATTGTTCAAAGCAGAAAAATTTGACTGCTCGTTTTGGTGTTTCCGCCAAAATCGGCGGTATAATCCCTTTCCAGAATGAGAATACGCCTTCATGTCGGTACATTTTTTTGAAGCAATCTCCAATTCCAGTGTAATAATGGGGATCGGCTGCGTTGCCCACTTTTGTTGTTTGAAGCTGAAGTCTAGTCTTGATTAAATCCAAAGGATGCATGATGCAGACTTCGACGAAGCCGGCGCTTCCACCGGCACCAATCTGCATCGCAGCTTGTTTTAACATGACTTGAATGTCACTCATTTTCTGCAAAATAAAATTGATATTGTTCGTTCTATATCTGGCCGTAGAAGAGATCCTCAGAAGAGGTAGAGGATGATCAGATGGTGATGCACAATTGGTGGTTCATTCCCATTTATTTAACAACATCAAATAATTCTCTTACAATATGAATTGTGTTAAAATATCTAATTTGTCTTCCTCCATAACAATAAATTAATTTTATTCAATAAATTTCACACCGATAAATGTATTATCTTTTAATGATAAACGTCGTTGTTCAACTTACTTTCTTTTTCAGCAAACGAGTTCTTAACTTGTTTGATTAACTCGATTAATAAACACGTGACTTATATATATATATAATAAAGACGGATTGCGTTAATAAATTATATGAATAACTATATAAATTATGGTCTATTATAGTTCAGTTGCAATTTTAAAATATTGTTCTGGCGATAATAAAGTTTAAAAGGGAGAATTAAACATGAGGAACGCGCGAAAAAAGTTTAAATCGAACAACCGACCGACTGGTGAGAAGTCTCCCCCACCTCTGTCTAAATACGTCAAATCGGGATCGAGTGTTGCCATATAAAAATGTTACTGTCAAAAAGATGACAGCTGTTTTATTATTTTCTAAAAAAAATGTGGACGGTCATAAAATATTGAATTTAATAAATCATATATTTAATTGGATGATGATCCATTTATTCACTGTGAAATGTATTTGGTTGGATTAAAAGTTCACTTTCAATTCAAATAAATTTTTTTATGAATAAAAAATGATGATAATGTAGTTTTAATGCGATGTTTGAATTTGCGATTGAAATTGATTTGAGATTTTAATTTGATATGCGAATAAATGTATAAAATAAAATGAAGCGAATTTGGTCGAATAAGTAAAATAAGGTGGGTCGGTCGGTTGCGTGTTGCGGTGGATGGTGTGTGGCGTGAGGCGTATTGTGTATGAGGTGTTTATGGTGTGCAGTGTGTGCGGTGCGATGTGCGCGGTGTGTTATTTTGAAAGGTAGTTGTGTGATGCGGGTGTGGGGGGTGTGGGGGGTAGGCCGGCGCCGCTAGCCCGCCATGGGCTCGCAGGCGCTGGAGATCCTGCGCCAGGGCGTGTGGGCCTCCGCCACCGGCGGCTGGTTCTACGACCCGCACCAGAACGTCTTCTGCAACACCGCGCACCTCTACATCTGGCTCTTCCTGCTCTGCCTGCCCTTCACGGTCTACCTGGTGACGTATCCGACTTTACACTCTTCGCCCCCCGAAACGAGCCCCGCCCGAATCATCCCCCCGAACTTGAGGTTATGTTTTACGTCATCCTCTGCGTCATTTCCGCAGTTCGCGGATCGACGAACGAGGGTGCATCGCCCTCCTCGTGGATCTCGCGTTTCTGCGTTTCGGATCCGCGCTCTCGGAATCGAACCGGAAGCTTCGTCTTCGCAAATCTGAGATGACGCTCCCCAAAATCCGACCTGATCTGCTTAAAACGCAGCATAATAAAAAGATACATTCAATCTCATACAAACACAGATATATTGACAGACACAGTGTCAATATAATATCTGAATTGAACGATTTTAAAAGACCCATATAATTGCCTATATTGAGGCCGACATTCAAAAATCTTGTTATCAGACGGAATAACGCACTAAAAAATTTCATAATCATAATACCGAGCTGTACAGTGTTGAATAGGCATGATTCTGAGATAAATCAAACAGTTTCCGTGTTTATGTTAAGTTTTCTAGCGGTCAATTTCATATTAGCAAATAAATATTAAGTGACCTAATTTTCATTAGTATCCAGTAGGTAATATTTAAAGAATACATTTCTATCGGTCGTATGAAAAGGGCACTGGGTCACGCATTCATTTCACCATTATACTTTTAAATGAATGTATTTTATTATATACAATGATTTTGATAATTTCCCGAATACCAAGTTTTGAATAATCAATACTACATATTTGCCGATTTCATTATGGTTTATTTACTCTTTCAATTTATACCGCGTAATGTGTGTTTTTATTAAGATGATTTTTTTTATAAAACGTTGAAAATATCAGTGTTTTTCAAATCATTTTGTACGTGTAAAAAATTCTCATATTCTAATTAACACCTTGCGTATGGGGAATTTTTACGCGCGTTTGTCCATAGTTTTTGGTTACTCTGTGTATTGGGAAGGGATTCAATTTGAAAAAGATAGTTTTAACATATCCTTATTAGATGAGTAATAGTAAAAATGTGAAAAAAACATGGTGTAATTCATAAAAATATGCTTCTCGTACGTAATATGTTAAAGTTAATTTTCTTAATATATGTGACAGTTTGAGCTTACAAAATCCATGCAACTGCATACATACACGTATATATGTTATTTTAATTATGTTAAAAACGGGTATCCGATCGCATTTTTTGGTTCGAATGGCAATATTAGAATTAAAATTTTGTCTCTATCTGATATTTTGAACCTCCCGTTGGGTTCATGTTCGTGGATTAACTGCTAATGTCACCAATGTTTTTTTGATTCCTATTACTTTCGGCTTTTGTTAAGGTTTTGTACTAGCAAAATCGATGTGGTGATTGTTCTTCATCACATGTTAAATTAGAGCTGATTTGTAATGTAGTTGCAAGATTGCGTTCTGATGTTTTGCCACCCTGTGGGCGATTTGTCTGTTAGTTTATCCAATATATGACATCTTGCAGTCTGCGCCTGAGAACTCGTACACTTCCTGATCAATCTGTCAATTTAAACACTCTGTCTATGAGTGCCTTCATGATCAAGTTAATCTGCCTCGGATGGTGATGAGAGGTAGTGTGACAACATTATCTATTAGTATGAGTACTCTTCCGAAATACTGTATATCTGAACGATGACGAGGATGTTCACAAGAAGCAATCACCAAGGCAACAATGGCAGTTAATCTGCGAATGGAATTTTGCCTCTCAAACAACCGAAAAACAATCGGATACCTGTTTTAACGTAATTAAAAATATACATACACATATATGTGATACAGTTTTAAACGAAGGAAATAATTAATATAAACTCGCAAATATACAAATTTTGATGTGTGATTTAAGCCAAAAATATTTATAAAGTGATAAGAATTAAGAACGTTCTTTTTTGAGCAGAATATAAAAATATAATAAATTAAATTGTAATAAATGAAAGTAACATCGATAAATGACGCTATCAATGTTGATAGTGGTTTTGTGTTATTTTTATACTTTCTTAAAAAATGTCACAAAAGGCTTCCGATTGACCTTATTCCATAAATCAAGCATATGGATTTCTTAAAATTATAATAAACGCAGAATTTACCATGTAAATGATTCAAATCCATCATTTAAAAGGGTGTCATATTTTTGAGTCAGCTGAATGTTTTTAAATATGGTTGACCTTTATTTGATCATAAAGTCTAATAAATTCCCAAGGGAGTTGTGTCATTGTTTTATGATTTATTTAGCTGTTCGTCAGTAAAAAAATGTGTTTGTTTATTTTAACGTCTTAACACATCATCCAATAAGTTTGTAGGATAACATATAGTTGACGTCATTATTGACAAATCTTCTAGTACTAATCTTCAGATAATATGTGTCAAAATTTCATAACATTCTGACGTTTAGTTGACGAATTACAGTGGTTTTAGTGATGCTGCTTTTGAAATTTCTAAAACAATGGAAAAATATGATAAGACTGCTTTTTAACGAGAAAAAATACCGTTGATTGCGATCGAGACAAATGGTAGAGAAGTGGTTTTCTGATTTTAAACGCGGCTATACAAACACCGATGATGCTGAACGCTCTGGTTGATCAAATTCGGCACTTGTTCTGGAAAACATACAAAAAGTCTTGGGCGATCGTAAATTGAAGTTGTGTGAGATAGCTGACACCTTTATCCATCAATCCATGAGAAAGCTTTATTCGAAGTGGATACTGCGTTTGCTCACAGCTGATCAAAAACAATGCATCAAGAATTCAGAGCGAGAAATAAAAAGGTATTTTTTCATCCGGTATGTGACAATGGATGATAGATGGATCCATCACAACATTCCAGAGTCAAATCGGCAGTCAATTGAGTGGATAGTAACCGGCGAAAGCCATACAAAGCGACTAAAAATGCAAATATCAGCTGGGACTACTTTGGGACGCATACGGTATTTTATTCATCGATTATCTTGAGAAAGGAAGGACCATCCATAGCGAATATTATATGGCGTTATTGGTGCGTTTGACGGAAGACATTATGAAAAATCGAGCCCAAATGAAGAAGAAAAAAGTGCTCTTTCACCAAGACAATGCACCGTGACACAAGTCGATTGCAACAATGGCAAAAATGTACAAATTGCACTTTGAATCGTTCTACAAAAAGGATATCGAAATGTTAGAGAAGCGTTGAAATTGAAGGAGACTATGTCGAATTTTGCCTAAATCAAATTTATCATGTTAGCCTTTATTCAACTTTTACTATAACATATTTACTACGACAAATGCTTTTTAAAATCCTCAAATGTAAGCTGTAAGAGTAGCAAATTTGGCAAATTATTATTTCACAAAATGCATCAAATCAAAATAATCTGCTATTTATGTTTTTGTTTGTGTACATTTTTGATATTTAAATGATGCCGTCTTTGTTTACACGTTGAACTTTGACATTCAATCTGATAGTTTTACAATAGTGTTGATGTTTACTCAAATTCTTATTTGTCATTCATGTATTTTCTTATTGGGGAATAAAAATTAATTTATTGTTTGCAATAATATTTATGCAAGATTGACCTCTAAATGTATTTAGTTTGAATGTAAAATGACTGATTTGCTGTTTTAATAATAAGGCAAGATATTATTTTGAGAGCTTTCTCTTCTCAAACGTCCGACTAAAATCGAGTGTGAATCTCGGTTTATGTATAATTAGGAAATCACAAAAAATATTAAGATTTCATTTTAGAAAGTGGACTCGGATTATTTATTTACTAGATCCCAATACAAATTCTATAGTCAAGACGAATGATTATGTTAATTGATTCAATATTTTTTGTTGATAATAAATTATGACTATGATACATTTACATACACGTTCACTCGTCATTTTATATAGTAGATTGGTCCTGCAAATTACCGTGTTAATCTGGATTGATACGCATTCTGTGGGACCTCGTCACCTGTAAATAGGCGACATGCATGTTGGAAATCCCTTGTAGTGAGTTTCAGTTAATAAGAAGGATGTGGTAACACTTCCCAGTTTAATTCCTGTATTTTATTCAGTGTCTACTTTGTTTTTTAAGGGTGCTCACTATAAATATACAATACTGCTTCCCTTATATATATTTGTTTTGCCGAAGAGTTTTAAATATTTTTGCACAATGGTCCAATGTCTTTGTGATAACTTCTCGATTGTATGCCATGGATCGATTAGGGATCTTAGTGCGGAAATTCGATTTTTTATACTGTGGCTATCATCTAGCTTGTCTTCACTTGGTTTTCTCTTCTACGTATTGAATTCAGCTATCATATTTTTTTCGCGGTATCTCGAGACGTCAACGACGAATATAACACAAGAATATAGTAACCAGAATTAATATACGAGGTTTGCAACTGTAGACACATATGGCCTGTGGTGACGGGTTCTTGGCCGTGTCTATGGATGCTTATGACAAAAAGCTCCGATCAATTGTAATTAAACGCAGCAAGCCTATGAAGAATGACGTGGTTTAACCTACGTTTTTGGTATCCAATCCAAAATTTCTGACTTTTAGAGAAAAAAGATAATCGAGTACTACTTTTTAAAAATAACATGCGCCTCTATTTATATATGATAGCCTGTTTTATGTTAGAATGTTTAGTATTTTTATGATTTTGTAAATAATTTACATAATGTACATATAGCTATTTTTATGCTCCAGTAGTTGAATAGGTATGTATAAATAGAAGACTATGTTGTTTATGTTACAGTATTTTTGTAAACCGAAGTCCAGAATTTTCAATTCGTATAAATTCAAAATGATTTTCTCCCGTTTCACATTATAAAATATTCAGTTCTGCTGAATTGTTATTGTATTTAATTTTTTATTAGATAAGAGTGACTTAATAGATTTTTTGCGCTAAAGAACATGTTATTCTGTTATGCTAAATTTTATTTTCAGGTATTATCTATGAGATAAAAATTTAGGATTTGTATAAATGCGCATGAATTTATTATACTCGATGCCTTCTCAAAGTCTATAAAGGCTTAGTCTAATCATTGATTTTATCTCTTTTTTTTTTTTGAATTGTATTTTTATCAGTTTGTTTAAATTCTGCTAGTCATCATAAATAGTAAATCCTCTTCATAATTGATCACGCGAATATAACAAAATTTAAATCAGATTTGCAATATTTGTAACATTTTGACAAATTAATTTGAAAACTATAATTCTACGCAGTTTGTTGTTAATTGGTTCCGAGTATTCATTGTCTGATAAACCAGTTTTATATTTGCTTGTTTATTGTATCAATATTTGCCAATCTATGGCAATTCCAATTACTATACAGACGACTAACGATCAGAAGAATATATGATAAGAAATGCTGCTTCATCAAATTCATACATAAAAGTTAAAAAAGAGAAAAACTTATATACACATAAACAGAAATAGTAAATTATTCTTATCTTGTGTACTGTCGTATAATGTAAACAAGTGTATTGCAAGATGCTGTAGAAATATGCACTCAATTATTATGCTTCGGCATGCTACTATAAGGTTACGGGTTTAATTCGTTCCAGAAGGTAGCTCGTAACCCGAAACGAGCAATTAATTCATTCCGGACCCCCAAAAATATTACTATGAAAAAAAAACCCATTTAATAATAAATAATATTATTTAATAATACTTATAATGATGTTAATATAAGTATAAAAGATTAAAACAATTATTTATTGAAGAAGGCGTTGTGCTGGCATGTCGGAGGTGGTGGGAGGATTAGCCGCTGTTGCTATCTCGGGAGAACTGTCATTAGAATCACTGACTTACTTTTTTAGATGATTTTGGCTCTCTATCTTTAACATTTGTCTTAAAGAATTCTTCTATCGACACTTGTTTTTAGCGAATTTTCATCACGCTGCTGAAATGAGCCAGAGCAACATCATTAAATAAATGAATAATCCTAATAGCTGCTGCTTTATCTGGATGATTTTCTTCCACAAATGTTTGTAACCACATTGAAGTATGAGCTCTAATCTCTGCTGTCGACAGTTTCTTATTCTCCCTCTTCTCATCGTCCGCTCCCGACAGAACCTCCTGTCGACGCTGTGATCCTCGCTATGTTCTGCAACGGGTTCTTTGATGTCAAATTCGTTTATTGAGATTTGCCCAGGGATACAATTTCTTCGACAGGCTGCTTTTCATTCGCAAACCCCTTGAAGTCTCGTTCTAAAACCACTTCAGGCCACAACATTCTCCAAGCAGAATTCGGTGTTCTTCTTGAGACACCCTGCGAGTTTCAGGCACTCTACGACATCCAAGTGTTTTTTCCAAAACTCTCTTAGGGTATGCTGCGTGCTCTCGGTGACATCGAAGCAGAGCTTGAAAATATAGCCTGGTACCTTGATCCAACGGGACCAAGTTACTGAACTAGGAAATTACAACATCCATTAAATTAAAATGATAATTCAAAAAGCTTCAAATTTCTACTTAATTTACATATCCAATTATGCAATGACTGACTTGATTTGTTGCTACTGTTTATTCCAACCCACACTATCAGGTCCATTTATTCAATTCTTTAATGAGAATACGTTTTTTTAAGTAACAGCATATCAATTTAGTGTCACATGTAAAGCTATTTAAATGTCCCAGCATTCAAATAATATTTATTAACATATATTTTTGTTCAATTTTAGTATTTCCCTCCGTCCATTGGTGGATGGTGCGTATATTGCGGTTCGGTCACAATATTCTTTTGTGTCATTAAATTGCTAAATTATGCCCTACATCATATGTACGATACATCAGAATGTATTATCATTCCACCGGACAATAGTGCACCTCCAGAAAAACGTAGAATGCAAAAGAGAAATAGGTATTATTTTTATATAAATATTAATATTGTTATTGCGTTTTTAATAAAACGCCTTGTTTTATCAATTATTTTTGATTGCAGGCATGTCGATAGCATAGAACTGCAAATGTTGGGCGGTGGGCGATTGTCTACTGCAAGAGCTCAGAGTGACAATGAATCTGTTGCATCGCTTGAATATCATAAACCTGCTAATAGTACGATTGGTAATTTGTTTATTTGTTAATATTAATTTGTTTTAAAAATGCAATCATATTTATATTTGCGATTGTATTTATAGATTTGAAAGTTGATGTCCATCGTAAAAACAGTTCAGATTCAAGTGCAGAAGAAGGAGCTTCTTTACGGGCCGTTGTGGGAGCTGTTGCAGTTCAACATGCGGAACGTGCTCAGCAACCTGAAGCCAGTATGTCCATGCCGGGAACATCTACCGGCGGTGGAACTCGCCAAAGAAGACCTGTTCGTAAACAACGTTGGGCTAAACATCGCAACCGTGATGCTGCTACATCAGGGAGTAAAATAGAGGCATTGAGCTTGGAGGAAGCAGTTCGGATGGAAATGTGCACTAAAACAGAAGATGCTGTAGCTGTGCATATAGATGATGATGCTTCAGAAGATCCTTCAAAGCATCCTAGATATGCTTCCAGAAAAGGTTCTTACAATCAAGAGTTTCTAAATACGGAACATTATCTCTCGAAATTTGCTAGACAGTTGAGTTCTGATTCTAGAGATAATTCAGAAATTAGTGTTAACGGATTCCAAACTTCACCTGTTAAGAAAAAAATACCCCCATCACAACAAAGATATTTTAATATATACCCTGTTGAGAGCTGTACTAAATCAACCATCGCTCTTGCTCAACCTTCACAAGCTTCCCAGTCTTCCATCATGAGAAGAAATTCCAATTCTACCATGTCCACCATACAATTACCACTAGTTAGTTCCACTGCTCATTTAGTCACACGTGTTAGAAGACATTCTAATGTAACAAATGCCAGTCTTGGATTTTTACCTACGGGTAGTGTAGAACTCGGTGCTTACATGCTAGAAAAGGGGAATAGTGAAGTAGTCGGAGGCAAAAACAAATCTAGTAATGAAAGCAGAATGCCAGGAGTAAGAAGAATTAAAAGTGCTGCATTAGAAATAGGTTGTCCACCTCCTAGTGTTTCAAATTTGTCACCTCATCCCAACAGTGTGGAAACAATCGGAGGACAAGTGTTAAAAAATCCTAAAAGTGCTATTATACCTCCTCCTAGTAAAAGTTTAATCAGAAATCCTCATTTAAACTTATGGCCAAAAAATTCTGCTAGTTCAGTCGAAGGAAATGGTTTGCCTTATATGAATTATGGATCTGAAATTGTTTATCCTATAGCTGAGATATCAGACGAAATGCAAACATCACAATGCCAAGAAAGCGATTTAGAATCTCTTAGTAGTCAATGCGGAACAGATTATGATGATGACAATGCTATAAGTATGAGACATCAGCTAAGAGGATTCGATACAGAATTTAATAGACCACTTGAAGTGAATTCTTCTGATACGGAATATGAAAATAACGGCTCGAGGTCTCCCTTATTAGATAGAAGTGATTGTCTAAATGACGTTAAAATTGTAAAATTAAAAACAGACAAATCTGATTTAGAACATATAAGACAATTAAGTATGAATGCTAAAGGCCTCCTTAAAAATAATTCATTTTCCATTGAATCTAAAAATTGTGATAAACTCAGATATGATAGAAATAAAAAACTTTTAAAAAATAATTCATTTAATACTACATCAACGCCAGTAACTGAAGAAGATGTAAATAGTAATCAATTTGCAAATAGTGAAATTGATAATGTACAGCATAGTGAAAGACTCTTTGACAATAGTGAAATAACCAATCCCACCAAAAACTCTAAACATAAATGCATGAAAGCCAAAAGCTTAGAACCTGGTGACTATTTTGATAAAACAAGTGCAAGTTCGAAAGATTTCCTATTAGAAAAATCTAGTGTTGATTCTAACGAATGTTTAATAGACAATTTTGAAAGACATAAAGAAAAATTAGATCTCGAAAAAGAAACTAAAAAGTCAATGGATATTGAAATATCAAACTCTAGTGGTAGTTTAGAAATGCAAGACGCTAGACAGGAAGTAGCCACTGAAACTAGTGACATAAGCGACCAAAAAACTATATCTGATTCTCATTCCAAAGATATCCCTTCATCTTTACCAAAGGACGATTCAGAACAGAAACTTCAAAGCGATGAAAACAGTCTTTATGGTATTACATGGTTGTTTGAGGAATCAAATCATCAAGTTGACGATTTAATAAGTAATTCAGATAATAATGATCCCAATTCATCCCTAGAATGTGCTACCCAGATTGAAAAACCATCATGTTCTAGTACTGACACAAATTCTGCTACTCAGAAAAATTTAGGAGCAATTCCGAAACAACTTAAAAACCTTTCGAGAACCCGTGCGTCATCTCTCAAGGAAAACAAGAAAAAGGAAAAATCCAAGGAGAGGGAGAAAAGCACTGAAGGTCCGACGCAAGAGGAATTGGAAACAGCGGAAGCTCACACTGCATTAGTGCAAGGACTAGAATCTCTATTTGCTGCCACCAAAACAAACACCGTTGTGATGCCGCCTCTTGGCAGAGAAGAGAGGCCAAGAAGTTCTCGTCTTCAATTAGAACATCGCAGAGATAGTAATAAATCTAAAAAAAAATCTATTGAAGAAATGGCACAGACATCTACCAATACTATTCTTCCAACTTCCATGCCACTTTTAGCTGCATTTTTAAACTCTAGAGGAGACTGTCCCCATATTCCGATTTATTTACCTGGTGAAACTGATCCAGGACCTTCTTGCTCAGATTCTCAATCTTTCCCTGAAAATACTTATTGTGAATTACAACGCTCTCGACCCTTGATGGATCGTAATCACCGAAATAGAGTTAGAAAAATAAAAAGACCAAATAGACACAGAAACAGTGAGCAAAGTCAGCAACCATTGAAGAAAGCAAAGGAAGATAATAAAATTACAATTATCAATCCTCACAGTGCTTCATCAAGCAATGTACACTTTGCAAAATCATTTGAGGATACTTCGGATGGTGCGATTCACTGCTTTATAGATGAATACGGTAATTGGATGTCATATACTTTCGATAAAAATAGTTCCGGCATTGCTAAAGACGCTGGTAAAATAGGACAAGTAAAGTCGATGGACTCAGGCGAATGCCAAGTCGAATCATCAGGTCTCACAGGCAGTTGCGTTTCTATTAGCTCTAGTTTAATAGAAGACATAGAAGTATCTAATAAATCAAAACAAGGTGATAGTATTGAACAGGGTGCTATTAATGGTAGCGTATGCAACTCTCCTTCAAACGAAGGTAGCAATAATCCATTACTTTCGAGTAATAATAATTCTACGTCTACGCTTCCTGTTACTGCCTCTAATACTACTTTTAAAAATAAGACTATATATGTGATAGATTCAATACCTCCAACACAGCGTAGGTCTCCAGCATCTGTGATAAGAGACACGCTACTAGACGGAGCCGACTTGCCTAGAATGGCCTCACCTAATATGCAGATAAATTTTCTATTAAATCAGAATCCAAATACGTGCGTGTCCAACGACTCTAATGCCAATAATATGCTGCATTTATCATGCACTCTTCCAGTGTCCAGTTCAATCGGAGATAACAGCCTCGATTTGAGCTTGAGCAGAAATAAATTGAAACTGATGGATTCTTTGGAAAACACTACTGATAATCAACCGACAACGTATTATAAATTCAAGCTGTCGAAATGTTTTCAAATAAAAGTGACAATGGATAGATTGAAGCTTATGGCGCTTTTTGACAGAAATCTTACATTGAATGAGACATTTCTTTCGATTATATTGGGAATTTTAGTGTCTGTATTAGGAGCCTTGGTTCTACACATGGGATTTTATAAAGATATATGTGCATTTTGGTTTTGTTTTGTCATGGCCGGTAGTCAGTATTCTCTATTGAAAAGTGTGCAACCGGATTCGGCTTCACCAGTTCACGGATTTAACAGAATGGTAGCATTTTCACGTCCAGTATATTTTTGTCTCTACACTGCAATACTTTGTGTAATTCATTTCAACCTGGAACAGTATAATTCAAGCGGGAATGTGGAAAATGCGCTATCCTTGTTTGGAATTAATGTGAATCCAAAGGAAATTTTGTCGATTGTAGAGAACGTGATTTCAGTGTTTTTACTGTTTTTTCCATTGGCCTTCAGTTTTGGATTGTTCCCTCAAGTGAACACGTTTTCAATGTATCTTTTTGAACAAGTCGATATGCACATATTCGGCGGTAATGCAACGGCTAGCTTGAGTGCGTCGATATACTGCGTCTTCCGTTCACTATTGGCTGTTGGAGTATTGTATGGATTTGTATACGGAGGAATGACCGAATCAAAAGGGTCACAGCACATATTATTTTCAATGTTTTGCGGTCTTGTTGTGCCTATATCGTACCATTTGAGCCGTTGTGCAAGCGATTATACAATGGTCTGGAATATAATCAAGAGCCATCTCATTCCAACGGATATATATTTAGTGCACAGTAGCAGTAATTCGAATATAGATTTAGAGAAACATAGCATTGACGCTCAAACTGATAAAACGAAGAATAAACACAATTCTGAGAGCAATATCTCTAAACAACCGTCTATAGGCAGCTCGACTTCTAAAATAATGTGAGTTCAGAAACAAACATTTCGAAAAATCAGAAGAGATCTCAAACCAGCGTCAACTCTAGTGTTAACTCGTTAAAAACTGACTCGAGAGCAGGTGTAAATTTACATTCGAGTGGTTCTATTAAAATGGACATCCCGACTGATGATAGTAAAAATGATATTAAACCTAAAGCTTTAAACGAAGATGCCAACGAAGATGAAATGGAAGATCCATTGCCTAAAAAACTACAAGAAACTGTTAATTCTAGATTCAAGAACGATATTATTGTTTGCACCTTTATGGCACTATTCATCTTTGGAATACATTGTACAACTGTTTTTTCAACATTGCAACCAGGTTTAAATCCAGTAAGATATAAAACGTACTTCTTGCATTTTTTAAAAGATTAGAATGTGTTAATTTAACTTATCATTTGTGTAATATTTTTATATAGGTCGTATGGTCTATAGCCGGTCTACTAGGATGGGTTCTACATTATTTAACGCCTCAGCTACGCAAACAACTACCATGGTTATGGCTGTCATCTCCTGCTTTGAAAGCTCGTGAGCACGCTGAATATGAAGTTCGGGAACCTGCTAAAGTTATGTGGTTTGAAAAGGTTCGAATTTGATGTAATAAATTTTTGATTGCAATATTACATATGTTTTTCATTTCAAAATAAAAGATTTAAGTATACTAGCAATGGTAAAATATTATATCTAATTTGGATTTTTCAGGGCTATGTATACTTGTGCTTTGTTGAGCGAAATATTTTGTATCCGGTTGTTTTTATATTAGCAGTAACGCAAGACTCGACACGAGTCATTGAAAAGTTTGGTCCAGGCTTAGGTGCACTGATAATCTGTATTTGTGCTCTCAAAAGTAAGTTTTCATTTTTTTAAATACTCCTTTATATAGTTGTTTAATTATAAAATTATACAAGGTCATCCAAAATGTAAGGTTACAATATTTATGTAAGATTTAAAAATTCTTGTATTCAATTGAAATTCACAGGAGACTTCACAAACTATTTTTTAACGTAATCGCCGTCGCAAAGACATTTCGACATTAAGACCTCTGCCGCTGATTTGATCCCAGGGTAGTGCCAGAATCCTACTGACTAAACCCCTCCCTTCCTCTTCTCTGTCCCTCCGGTATTGTTTTTCACATTGCTTCGGAGGGACAGCTATTCTGGTCGTGTGTTTGACCCTATTCTAGAACTGGAGAGCCGCTCTGCGTCTCTCTCTCACTGCCTTCTTTGACGTTCAAGGAGACTTGGAGAAATGTCAGGAAATTCTTTGTGGAGGTCATCAAGCGTCACACGATGGTCATTTCGCACTTGTTCTTCAATTTTTTGCACAAGCTCATCAGTAATCACTGATCGTCTCTCACTTCTTGCCTCGTCATGAATATCAGTACGATGGACTTTTGATGGATATTTTCTATATATGCGAATCTCGCATGGATGGGAGATAGTGGGAGCATGCTTTGACCTCTTCAGTCGGAAGAATTTACTGTGATTGAACAAAATGGCCAACAAATACGTGAGACCAAACAAACTGACCGTTAGGACACCCCTCTTCCTACACGCCAAGTGTGCGAGCTTCAAAACAAACAAAAAACCACCTTCAGGAGCCCTTGTAACCTTACTTTCTAGATGATTCTCGTACTATTAAAAATGCGCATTTTCATTCAGGCTAAATATAAACTATTGAAGTAAAAATATAAATTTATATGTTGCTCATTTTATATTATTTTTTTTCAGGTTTGAGAAATGCTTATTCAGATCCAGATAGTCAGTATCTTATATTGATATTTGCCGTTTTATTATTCAGGATTGATTATTATTGGGCTAGTGAAACATTCCTAGTTGATTATTTCATAATGGGTATAATATTTAACAAAACTTATGAATTTCTCTTAAAGGTACAAATTTATTGCCTAATTTATTCGATAAGATATGTTTATAAAATGATTTTAAAAATATTAATGATTTTTTTAGATCCAATTTGTTGTAACTTACATAGCACCATGGCAGATAACATGGGGGAGTGCATTTCATGCGTTTGCCCAACCTTTCAGTGTACCGCATTCAGCTATGTTATTTTTGCAAGCTGCCATTTCGGCGATTTTATCAACGCCTCTGAATCCATTGCTAGGTTTTTATTTATTTTTCATTTCGTATTTTTATAAATAACGTCGGATAAATATAGCTTAATTTTATTTATTTCAGGAAGCGCAATTTTCATAAGCTCTTACGTTAGACCCGTAAAATTTTGGGAACGTGATTATAATACCAAAAGAGTCGATCAGAGTAACACTCGTTTGTCGTCTCAACTAGAAAGAAATCTCGGATCTGGTATGATTATAAAATTATTTAATATTAGTTGCATATATACAGTTTTTTAAATAATCATTATTGCACTATAATTATATATTTAAATTATTATTTTACAGATGATAATAATTTGAATTCCATATTTTATGAGCATTTAACAAGATCCTTGCAGCATTATTTATGTGGAGATTTGCTACTCGGCCGATGGGGTCAAGTTCAACAAGGAGATTGTTTTGGTATTTAATATCTCAGTTACTATATTTTGAAATGAAACGTCTAAAGGCACGGTAGAGCAAAATGATCTGAATGCATAAAATCAGCTTTTCCTAGGAGCTTTTTCTGAAGTTTAATTTCCACCGTGCGAGACCCATGCATTTTATTATTAATAAATGTAATGTGATTTTATTAAAATCATGTTCATTTTTATGTTAACAGTGCTTGCCTCCGACTATCTCAACTGTTTGGTTCATATTGTGGAAATGGGAAATGGACTTGTGTCATTTCAATTGAGAGGATTAGAATTTCGTGGGACGTATTGTCAGCAACGTGAGGTTGAAGCCATCACAGAAGGACCTGAAGATAATGATGGTACATATTATTGTATTTAACTATTACGACTGATGTATATCGTTGGATTTCATACTTAAAATATTTGTTTTTATAGGTTGTTGCTGTTGCAATGTAGGACATTTGCCTCAGATGCTATCCGTGAATGCAATGTTCTCTTTGAGATGGCTCGCTTGGCAAATCACAACGGGGCGATATGTACTCGAAGGTTATTCCATATCGGACAACAATGCCGTATCCATGTTACAAGTTTTCGATTTTCGAAAAGTTCTCATTAGCTATTATGTCAAAGTATGTTCTTTATATTATAATATTTTATTGATAGTAGCATTTTTTTATAAATTAATGTATATCGATGTTTTCAGAGTATTATTTTTTATACAATCCAATCTCCTAAATTAGAAGGTTGGCTTTCATCACCGAGTATTTTAGAAGCGCTGAAACCCACGTTGGATCGTAACTTTATTGATCTTGATCCAATATTCAATATGAATTTAGACGAAGACTTTGATTACAGAGCATCTGGAATAACGAGGTAATACTACTATTATAATCATTGTTTGAATTTTAATATATAAATGAAATATCACTTATTAATATTATGTTCTTTTCTACAGAACATCATTTTGTTCAATATATCATACGTGGATATCCTACTGTGGAATGAGAAGAGAAGACTTATTTAAACAAAAAGGTGATAAATTAATAGCTAAAGATTCGCCTCTTGTTTCGTTGTGTTTTGGTTTGAGTCTTGTTGGAAGAAGAACTTTGGGTACTGCTAGTCACAATACAGTATCAAGGTATCAGTTAATCTTATAAAAATGTCTTATGTTTTTCATCGCTTTATCTAATTAATTTGGCTTTGTTTCAGTGTTGAATTTTTCCTCTATGGACTACATGCATTATTTAAAGGCGATTTTAGAATTACATGTGTTCGCGACGAATGGGTATTTTCGGATATGTCGTTACTTCATTCTGTATTAGCGCCAGCAGTTAGAATGGCACTGAAATTACATCAAGTAAATTTGTAAATTTTATTCAAATATGACTTACATAAATTATTACAGTTGATTAAAACTAGGACTAATATTTTAGGATCATTTTATGTCGCCTGAAGAATATTGCAGTTGTCCAACATTGTATTCAGCTATTTCCAATCATACAGCATATTTTGTTATATGTCATGAAGCATCCCCTATGTGGAGGAATAATGTTTTGAGAGGAGCTCCTCATTTATTAGCGTTAAGGTATTTAAACTATAATTAAAATATTATTAAATAAATATTTATATTCGCTAACAATTTTTAATGGATATTTTTAGGCATGTAATGGACGATGGTTCAGAAGAATATAAAATCATAATGTTAAATAAACGATATCTCAGCTTTCGAGTGATAAAATTAAATAGAGAATGCGTAAGAGGCTTATGGGCCGGTCAACAGCAAGAACTCATATATTTAAGGAACACAAATCCAGAGCGAGGGAGTATACAAAATGCTAAACAAGTATATAATTTGGTTTACAAAGATTGAAAATAATTGCATTTTTTTCTTCGTTGTATATAAATCTATCTTTTTTCTATTTATATAGGCACTGCGTAATATCATTAATTCTTCTTGCGATCAACCTATCGGTTATCCAATATACGTATCTCCTCTTACAACATCATACGCTGAGACAAATCAACAACTCAGTGGCTTAATAGGGGGCTCTTTAACGCTTGGAATAATAAAAAAATATGCGATCGGATTATGGACCAAGTAATTATCTAAAGCATATATTTAAGCATTCGGTTTTGAAATGATAAATTTAAAGGCATTCATTTAATTTTAGAATGCGAAGGCGTTGCGGAGAAGGTTGTTCTAGCGGAAGCGGAAGCAATACAATTGAATGTGGTAATAATGCGACTACTACGCATCTTAATCAGACTCCACATCACACGTTGGATTTATCGAGGACATCTTTAGGTTGTATTATTGGTCTTTTTATATATGATATGTGTTCATTTATTATGTATTAAAAGCGCACTCGTGTAGGGTTTTTTAACTGATAATTGACACGTTAACCCTTTCGGACCGGAGAGCAGATATGCTACACTTTAATGTAAGTTTGTCAGTTTACTTCTGAAGGAGTAGATTTTGTAAAGGAGTGGTGATACTCGGCTAATGACGCCACTCCAGAACAATCAAGGGGGAATAACATAATTGATCAACGATAAAAATGATGCGAGTATCTTGATTATCAAAACAAACGCCTGCTTTCAAGACAACATGAACGAAAGTCGTCTTATTTTTGTTGAAAGAGCTTAATAATTTATCCGACGATAGCGATTTCAGTTAATTATACGAGTGCCTCACGATTTCCGGTGCGATAGGGTTAATATTGCTTCGTATTGCGCTTTTATATTGTCGATTTTTATGTATGCTATATGTCGAAAACCAATTTTTAACAATTGGAAACTATGTAACAAAAGTGTTTTTTTTAGCTGGTACTCGTGGTAGCTTAGCTAGTGTTGGTAAGCCCGGTAGTTCGACACTCGCTTCTTTAGCTGGACTTTTGGGATCCAGAGAACAACCTTTAGCTCCGACAAGTTTACCTGCTTCTGATTTACCTCAAAGAATTTTCTTTGATAGACCAGATACAGAAACAGGTAACTTCCGTACATGTCTATCCTAATTAACGGCTAATTAATCAATACCGCGCATATTTATGTATTATTAAATATTACGTTTTAATTTCACGATTATTTTTTATTAGTTTATACTACGATTAGAGAGCCTGCGAGTACAGATAGAGATTGTGCTCAGCATGATCCTGCGAGGAATTCAAATTCAGCAACTGGAAGAGGCTCATCATGGAGGCATGCATCTAGTTCTTCCCAGTATTCCAGAGACTCAAGACAAGTATAAAGCTCAGATGTGATTTGGTTTTATTGTTTAGGTAGTTGTGGTGTTTTATTAATTTTTATTCTTTTTAGAATTTATCCATACGGGATAGAGCGAAAGATGGAGCTAGACGATCAAAAAGAGATAGAGAACGGGATAGAATACGACCATCAAGTTTCCGTTTGCTCAGTACTCAAGAAAGAGAAAATGGTAAACCTTCAAACTCATCAAACGAAGGCTACGAAATGAATTCTTTCAAATCTGATAAAACCAAAGAAAGAGCTGGACATTCAAGAGAGAGAGATAAAGTCATCTGTATTAAAGATAGTAAAAAGGAACAAAGAGGATGCTCATCGAAAACTGTAAGTAGTGCATATGATTTCATTTATAAAACGGTAACGTATTGTTTTATTCTCATATATATTTTATTTTTATAGGTAGCGACTTCTGCGAGTTTCCCAACTCCCGAGAGTTCAATCGAAGATCTCTCTTGTAATCCAGGAGACAGTTGCCAAATTATTATAAATAGGAATGCAAACTCCAAGCATTCCAATTCCTTTGACCAACCAAAAGAATCACACAAAAGAAGAAGCAGCGATTTTGCATGCACGAGTGCCCGAGATTTCGCTGCAAAACATCACACTTCGGAGAAAAATATAGATAATATTACATCCCGAGAGTTGCCATCAAAAGCTTTAGAATCGAGTTCCGAGCACAGTGTATTTAAACGATCCGGAGAAGCTCTCAGAGAATTAACAAAGACTACGAAAGATCTCCGTCTCGATAGAGAAAACTACAGAGATTTGACTGGAAAATATAGTGAACTTTCAATAAAAGAAACTGGCTTAAGAATAGCAGGAGATCCTAAAGACTCGAATAGAAAACCAATAGTGAAACGATCTGAATCTTTAAAATCCGAATTAAAGAATCACGTTAGCATAGGGTGTAAAGTTGTTATTATAGATCCGGCTGGTGTTTATGATTGTATAAATTTAGGAAGAAGAATCGATGTTACTTGGCCGTCGGCTTATCAACGACAAAGAGGAGGACGAAACCATTGGGGGACGTGGGTGCCTCAAGAAGGAATGGATGGCCAAGTATGTATATTTGATTGTAATAATTGAATATTTTAATTAAACATTTTAAAATGTTATTGATTTGATTTATTTTTATTTTTAAGGTTGTGCATAGATGGACACCGAATCATAGAGATCCAAATCTAAGATCGCATGTAGATAAAACAATTCTTTTAGTTCAGATCGGTGATAGGTTTGTTCCCATAGCAGAAAACTGTGTTCAAGATTTAGGCGACGAAGTTTAAAGATTCACTAATGCAGGTTGAGAGACTGAGATGACGATATAATCAAAGTACGAGATGATTATTCTCAATGTGATATTTGTAATATACAGCAGTTTCTAATAATTATAAACGATTATTTTTTTCACTTTAAAAATATGTAAATACACCATTAGGGTAAGATATATATGTAAAGAAAAAATTGTAAAGGATGCAGATTTATTGTGTATATGAGGTATTTTGATCTTTCGCAGAAAGAAATTAGATTGCATGATGCATTTGAAATATATTTAACGCACTAGACATGTACATATTAGGGTACAAATCAATATCTGAGAAATAAAGTTGTTACTAATTTATAAATATGGCACATGAGTGCACAACAATGCTCTCGACTGCATTATTAGGTTAATGCTCTCAAATTAAAAGCTATGTAATGTTACATTAATTAAAACTAAAATATATATTTCTTTTATATAGTCTATAAAAAAATTGATAAAAAAAAATACACAAAATAATTATATACCTCTTCCCGTTTCTATCGTTTGATAAATTAAAGGGCATCCTATGATACAAAATAACGTTTGTTGAAGATTGTAATCATTTTGCATTCGAGTTTGATCTCGTTTCGATGTTAAAATTCAATAACGCGCGCGGCATTATTTTTGTGTTTTATAGGTAAAGACGTGTAATCAAACGACTTAGATTATGTATTATAATTTCAGTTGAACCGCAGCTTACGTATTCAATTATTTTTGTTGTTTGGGACTTTGACTCTTAATTTATCTATCGTTTGATTATTTGCTTAAAAATTTATATTAGATTGTTCAATAGTCAGTTTAAAATTAATACCCCGATCGAAGCCGATTGTAAGATTTTGTATTCAATTGCGTATTTTTGATGTTACGGATTTACGAATCAATTCCACATTGAACTCCCCGATACAACATAGAATCATTCCGATGTCTTAATATCTTGAATCTACCTATTTTATAATAATTTCGTTGTATTTATACGAATTTTGTTGCCATTGCTTTGGATGTTCAATAATGATCACGAATAAGATCCTTTAATTCAGAACGCAGAACTACTCTGTTCATTGGCCTAATAATATTATAGTCAAGTCCCTTCGTTTAAAATAAATAACAATTATAATCAGTTTGCCCCTTTTGCATTTTATTTTCTCAACCTTATTGATAATAATTTATTCATCCGAATATTTTAGTTTTATTGTAATATGTATAGCTTGTTTTTGGTTTTTAATATTACATATATTCTATGAAGATGTTCTTGCCATCGTATCAGGAGTATGCATGCATTTCTATGTTGTCATTTTTATATTTGTGATCGAATTCAATATAGCGTGAATTCCATTCGATGAACTGCTTTGTTTGTAATTGTAAAAGTTTGTTACTTGGGTACAAAACAGAATATAACTTATAGATAGTCATGTGAAAAGCGATGAATGATGGTTTATGAAACCGATTTACGATGATATTTTTGTGAGTCAATAACTTTTTAATTATTTGTACATAAAAAGATATTGGTTTTTTTTTTTAAAATGCCTTTATATTTATAATTTTTTATCGTCTTTATGAAAGAATAACTATAAATGGTTTATTTAGATTATAATTAATATATTTCCTTTTTTTTTGTTTTCCTCCTTTACTTTTAGATTTGTATAAAAATTAATTGTGCATAATATAAATACTATTTATTTGTTTTGTAACATCTAAAAGTGTATATGAATGGTATATATACGGCTGTTCAATTAATTTAATTTGTATTTTAATTATATCATCTTAACGGTGCTGCAATGGGGTTAATATTTTAACATGTGTTTATATCATCGTCTTTTCAAGCTGTCATCTAATATATAAAAAATAATCTTTGTTCGTATTTAATGCGCTGTCATACCGTTCATCCGATTGCAATAAAACTTTGTCAACTTATTGTTTACACTTGTGGGAATAATATAGGCATAGTAAAAATATTGTTTGTTATGCGAGACGCGGCATTGCAACGCATGCCGGGTAATCACTAGTATCTTATAATATTTTTTAATGCATTTATAAGTTGTCATTATTTTTGTTTGTGACATATTAATATTACAGGTGCTCAAAATTAATATAACGGGTGTTTCTTTGTAAAAGCAAAATATCGCCATTAAAATTTCACGACGGGAGACTCATATGCGAGTCTTGATTCGATGGGTCGTTGACAAGACAACGATGAAGGTATTGTGGCTTGACGCGTTATCGTGCTGTAGTTTCCATGCGTCTTCGTATTCAAATCTTCAGTTACAATGCGATAAATGATTGTTTTTATCACGTTTAAAGTCTCTGTTATCCATTGAAGGCTCAATTGTCGGTCAGAATTCAAACATTGAACTTAAATTAATTAATAAACAGAATTTAAATTAATAGGAACGTTTTAGAAGTGAATTTATTATGGTGTATTTACTACACAAAGTTATAATGGGAATTTTTACAACATTGCTACATTGAATCTCGATATAAATATAATCGAATATCAATATGAAATATAATAAATACGAGGTTTTAGAAGGTCTTATGGCGTACTAAATACGTCGTATATCGTCGCGTCTATAAAAAATTGGACCCATTGCTTATTGAACGCACCCCGTACGAAAGAAAATAAAAACACGCGTTGAATGAGTTTTGTGCGCCTGTAATATAAAAGAGCTCCCGTATAAATCCGTCGCATATTCAAATAATCGCGTTTATTAACGAATGATGACTTGTGTAAAACACATGTTAAAATTATTACATTAATATATGATGGTAACTTAAATGAAGTTATAAATAACGCTTCAACATTTAATCTCGATAGAGGGTAGACTAAATAACTTAAAAATGTAATTCATAGTCGGTTTAACGTTTGTTTTTGTCGAAGACGAACGATGTGAACGGAAGTGCGCGCGATACGTCATTTAGAATAAATTGGTTTTTGTGTCAGATTCTTTAAAACACGCTTCGGGCTATGTGATAATCCGGGTTCATAACTCGTTTCCATTTAGCTAATTTCAAATTGGTCACAGAACATTTATTTTTGTCGTAATGGGTGTATAATGTGATTGTGTTTAATAAAATTATATATTTGTTATAAATAAGTTACCTTAATATCTAAGCCTAATATATATATCTTATAAAATTAACATTATATTTAAAAAGGAAAAAAAAGGTTTATTGACTTCGACTTTAATGTTTAATACACTCACACACTTAAATAACGTTTAAAGTGGAGTACATCGTGCCAAATGATCAAGATTATGTGAAAAAAACGGATTCATAGTTTTTATTACATTACTTTTTTATTCATATTTTTTTATCGTCGGAACTATTCTTCTAATCTATGATAATTTTTTTTATTGAACGAACCCTCTTATTAATGAATAATTCGTGTGATCGAAGATATACATTCTATTTTTATTCAATGATAGTACTTTCTTGTTATTTTTGTTTTGGGTAGGTTTTGCATAGTGCCAGTGTCGAAATTTCGGTGTTTTTATATTTTTAGCTGTATATAAATGCATAATAAGGGTAATCTTGTATCATTTCGGTGGAATATATGCAAAATGCCAAACGTAACACGATTAGATGAGCGTTTCAATAGGGACAAATTGAGTTTTACATTGTATTATGCTCTCAAGTTGCCTTAATACACATTAGACTGATTTTATATTGTAATGTGGATCATTTAATAATATGCATAAATATATATATTAACATATAAATTGAGACAGTTTCATCGATTCAATAATTGTAATTTAAATAAAATTCTTTAAATAAATTCCAAAGAAATATGTACTTATATTCTTAATGTTGGATACTTGCACCCCAAATCTGCCGTTCTGCTTGTGCGTGTCGTCGCATTTTTCTTTTTTTTTTCATGACAATGTTACATTTATTAATCGTTATAACGAACGTATTATATGAATCATAACTGAATATATTTAAAAAATCAGGCTCAACCAGGTTTCCAGATTTCCGTCCACTGGTCTTTTAGATAGCAGGCAAATGTTCAACTTTTGGGAGAGGCGCGACATAGCGGAACGGCTCCAAAATTACTTTTTTAATTAAGGAAAGTCCTAAATTATACTCCGCATTTTATTATCTTTAGATTTATGGATTATGTCACATTATGAGAAGATGAAAGGAACAATAAAATAAAGATTGTTTTTATATTAAAGTGTTTTTTTTTCTGTAACCATCAAATCTAAAAGTACATACATATTAGATTTATAAATCAATACAAAAAATCCACACAATGAACAATGATTAGAGTAAATATAACTTAGTGCAGGTTCAGTAGAGTATAAGAAGCTACCAAAGAGGTCATAACTATTGCCGTTAAATATATTTGCATTTAAAACAATCGGCCATTAACCCTTTGTGTTCTGGAAAGAATGAAAATCCGGTAACGTGTTGATGATAACAACCAAAAAGAAGTGATTGAAAAACCAACGGTTATTTAAAATTACAAAAAATATGGGAGGAGTATGTCATATTGTTTTATGTGTCATTAAAATGGTGGAGGAACCTTTTTTTGATACATTATATGAGAGAAAAAGGAATGACAAAAGTCTCAAGAGGCATATAAAATTTCGTCAAATGTTGATGCAAATCATCGGGAATTTTTATGCAGCGAAAAAGACCAGGCGTAGATCGAGGAAATCCCCATTATATATATGATTCTAAAAAATACAAGGATTGTATATTGTGTTTGTATCGTATAATTCCAGAAAAAAAGACAAACATTATATTACGTGCGAGAAAAAACCCGGCCTCCACCCTGGAGATTGTTTTAAAAAATACCACACTTATGTAATTTTAGGAATTAGTTTTTACAAATCGGTATTAAATATATCAACAAACATCACCGATACTAAATACATATTTTTATATATTTATTTTACCACGTTTCCTTCGGATCGCTAAGGGTTAATGGGCTTTTAAGTTATTTGACATTAAATATGAATCGATTCGATCATATCAGAACCGTTGATGATTGAAGAGATATAATAAATACACTTTGATCTTATGGATTTTCTCAATACCGATATTACATGCCCGATAGTTTTATATCGTGTAATAATTAAAACTGACGATACAGATTGAAGAGCGAGGGTTACGGCGACTGATATTAGATTTAAAAAAATTAAAGATCCAAACACTTCGATGATATATTAAATGAAAATTGTAATATTTCGACTACATTTTAACATCAATTTACGATATAATCTAATACTATTTTTTAAATTATTTAAGTGAAATTCTTACAGCGTCTGAGTTCAGATCGAAGCATTTAACACCGAATCTAATACTAATTGATGAACTTTTCTTCAGATAGTTTTTAGATTTACGTTTCAAAATATGTATTTTCTTTATTTCTAGATATAAGTGTCTAATATTTATTTCGCCGAATCACAATTTCATATATAAATATATTCTTATGATACACAACCTGTTGTGATTATAAAAATTTAATATTGAGCAATAAGTATAATTTGCACATATACTTTTTCAATTAATCGTAGTCAATTAATCAGCACAAAGTCGTGAATAATATTTAATTTACCATCGGAAAATGTTGCTTATAAAAATATAAACAACATTTGCGCATGATTTTAATTGGAATTTTCAGCAAATGATCTTTTTATTTAAATGGTTAAAAATAAAATGTGTAGAACAACACGAAACTGCATTGACTTTGTCAGATAAACTACTATTTTTGTGCACCCAAAACCCTCGAAATTCAGCAGGTATAACTGATATTGTATGAGATTTCAGAATTTTTCTTTAGGATTCTTCTAACTTACACATACAAATATTTACTTTAAAAAAATCTGTACATAATTGAAGAAAAGATAAGTCTCGAGTCCCGGGACTTTGAAAAAGCCAAGACTTCAGAATCCCTAGTTAGCGCCATTATGATTTTAAGAGACCTTTGGCTGATAATTCCAATCAATCATACAAAAAACGACGAGCCATTGTTACTAAGTTCATTTTGTATTGAGAAATATGATTTATTATCAGTAAACAACAACTCCTAATAAAGCGTCAAGCTTCCTAGAGTTGTTTATATATTGACTACGCTTCAACAATTCTTTGGATAGCATCTTGCAAATCAACGGAAAAATTAAGTGTACTATTTCGTCATTTACACGGCAAATAGATCATAATTACTACGACGCTAAAAATACATTTGCTACAATAAGCGAGATTCGCAACGAATCATCATCGATGTACAATTAAAATGTAACATTTTTATGCGATTAATGACTGCCAATCGATGAATATAATGTAATATATATATATTAGAAATATTGAAATTGTATAATTTGGACGGAAAGTTTAAAGATCATCCGATTTATGCATAAATTTCGATTTGAAGCGTTGTGTAAAAAAAGTAACAATTCCGTTGATATGAATCATATATATATATCATAAGATTTTATCAGTATTTGTATGATTTATTCTATACGATGGATGCTTAAAAATAATATTGACAAGCTTAAATTGATCATCTTTTTTAATACATAACGTGAAAAATATGCCAGTACAATTTACTCTTATTTTAGATCATATCAACAAATACAAATGGTAACAAAATTACTGCAGTTAATTTGCATGTATCATTTTAAATTTAAAATATGAGAGTGCAATTTGGTCCTCCGAATGAATGTATCACAATCATCTTATTGACTTTTAAGTGATGCAATTGTATACAACCATTTGAAGGGTCACAGTGCGGACTATGTTCGTTGACATAGCGCGCCAATTTAAACGACTTGTAAAACTGAGTGAATATCTTCGTGCCAAAGATAGGAATTTGAGATATCGCCACATGTCGTCATTACGTGCCAAGAAGGGTATTTTTATGGCAATCGGGAATGAGATAAGAGTTTGAAATATAAACCATATTTTTAAAAATGTTTTCCTTTTAATTTAGGCTAAGAACAAAAATAATACTTCCTATAGTTATATAATTAGATATTTTAATAGACCATCAAATTTCATTGTAAAAATACATACATACATTATAGATATATAAAATAAAAATTTCATAAGAAATAATTAAGGCTATTCAGAGCCACAATCTCGATCAGTTATACAAAGAGCGATGCAAATTTATCGTAAAAAAAACAGTGTTTGCAATTGCAAGAAAATATATATTTACAAACATCGCTAAAAACTAAAGAGATAGTTGAAAATAAAGTTAAGAATGAGTTATTATACAGTAAGCACCTCGAGCAATATAATTAATTTCGACGCAAGCCGGTCGTTAACACGTTAACTTTAATTTATCATAGTTAAAATTATAATTAATATAGGTATTAGGCTTAATTTAGTAGGCCCTATTGACATAAAATATATATATTTAGTTACGAATGCAATAAGACATGATAAAAAATTAACAGTAAATCATATCTATGTGATTATGAAATACGACTACTTCGTAGCTTATACGATAAAGTAGCAACGAGCCGTAATAATCGTTTGTCTAATGTGAAATACGTCACCGGATTTTAATTTCGATCATGTCTCATGTATCCGCAGTGTATAATCACGCACATTCGTGATTATTTATAGAAACATATTTGAATATGATATAAAAAGATAGTGATCTAAAATAAGAAGCAATTAAATACGCTAGATAACTTCTCTTCTAAATACTTCTCGTCTAACAACTGAAAAAAGGCAAGTTTCTCACTGTTTGATAATTATATTTACCCCGAAAGCCAAAAACGTATATAGATACATATTTATCGATAAATTAATCTAGTCTTTGGACCCTAAGCAAGGAAGATAACTATTTATCATAAAGATTTCTCACTATAAACTATCGCCTAACTATGAATAATTACTCATACAGTGGTTACATAACGATCATTTCAAACATAATTTGTGCATTTATAAGAAGTTGTGCATCAAATTAAAGATGTATTTAGTATATAACGTCTATTATGTGCTTATATCTAACCTTTTACCAAATGAATAAAATAATCATCAATGATTTATGAAGTTAGTACCTAGCCGAGGCATATGATGATTCCGTCTTTTAGGAATAATTACACAATGATGACGATCAAATAATTAAAGGCAATGTCACGATTTGGGATGAAACTATAATCATATTAAAAACTAATTGCAAACGTGAAATATAATATAGTTATGACAAATATCTACTGAATAAACTATGATAATTCCGTGAAAATAATATTAATACATAACATATTTTAAACTCAACAACAATTTAACAAAAATATAATTAAATAAATTTAATCAAATGCCACATGGGAAATCCAATAAATATTCTTATGAAATGAACGAGTCATTTTTATCTGCTAGATAACTTTTAAAACAACGCAAAATCACATTTATGTGGCAGATAAATTATAATGTCGGCAAAAATAAACCAATGAATAAACAATATCTTCGGTATAAAATAGCTTAGCTTGAGAAGTACACTAGTGAAGACATTTCTCGAATCAACAGAATTGAAATTTACTTTTCCAAAAACAATTTGTACTTGTGTTTCATCTTTGCTAATGGACGAATCTTAAACATATCGAAATCATCTAAAATAACAACAATACATGTATATGGATATAAAAGTAAACTTTACAAGAATTATTCATTTACATTTGAAACCATCCTCTATGAATTATATAATATCATTTAAATTACGGGAGTAAGGCACTGACAAAATTACACAATAGAATAAAACCTTTTGTCAGTTTTTCTCATAGAAAAAAGACCAAGTGAGTTTGAAAACAAAGACTTTATACAACCCCACAGCGTGGATTGTGCATATTTTATGCATACATTAATATTGATTGTAAAGATAATATTACATATTTACATCGCTTCATTAAATACCACTACGTAAGATATCAAATAATTTAAACTATTTAATAAATCGAATCATTTAAAACTTAAGAAGCCTTATCCTTTTCTTTATTTTTTGAAGATCCTGCTGCCATTTTATTGATGAGATTTTCTATCATACTCGCGTCCACTAATCCGATGAATTTGTCAACGACTAGACCGTCTCTTATTGCAATAACCGCGGGAACAGCCTTAACTTCAAAGGTGTGCACAAGTTCGGCGTGCTCTTCTACGTCGACGATCGCCAAATCCAAATTATCCAACGGTTCAATTAATTCTTTCAATCTCGGCGTTAAAATCTTGCACGGATCGCACCATTCCGCATGAAAATTAACGATTACTGGACGAACGCTGTTCATCACCTGAAATACACCAACATTAAATTTATAAAGAAATCAAGCGATCGTAAAAAGCACATTTCATTCAAATTAACTGAAGAGTGCTCAAATGCGGAATTTAAAAACTGCAACATAAATAAATATAATAGTATTATTTTCATCGGATGACGCATACTCTTTGATTTTGCATTGTTTTCATTGAGGTCCAAAAATAGCCGTAGAGCCATGGATCAAAACAAAATCTGAACATTTGGAACGATGCCAATGCGTATTAACAACATTCAAACGAACAAGGTTTCGAATCAATATGTAAATGCATAATTTAAACACGATGCATGATAAATTCCATTTGATAAACATAAACAAATATGAAAATTACAAGCCAAATGATAAACGCACAAATTAAAATTAATACGGAAATTACTTCATTTTAAGCCCAAATAATGAATATTAGGAAAATGGCTGCGAGTTTTGTTGATCAAGGCACTTATTTTGTATAGATATCTAATTTCTATAGCGTGGTCCCTATCTCGACGCTATAGAAGGGTTGACTGTATATAAAAATGAATGTTTGTTCATTCGTCCCTTGTACGTTCCTATAGTATTCATCCAATTGTGATGAAACTTTAGCGAGTTGTTGTGCACACACCCGAAAACGGTTGTAAACAATTACAACTATTGTTTGTGTGTCTACAAAGTCATAGCTGGGTGGCGTGCGATTCATATTGCCATACCGCCAATTGACCTGCCCGCCCAGGAAAGACTGGCGGAACAAAAAGGCGATCAGAGAAACAATCATGGCATTGTGGCAGTCTCAATGGGACAGTTCCACAAAAGGTCGGTGGATACATAAACTAATATCGAACCTGGAATTGTGGATGGCCAGGCAACATGCCCAAATGTGTTACCAGCTGACCCAGATTCTTACTGGGCATGGTTGCTTTGGCAGCTATCTCAATAGAAAAGGAAAAGAGGCAAGCCTGGAATGCGATCACTGCAGAGCTGGCAATGATGATGCTGCACATACAGCATTCGTCTGCCCAGCGTGAAGCGTTGAAACCCTATGGTACCCTATGTGAGGAGCTGGGAGCAAACTCGCTCTCGCCCTTGAACAACTTGATTCTTTCAATGCTCAATGATGCTAGGGCATGGAATGTGTGGTGCAGGTACACAAAGTGTGTTATGCAGCAGAAGGAAAATTGCCAAACATGAGAGACGAAGAAGAGCTCCTGAAGTGCCCTCCACTGAGCAGACGGAATGATCCACAGGCTGAATAGCTGAAGAGCCCAGAAGGGACACATCGCTGCCATCTTTGTGTAATGCCCTTGTTTTAGTGGGTAGAAATCTCACACTACCACCAAATAGTGGTGTCTTTTGAAGATTTCCCCTCTGTATTCAGAAAAAAGGACCGAGCAGGTCTGCTGTGGACTTTTTAACATAAGAGTATTCTCACAAAAAATGTGGTAGTACGTTGTCAATTTACACCGCATATTTATAGATTTCTGCAAGGCTTATGACAGTATCAACCAGTAAAAACTCTGGAAGACCATGTCGGAGATACCCGGGTAAGCTGGTGAAGCTGTCCAAGATGTGCGTGTCTGGATTTGTTAGTGTAGTGCGCTCCAACGGTGCCCTGCTTCTCCAAGGATGCCTTTTCTCCGTTACTTTTTAATTTTACATTGGAGGCAATTATGAGGTGGGCTGGCAGATTGGGAAGCGCAGATCCATGGAATGTTGATGCAATGTATCTAGCTTTTATGGAGTCACAGCGGCATACCGCACTGTGTCTGAAGACGCGGTGTTGGTAATCACTGGGATGGCTCTTATTGATTTGCTGGCAATTGAGTGCAAAGCTCGATACGCCAGGGCGAAGAAATGGGAAACGAGGGAGACACGGATGGAATGCATCAGAGAAGGGCAGATGGACTCACATCCTCCTGCTCGACGTAAATAAGTGGAGTAAAAGAAGGTATGGACAACTGAGCTATCATCTGACTCAGCTTCTCAGCGGACATGGTTGCTTCGGAGCCTATCTGAAAGAGATAGGCGAAGAGGTGACCACCGAGTGCCACCATTGCGGAGCTGAGGCGGATGATGCGGAAGAGCAGGAAATACTCTGTGCCTGCATAGGCGATGAACGAGTGTCGAAGGAAGGAATGATGGATTGGATGGACACCGAAAGAATCAAGAATCAGGTAAATGACACCGCGTAAATGGTAAGTAAACAAGGTAAGTAAGGAGGGTCTGGCAAATACCTAATGGTCGGGCCGAGCATGATAAAAGACAAACAAGGAGGGGTTTTAGTGGGTATACGGTCATTTGAATTGATTCTGGAATCCCACATTGCTGTCGGGCACGGGCCAGGCAGTGTGTTAATTATATTTCCCCTCTTTGCGAAAGAAAAAAGAAGCTTTTGCGGACGATATTAATGTCATGAGGTTGAAAGGTTTGGCGACGCTTAAGGAGAAGATCTTAATATGTAACGAAATTACCTCCAGGATTCAACAAGGTGTTAACATGGTCTGAAAATATACAGTACATATGTACGACAAAGCTTCGTTAATGTAAAAAAATTAAAAGTGAGACTCTAGACTGCCTAAATCATAATGAATCTTTTTGTAAGCTGGCAAATGAGTACAGCATAGGACGATCCACAATTTATGAAATAAAAAGAATGGTGAGAACATTTAAAAATTCGTCTTCCTCACTGATTGTGGACAAGGTAAGAGGCAAACCCTAAAGAAAGCTTAAGAGGTGGAGGAAGTTTTGTACATGTGGTTTTTTCAGGAAAGAAACAGGCATACACCTATTTCTGGGCCCATATTTGCCATGGAAGTAATGTTATTTTACAGGGAGATAACAAAAGAAGATTTCGTAGCTAGTTAGGGATTGGGGGCAGTACTCTATAATCTGACAAATTGGATAATCCGACACTGCCTTGCAAAACGATTGTCGGATTACCGAGGGTCGATTGTGTAGGATGTCGATTGTATATCACCATTAATATATAAAAATAATGTTAATAATCACCTTGTCTACGAAATCATCATTATTTTTTACGATTATCGTATCATTATGTGTTAAAGATGTCGATATGTCTCTTGACTGCAGTCGTACATTTATCAGTCTATGTAGAGGCGATCTCAGCCCTCTTGACAGAGTTCCCGACATATTGATACTGCAAATAAAGAATATTTGTAAATTATGACGAGAAAATTTGACAGAACACGACAAAGTTACATAAATCATGTGCCAAAAAATAAAAAAAATGTGCAGAGAACTCATCTGTGATGATAAATGTGAACAATTTCATACCTTAACTAAATTTGATTATTTTACTGAGCCCAATGAGTCATTTTTTTTGTTTCAATTGGCAACATGCAGTAATATGCAACAAAAAATCCAATGCCGCCGAGCGCACTGAACAACATAAAACCCAAAATGCAATAATTTATTATGAACAATTTGTCATAGATCTGCTCCGATTCTGACAAATCATTCGGGCTTTGGGGTATGAAGATCAGCAGCAAAGTTATCACAGATGAGACAACGAGAGAAAGTACACCAATGAGGCGACCGGTTCGAATTGACACAATACAAAGTAGAATCGAAATTAGCCAGAGTGTCGATAGTATATATACTCCCAATCCTACGGGCCGGCTTTCAGTATTCATAACCCTAAAGCTGAAATGATAAGATAATACAAAATGTGCTCATACATTAAATAAATATTGAATTGATAAGAGGAGAAAGCTAAGCAATCATTTAATCACTTATATTTAAGTGGATATATGTGATAATTACATAATTTAAAATTTATAAATCCATTTTAAAATTTACAATACATAATTATGTAATTAATGCTGTTAATGATTACGACACGTCTTACCAAATATATAACGCGATACATTTAGTTTGGGACAGTAGTAAATAATTCAAAGCTTAAAATCAATGCATGCAAATTATGATTTCCAATGCATAAAATTGTGATTTATTACATAAAATTATTTAATTTAAATAAATAAATAAATGAATATTTAAATTATTATTTTTGGTAATGTATTACTCAACTATTGAATAAAGCGAAGACTAAAATAAGGTTAGGTATAATTATTTTTTCTGTGATTATTAATGCATTCCATACCTTGAATAGGTTGCAATTAACAAATAATTTGCTTAATGATAATGTAACAACTATAAGGCCTCGAATTTCTCAATGTATCGCTTCTGGCGAAAATTACAAATGCTACATGAAACATTAGTCGAAAACTTGAAATAATTCCATCAAATTTATTTGTATTTATTTTTTTCAGCCCTTTCGATCGCTGATAATTTCCGCCACAAACGGTAGCGATTTCGATCACCCAAATTCTCACCAATATCGCAGTTCGAATGCAAGATAATAAAATAAGACAGTACACAAAATCCAAGGTGCTATTGTCGGTGAAGGCTAAATATCAACACACAATGCATTATAAAAATACAATTATTTATGGCACAAATATAAAAATGTCAAACCTGTAGGGTGCTACGATTGCTATAAATGTGCGATAAAATCGACGCGACGAATTTGGCTCACATGCGATTTGACAACCCGCAGAGACCTCGCTTCGACTGACATCACTGACGGCAGCGCGCTAGTATTTTCCATCGCAGTCAAGCGAATTTACGGCCATAAGCGTATAAATCGCAGATCGAATAATAATAAATTATTTTGTACATTTACAACAATGCAGGATGGATTTAAATATAAATAAATGCGCATTTCATAATATTATCGCATTGTCAAATTTAAATTTTATAAGATGTATATATATTGTATCGATATAAACTTCTTCTCTTTCTATATTATCGTTATTTAAAAACTATATATATTTATTTAAAAGATATTTTCATTTTTATATTGCATTATAAATATTGAATTGTTTTTATTGAGCTTGAAATTAATTTTTAGCGCTGTAATATTTTTTTATAATTATTTTGGTATAATTGAGGATTAAATACATTTGATAATATTTATAATAAATTAATGCACTTAATAAAATAAGATTAAAGCGTTTGAGAATTGATAGATTGGGGAGATGTGTGTCGAGCTTGAACATAGCGGTGGACGGGTGTGTGCGTATTGTGTCGATTTGGCCTATAGCGGGCGTGTCGCGGGCAGGTGCTAGCTCGAGTGTCGGATCTCGATCTCGGTCTCGGTGCGGTGGAGCCTTTGGCGGCGCCGCGCCAGGTGAGCCGCCGCCCTCTTCCCGCCTTATGGTGACGGCTTTGCCTAAAGTTATGGATGACCGCGCACCGTAAGTTCCCGCACCGCCACACCCCCGCACCCCACACCCCAACAGCCCAGCAACGGAGACCCGTCATCGGAGTTCCCATTTGTCATGCACGAAGGCGACGTTCGACCACGATAAATCGAATACGGCGTCTTCCATCGGCATTTTTTTTCAGCGTCTGACACCGACGCGCATTCTGACACCCTCGGGTCGAATGTCACGCCGAAGCCTCTCGTCTCATACGTCAACTGCAAAAACTCGGACGTTCAAGTTGGCAGCCCTGATGATTCAATTTTTCGCTGCGGACGCGATATTTCTGTAATGTTCGATGACCTCATGCAAAAAAATCGAGTTCATCGGTCTCGATATATTGCGATGTAAAATGTAAAATTCTATTGGTTTTTTTAAATATGCATTTTGTAAAATTTTTGACTTGTCACTTTTGAGTACACAATTTTTTAATTCAAAAATCGATTGAATATTTTCATTTACACAATAGAATTTGTAAAATCCATGAAGATCATTATAATTTCCATTCGTGTGTTGAATTTAAAGCCATATGCAGATTTGTTCGAATTAATGTTCTTTTATTTTATATGAATTTAAATAATTCATCATTGTCATTAGAAGGACATCTGTCAGTTATACCAACATTGATAAATGATAATAAATCCTATAATAAATGATACAGAATTGCTCCCGATGCTTCTAAAATGTTCCGGAATATCGATCTAATATATATCTTGAAACGTATAAATATGATAAACATTCAGCATGGCAAATGGGAGACTTCCCTTCATATTAACGTCATCCTACTAATGCTTATTGAATTCTTATTACATTTCTTGTAGTGCATGTACGCATAATATCTATCGCAATTATTCATTAGAAATGCACTTCTTTGTAATTTTATTATAATACATATAAAAAATGACAATTTTATAAAAAAAACAACATAATATGTACGGATGAACACATTGAATATTATAAATCAATAAGACGTACATTATCTGCGTCCGAAACAAAATGGAGTATTATTGATTTTTTTATGTCTTAGCATAATATCAGTTGTGATATATTCTCATAGCATGAAGAATGAGGATGCGATAAAATACTGCACATTTGTGTAAACAAATTTCAGCTTTTCCGCATGCACTTGCTTTTTAAGTTGTCGTTTCAAATTCAAATTTATCACCTGAATACTTGTCGATGCCATTTATATGTTGTGCTATTTGATTTATGTTGTTTTGCAGATGCGTCTACTGGTTTGGAATTAATTTGATATGGAAATTCCTTTGTAAATATCGGTTTTATATCCAATATGTTATTGTAATTATGTTGCAGTCGATAACAACGTACAAACGTCGTTTGGTTCGGTTTAACGTTAAAAAATACCAAACAATATGAACCTAATTTCATTGTATTACCATCGGCGCGTGGGTGACTTGTTTCTTTGCATATTTACAAATTTAATATACAATTTTAATATTGTCATAATGCACACAAGCTATTCATTATGATTTTAATAGAGATTGAGACTATGTAGATTGTTTATAGTTATTTTGATGTGCTTATGTTATGTATCTTTAGACGAACAAATTGTATTTTTACATATACTTTTTGCAGCTCTTTTTGAAGTTGTAAGATAGTATTTTTTTACAGACGTATTACCATCATTTCAATCAGCTGGATGGGGAATATAAGTAGTATAGCGGCATCGATTATACGTCCACGTTGTAATTGTAATAAATTGGAACGCGTTAAATTTTGTTTATGAATAAACAGATTTAACCGAATATATTCTCATTCTCACCATTCAGTTGTTGCTCTTTACAACACATTGATCATCACCGGGCAGATTTATAAGTACATGATATTTTCAGTCTATTATGACTAAGCGTTTTCAGTTTTCCGCATTCAGACTTGGACATATGGGAGAAAAATTCTATTTGATTTCCGGTATCGGAAGATACCAATACAATCATTTATGATCATTTCATTCTTTATTTTATCAAATGATGGCCTTTTAAATATGCAAGCTACGTTAAGTTCTTGCCATCAATCTACTTTCACATACATATTCCTCATATTTTGAAGTTTTGCCACAGATGGCTAACAATCTGTCTAAAATAGACGAGCAAAAAAGTGGGATAATTTACAGTTAGTGTCTCGAATCATATAAAATTAAGGCATTTGCTGTTGTAAATCTATCGTTTGTTGTTGAAATTGATGACAAAACTTTTATAACAAAAAACTTTACTCTTATTAAAACAATATTTTTATGATAATTTGTATCTTTTATAACAGAAACATCCCAGTTTTTCAAGTTTTCGGTTCAGATCGTAGTATTATTTTATGGGAGCTATTTATAAAAAAATCTTGAAAATTTTTAGAATTTAGAGTAGCAAATCATGTTGACGACAAATATAATATAATAATTGATTGAATGTGTAATATTTATAACTAGACGTATATAATATTATAATTTATTAAATAAAAGGGCATTGATTGATGCTTATTGACTGGAAGTTTGGGAGTCCCAGCTTAGAGTACATAACACTAGGAAACAAATTGAAATCTGGGAATCCCAGTCTGGATATAAAGCAAATATATAGGAAGAGATAGCCTAAATTAAGAATAAAAGCTGGAATTTGGGATTGATAACAATATTATCCAGAGTCCTGATTTAACAGGATGAACAAAGAGGGAAGATTGCAATACAATCAAACTAATTCTGCGTGCAAATTTATTAGTGATGCATAAAAGTACAAAAGGAGTATCATATTTATCTACTTAGTTTCCTTCATCAGAAATACATTTATTTCATCGGATCGTTTTGATATCGTCACTGAAGAAAGAAGGCGACCCTATTTCAGGCGCTGCTGCATGGTCTGTAGTAATACAAATACAGGAAGACCAGCAGAAAGAAGGAAGAGGTTCTACTAAGTTCATGGGAATACTTTTTTTTCTTGGGAGTGGGAAATCTTCAAAATGACACCATGATTAAAAACCATGGTACTGTGGGATTCCTACCCACTAAAACCTCCACCATTTTTTTCTCCACCGATCCCCTTGGAATCCGCTTTAACATTGTTTCAAGGAGGTGGTGGGTATGTTTTTCTACGAACCAGTGTTCACTCTTCTAGTTCTTTCTCCGTTTTCTTTCTTTCGCATGACCTCACTAGCGAAATTTGTCCACGCTTCCCACTTTTCTTTCGTTTTGGTCATTGCGGTGACCATGTTGGATATATTTGGGGTTTCTCCAATTTTTTTCGCTAATTCTCGCCTATCATTTGCCCACGTCTCACATTTGAAGACGGTGTGTTCGCACTCTGCGTCGTCGCAGTGATGACACTTTGTCGAGTCCTCCTTGCCAATTTTAAATAGGTAAGTACCGAAGCACCTATGTCCCGTCACCATCTGGATCAGGTAATAGGTGAGCTCTCCGCGTTTTCTCGAAGTCCATTTTTGCATCGCTGCGATCAATTGGTATGTCCACTTTCGCTTGGTTCCGGTGTCCCAACGTTTCTGTCATTGTTGGATTGACTCTTCCCGGACTTCTTCTTTTCCTTCTTTATCTTATATATAGGATGTATTTCTGTGTCATTTCTGCCCAGAATTCTCCCTTGTATGCACTAAGCTGTTGAGCTGCGTACCCAACTCATGTTAGCTGGGCTACCCCAGTTGCGTTTGATGAGCAAACCGACGACACATCATTATCCCAGAGGTTCAATCGTTGCCCACAGGCGTAGGATTGGCTCCCTCCTCGGTTTTATGGGTGGGCAATCGGGCTCCGAAAAACAGTTGCGCACTTATTGTTTGTCCGCAGCGTCGTCTTGAAATCGTTGCCCTCCTAATGCTTCTACAAATATATAATAATCACACGAGGACAAATTTGGACTGTAAGGTGAGTGTTCTTAGTATAATTGGGTGAGTTTATCATGAGTTACAGCATGATGAGCAGCCTTAGCGTCATCTAGCAGCTGACATTAGTAGGCCGCATTCATCGTCTGTCTGTCATGTAGAAAATCAATCAATACTTTTCGAATCCCAAAATAACGTAACCATCACTTTTACAGGGAATTGTGCCTCAAGTCTCATCAAAATTTCACGCATTTGTTTGCGATAAAATGAATAATTACGCGTTGCGCAACGGAGGATGCTCTTTCTCGACTTCTTTCTTCAGTGACGGGACCAAGAAGCTTCTTATCCGATGGAATAAATGCATTTCCAACGAAGGGAACTATGCAGAAATTATCGGTTCAGTTTCGGTTCTAAATCCTGTTTTTTGTATTTAGTAAATATGTATGTATATTCGGTTCTTCTGATTCAATGGATTATTGCCATTTGACGATACGCCAGCTTAAATACGCCAGAATTTATGGACATACCTAACATAAAATGTGTTTTAAGCCGTCTTCATACACAATTGAAAGTTTAAATCGCTTTTATTTTCATTGCTCCTTTCGAAATTCATTTTTGTTCGCATTTTTCGCTTGTTAGCCAGAGCGTGGCTTATAATATGTCAGTTGGCTCTGTGCCACTCTGTACTGTAACTTATTTTTTGTCGGTCAAATAACTAAATCTGTGAAATATGTTTGACTTTCTAATGTGATATCGGCATGAATACTTTCCTAATTGATATTTTGTATTTCGGTATCTCCGAGCGAAGATTGTCATACGATCCAATGGATTGATAATAATGAGTATTGTGCTATGAACTATATTTTTTATCTTTATTATTGAATATACTGATACTGGCCGCGAACGTTCTCGCATAGCTGGTGAGGCCACTTAACTGCTGGTAAAGTACTTTTTTTGTTGTATGATCGTCGTTGGTCATATATTTCTATAATAATAGATGAGAAAACCGTTTGTGTCCCATTTTAATATAACGTGCGAAACGTATCTTCATTACATAATATGATGCTACGGTATGTGTTTGATTTCTAATATAATTACATAAGGAGAGTATCTAGCAAATTAGATCCTTTATTGTATGAAATGGGCTCGGATTTTATTTATTATGCATTATAAACATGGCGATTTGCTGATTTGTATGTAATGACTTTGCTGCGAACATTGTCGCGTTCATAATTGGTTGTTGTCATCGCGATGACGATATTTCTCATATTTAGATAATATGTTTTGGGTGAGTCATTTGGAAAGGCGATTTATCGTCGCTGCCATGTTGCAAATTAAGGTCAACGAAATGCCGTTCAGACCGATCGTAATTGGTGCATAAACTTCTTCGTTTTGTTTTCAACGAAGTGTTCTTTCGTCCGACCTTCGAAATTTCCGTTGTTCGTATGCGTTAAACCAGTATTCGGTTTCCTCAGACGTCGTAGATTAGATAGCCAACGCAGAAACTATGAAGATCTTCTTCGGAAGACTTCGTCCGCAGCCTTGCATGCATTTTCTATTGTCGAGCACAAAGAAAACTGCGTTAACCGAGACATAAAACTTCATACGAAAATAGACAAGCATTCAATAAAATCCATGCAAAAAAGCTATGAATAAATGTAAATAATTCATCTATACACTGCCGATAACAAGTTTGGAAATGCTTAGTATTTTGCGATCATTTAATACATTTTTCCAGTATTCTTGTAGGTTATTCCAGAGCATATTGGCACAAATTGTCCGTTTTTTCTCAATTAAATAATAGTGAGTAGTGAGTTAATTTAAAATCATCAAAATCTTGGATGCTATATTTGCTTGTCCGCCACTTATCGTCGTACAAATCCATTTATCTGTCAGGACCGTTGCAGCATGTATGAAGCTTGTATGTAAATAAATAAACATTTTCGATAGCACACAATATTCGGTTATTTCTTCGAGTAAACCATAAGCAATACACTCTCCGTTTCTCTCGCTCTAACTCATCGCGCAAGACATTCTCTTCGTCTCTGTCTGTTTCCGAACTCAAAGCGTAAGAGTGCTCTTTCTGAATCACTGGAATTCGCTCGCAAATAGGCGATCATCCTACCGTACAGGTCAAAACTGACACATTAGATGATTTGGTTCATTCAATTTTTATCATCGGCAATCTGTAATAGATTTTGGGCGGCCCGGTCTTTTTCTGTCCTGCAAAGTTCTCAGCCTTCTTTGTCATCTAATGGTATAATGCACATTTGATGAAAATCATCAGTTTTTTTTTATTGAAAAGGCTTCATTTCTGAGTGTAGTAATCGAGGTATAAATCACGATGATTAATTAGGCCGATTATGGCATTTAAAAGTTAAAAAAATAAAGTTAAAAATCGTATTTTACGCAAGGTTCCAAAATGTACCGAAATACTCATCAGACAAAATACATTATTTCTTATGCAATTTGGAATTGCAGTATTTTCACGCCAAGTTAAACCTTTTTTTAATTTCATGTTAAACGTTTTCAACTCTAGTTAAACTTTTTTCATTTCAATTTTTTTTTATTATTACAAGTTAAACTGTCAGATGAAATTAAATGAAACAATGCACAGGGATGTCAGAGGTTGGAATTCCAGTCTTTTGTAATTTCTGCATCCAACTGTCATCTAATGTTTTCGTTAGTATTTGCCAAATTTCTAATCATCTTATAGACATATTCCTAGGTTGGCATCAATCCATATCTGTCATTTTTCTTCTTAACAGTATTTTAACGCCAAGTTAACCTCTTAACCGAGTATGACGAAATATTTCGTCATCCAAAATAAGCAACTGTAGTGAATATGACTAAATATTCCATCAAAACCTTTCAAAAATTACTCTCTTGTGGGCATGAAGAGTTACTGATTATTTTAGTTTACTATTGGCGTGACGAAATAATCCGTCACGCCAATAAAATAAACGATTCCGCGTTGCACATGAACACTTTAACATGCGCAAAACTAAATTCCCCGGTTAAGGGGTTAAACCTTTTTCAATTCAAGTTGAACCTTTTCAACTCATGTTAAACTTTTTATAAACAGGTTGAAGTATTGAAAATAAGCTGAAATACGTTATTTACAACGTAAATTGTCATTTTTTCATGAAATTCGATAGTATGCCAGGCGTTTCCAAACTTGTTGTCGATATGCTTTGCTGTTTTTCAGAGCAACTGCGTTCGTTTTCGTTATAATTTCGTTATAATCGATATGATGGTAGTTATTCGAATGAATTAGTCCCTCGACTGTCTTAACTGTTAGATAAAACCGTTTTAAATGATTATAAAGGGTGTATCTCAGATAATTGTTGTGCCAATATTGATCTGTCGATTTTTTGTAGGGCTTCCTGAAATTTCCGGCCTTCTCGAGTGGCAGTGGTAATCCGAATACTCTTGGAATGCCACTTGTACTATAACAAGCATAAGTACATGTTGATTACATTGGTCTGTGTATTTTTGCTTTTAAATTATTAAAATTATATATTTCGAACGATGGATGGTCTCGTATTTGGTTTAGAATATGTTTTAAGGAGTAAATGTAGATGTAGGATGTCCATGTTTCATTATCATACGTAACAATGGAATATTCATACATACATGTTGGTTTATTTGATTTGAGTCCCTAATTCCATAATTCATGACGGTCTTGTTCGATCGCCCTGGAGTGAATATATGGACTCTGTGGAACGTCGCCGGATCGTAAATCGTTCCGTTCGTTACCGACACTAATATTTCACTATTCGTTGACAGATGTCTCTACAGATATAAAGGGTATATAAATTTGAGTTTTAAGGTTGAAGAAAGAAAATAAATTTCCTATAAGAATCATATTAGAAGTCGATCCTAAGACAATTTTAAATTGAAAAGTAGCTCCCAAGACAAAAAAGGTTGGACGATCCTGAAGTAAAGGATATATACATATCCAGTGGCGGTCCTTCCATAAAATTGCGAAGTATTATCACCCTCATGTAGTAAATAAATTTTAAATGAAATATAAATAACAAGTAGTATTTATAGAAAGAAAAAAAATGTATTTCGTTGGTTTGAGAACCACTGCTTGAAAGTTGTAAAATGAAGATCACATATCTATACCTTTGATTATGTAGAACATAACCTGAAAATTTTACGTATATACACTCATAGGTTAAAAAGATATGTAAATTATTATAAAGGTCTTGATTTCTTGCGAAATTTGCCTAAAACGAGCGGCCCCCACAGCATTTTCACACCAAAAAGCGCGGTTCTCAAAGTGTTAATTGAGGCACGTATGTCGGATTTGTCTTGCATAAAATCGCTTCTTGGGGATTTTCAATCATTTTCGGCCGGGTATTCGCGGGAAGAACTCGGGATCAAATTTGGTGACAGCGCAAAAATAGGTATACGTCAAGCGTTCATGAATATTTCAGTCTGGGTATTGAGCGAAGCAGTTTGCCTACGTCGACATATAAGAAATCCTGTCCTCCAAATATAGCATTCTCGATTTGGTTAAAATATATAAGCCTTTTGGGATGGAATCGGTGTCGGGTTCATCGCCTCGCAAATTCGTCGCTTTGATCGGTTTTGTTTGCCGGTTGTCGACGCTATGAGATTAATTTGAATTCAATTACAGCAACCCTTTTATGAGATTAATACCGATCGAAGTATACGAATGGCTCGTTTATATTCATCGCAGTAACGAAGCGGGAACAATGGGCGTGGAGGGCGACGAAGGGGGCTGCGTCGCCAGATTGCCCGTCTGGAGTGCTTCATCTTTTAATGGTTTGGAATTTTCTCGCTTTCTTCGGCTCCGTCGTTCGTCGGTCGCAATAGAAGGCGACGTACCGAATCTAATTTTTCAAACTCATTGTACGCTGTGGTACGAGGAAAATCAATCATGGCGGAGGGTTCCTCAGCGACGGCAATGAAGGAAATTGCTTTTCTTTATGGTCGGAGGCGAGCTGAATACTTCGGAGGCGGTCGCATCGATTTGCGTCCGCTCTTCAGGACATTCCATATTTCATAATTCAGAAACGGCCCCCGGGTTTTAAATTCAAACGCGTCCCGATTCCGTATGCAAAGATCGTCCCGCGTAACTTGTGCGCCGGAACCATTTCGCAATGCGAGATTTACGACCAAACATCCCTGATGCTTTTTGGATATTTGCCGCAGCGTTTCGGTGTTTAACATATTGCACCCTCGCCATAATGCTCAATAAAAATATGAAAATATTGCTTATGTGACCCTGGTTAATGATTAAGTTTACGTTTGTCCTGAGCCTCTTTTCAATTGCCCAGCTCCAGACGTTCGACATCTTTGTTGATCAGATTTTCCCAGCGGTCTTTTGTCGGATCTGCTGCCACTCGGACCTCAATCTAAAACGCATCCAAACGAAACGGTCTGCCCAAAGGAGACAGCGGGTTCGGACGAAGCTGACGTTTAGTCATACATGTCCATGGCTTCCCAATTTGACAGCATGACTTCGGCGCTTAAGATTTGTTTTAAAATTGTGAACTAATGTTGTGTTACTTATATAACAACAAAGAGAAAAATAATGGATTTGGACTCTGTATATGGAATTAACATGTACATCACCACCCGTATTTGGGTGACGTTTTTCTTCGTCCTGTTTGGGTGTTTCTTCTAAACTTGTAAATGGTGAGAAGCCCTTTTTGCTTTCTTTTTTTAATTGTCAGATCTAGCATTTTCCAAATACAATCATTCCCTAACTAGAAATTCCCGCATTTTTTCGTTCCATTGTGAGCAAATACGGCACCCATCCTGCGCACAGCATTCTCATGTCCAAATTTTCATTCCATATGCGATGTACAGTCTATTATACCTGCTAGCGGACATTCATTCGTCGGTAATCTAATACGATTTTGTGGATTTAAAGTGGTCACCTCATTTGGTTGACTGCGATGTTCGTCTCGACAGCACGTACGTCCTCGTTTAAATTCTGCCACCCAAACAAATATTAAACAACGTAGCGTTTTCAAACTTGACACTTTCTGATACTTTTTAACATAATATGTTTTTTAAACGTCAAACTTCATCTATACATCAGGTCGGGTACTTCTGGGACTATCCTTATAGTTTCATACAATTTTCAAACCGGAGAACATACACGTTACGCTCTAATGTAAATCCAATTTTCTATCAGCTTCGCCGCAGCATTTAACAAACTTGATAATGAACCAGGCTCAATAAATGAACCTTAACACAGTTGATAGCACACGATATTTCTTAATTTCTTCGGAATATTTCCTAGTGTTCAATTGCTTGGCTTTCTGTTGTTGTGAAAATAAAAGGATAAGGTTACCGTGCAAGCCTGCCAGTGTACTTTTGAAGGAGTAGATTTTGCAAAGGAGTGGTGATACTAGGCTAATGACACCACTCCAGAACAGTCAAGGGGGAATAATAAAAATGGTCAACGATAAGAATGATGCGAGTATCTTAATCATCAAAACAAACGCCCGCTCTAAAGACAACACGGACGAAAGTCGTCTTATCTTTGTTGAAAGAACTTATCCTTTGATAGTTCATCATTGCCTAGTTTAATAACATATTTGATCGCATGCGCTTGAGCAGCAAGATAGCCCTGCCTTTGAGCACAATAGAATGCACGTACAGTGTATTGGTGGCAAATTTGCATTCAACATCCGACGTTCGTTGTAAATATGATTTTGGGCGCAATAACAATGGTGCAATGGGGTCATAATCGTTGCAGGATATCGCGCATAATATCGATGCATTTTTGTTTTGAAATAATCGAATGTGTGCACATTTAATTGGCAGCGGTTGTGCAAATTTAATTGCTCGCTGAGAGATTACCATTTATAATAGAAATCCGCAATTGAAAAATTGAATACGAATGTCGCAATAGCGAATGAAACGAATGATTGTATCTTATTGCTAATTTATCTTCGTTTTGTGAATCGTTCAATGGATATTTGAGTCAGTCTTTTATGATAATACACGGCGAATTTATCGCATATATGCATAGAACTTTTGTTTTGAAATTGTAAAATGGCGCTACTTTTTTTTACAATTCTTCAGAATTGCAAAAAGAACATCGCCGCTGCAGTGTTTGAAGCTCTTTCTGGAAGTTTCGTTTTCGTTAGCTTATGAAATAAAAAGCGTAGACTTGTCTGTATAGAGACGAATAAACGTGCTGCATTAATTTGATGCAAATTTTATGAGGATAAAAAACATTTTTTTCTTCTAACTGATGATAGCATCTGTTATGAAGTTATTAAGTTGTATGGAGGATGCTTCCATTTAACGATCGTAATTTTTTATCATGGGTTTTTTGCATCGTGTACATTTTTGTCACGCTGTAAAACTGAAAATAAACGATGTTTAGAAGGAATATTATTTGGAGAATATGAAGGATGCATCTCGATGATTCAATTATCAATTGTTGGCAGACGATATCCGAGTAGTTCGATATTAACCCCTTGATGAGTGTGCACTCACATGTTGAGTTTATTATGCACATTTACAACGTAATGCTTGTATTTTTAATAATATATTATTTATTCAAATTATGATGTCGTCAAACATTACATTAACGATCTGTTTTATTGTTTTGTCACGTTTCAATTAAATTTCCAACGATGTTCCGGAACGTGTGCACTATAAAAATTAACTCACTAATCAAAGGGTTAATGACTATTTTAAAATTCCAAGGACAGGACAATCAAATAACAAATCAAATGTCCGTAGTCTATGTCTACGTCTATTCCATCGATTCGTCCAGCAATATCACGGTCCGATAGAAGAACGGACCTGTGCGCGGTCATCCCGGCGCGCACGTGGGGACGGAGAGCCGCCCGGGGACTCTGTCCCAGCTTCAACGTTGCACTACCTTCAATGGATGGATGTAAAATCTTCCTGTGAATGGATATTGAAGAGGCCCTAATCCTGCAGTGGACTGTTTGTGGCTGCATCTATGATTTGGTCATCAGTTTCTTTTGGCGCACATTGCTTTCGTACATCATGGATTTCTGGAGTTAGTTCATGTGGCACTTTGTGATTGTCAACAAATATCGACGCACACATATCACATTTATAGGGAATCTCCACCAAATCTCTCAAAATATTATTATACAGCTTTTCATATTTTTCTGGATGTGATCATTCTAAATGAATATTAATCAGATTTAAGGGCGGGCTGCACATCATTTCCTTATTATAATTATACGCAGGGACATATTTTGGAGTACACGTCAGAGACCCGGTTTTGATCACAATTTTAATGCTTTGCATTATCTTTTGATCTACTGTTTCACAGTTCTCACATCCATGTAATAGCACTGATCAGAGAGCACTTAAATTTGTATTTGGTTTATTTTCATGACTCGAATGAGATCAGAAAAAGCTGAGTGTAGGCCGAAAACGAGAATATGCTAATCTTGTATCGTAAATAACATTTTTTGTTGTTGTGAATGAATGTTGATAGGGAAGTCTATTTAGCAGTTCTTACATCAATCGAAAATCTCGTTTTTTTATTATTTAGAGGCGTGGGATAAATCCGAATGTCGCACTTGAAGGACGTTCACGTTGATTCATATTATGGAATATATATTTTTATATTGGTTTTTTTGGTTATGGTTTTCATAGTTTGTATGTTTTATTTAACACATTGAAGACCGTACGCACAAATCTGTGCGCCTCGAAAATTTGGATCAAAAGCCCGTACGCACAGATTTGTGCGCGACGAACTACACACATAAAAAAAATCACAGCACTGCTGCTAGACATTTTTAACCTGTTTCAGAGATGTAGCTAGTTTTATATATATATAAAGATTTTAAAATATAATTTTAAAAAAAATACGCGTAATATATTCCACACTATGGACAATCGTAATTGAAACTAAAACAATATTTTATTTGAGGTTTTAACCAAAATTAAAATTTACCGAGCCGATTCTAAACATTTTTAAACTACATAACATATATCATAAGTATAATATATGCATTTATGAAGGTTTAAAAAGCGAATATAAAAAATATGCGTAATATATTACACGACTTGTAAATACCAGGGACCGGAACCGAACCAACATTTTTTAGGTTTTTTTTTGGTTCTTTTCTAAATACAATCATAATTCCACCTATTACCTTTTTATTAGAGGATGAAAACCAAAATTATTATTATATCTTATATAAAAAAAAATAAAGACATTTTGACACTTGCGCTTGCAGTGCAATTGAATTCTGACATTTGGGCGATCTCAGGTTTTTTTTCTGCTTTTTGTAACGATTTTGCTAGATCCGCCCTTCAGTTGGGGTGGGCGAGTATTGTGTAAGCTTTCTAAACCATTGAAACTTCACGTCTTTGTTTGCATCTTGTCCAATAATGCAAGCCAATGGTCAAAAAAAATATTTGGACAAATCGTATAACATAATTGGAGGAAAGGAGACAGTACTGCACAACAAATTTTTGATAATACATATTATGTACTTAGTGTTCGGGTTATAGTCGCGGAATTATGTTCTAGGCATAGGACACTTCGCGTCGTGATTCTCGATTTTGAAAAATTCGGTTTAAGAAACTTGTGGAAGCTGAATAACTTTATTGTGAAAATTTGAATACCTTCATAATGGATAACGATCAATCACATTTGGAAGAAAATTACGAAGATTGTCTTTCAGACATACCTGATGATTATTATGAAGATAGTGACAGTGATGATGAGCTTTCGAACTCAGAAGTTCGCTTACCGCGATCACGAGTAATGAATATTCAAGAATCTTCTGATTCAGAACCCGATACTCCAGATGTACCTTTAGATCAGAAATTGGTCAGAAATTGATACAGCAAGAAATGTATTTACAAATATACCATTTTTGGCGTGTATTGTTGTTTCTAGAAATATGTTCATAAGCATCATCATAAATGAAACACTAAGAATAAAAGGAAACATTTTAACAATATATCCCTTCAAAAATGTGAAAGGGGCAGATCTTTTGAAATGCAATTACAAAGGACAACATTGTTTATTGTTTCCTGTCTTCGAAAGAATTTAACAAATATCGGTAATTATTATTGAATAGAAAAATATCACAATCAGCATTTATTTTACGATATATTTTAGATGGCGATTAATTCGCCAATTGAGAACCACTGAATGACCTTGATATGGACAAACTCAACTAAGTTTATGAATAAATTTGATTATAACTTGTTAATTGCTTTTTAATTCAAAAAAAATGTGAAAATAATAGTTTTTTTTAATTTTTTTTTTAAATACTTCTCTCTTACACAAACCCAAGGTTCAGTACCAATGATTTAGTAACGTTTCCTTATACTTATAAGTATCCCGGAGACGAAGCTAAAAATTTTATTAATTTACACCAACTGGTTTCGAAGTTATATCAATTTAAAAAAAACATAATATTTCTCGGAATAATCCTGAAATTCACCCGGTCCCAGGTATAAGTTTTAGGAAATCATTAGCGGACAGCAAAGTGTTAAAATACAGTTTGAAAATATATCTAATCATTGCAACTTTAAAACATGACCTTAATAAAACCGGACTATGCGAGGCATCACTGTATAATGTTGATGTGTAAGTGCCAAATTCTCCTCCCAAACGAGTTCATTGCATTTAATATGGAATTTAGCTAATACCCGCGATGTTGGTGTTAGCTAAACCAGATGATTGCCATGTCGTATAGAATCATTTATTTACTTACTGTTTTTGTGCACACTCACTTCAATATTCTGTCGCGAAATGTTACTTCCTTGAATGTGAAGTGTTTTCTGAAGCTGTACCGCACTCGCAGTCACACCGGATTGTGACATTATCCAGCATCGGTCCCGTATGTGTTAAAATATGAATGGATGTGCTCTTCAGCAGTTGTCGAGTCCGCCCTATTGATTAAAAGTAGTTTTGTGCTGTTTTCTTGTCGAGTTTTATTTTCTTGTAGAATCGGGCGTTCTCACCCCCCACAGACCTTCCGCTTAGTTGAGAAAACGGCCACCAGCCGGCGCGGCGTCGCTCCGGCCGCGTTCCGCGAGGGTTGGATTGGGGGCATCAGTGAGGGTTGAAAACTCACCCCGACACCACACGGGATCGATCCCCGTAGCGCACGAACCCCCTGCCTTGCAGGCCCCCTTTGTGTAAAAAAGAAACTGAACATTTTACCACTCAGACGCCTCTACAATCGATACTCGCCCGATAAAGCACAATTATCTCAATTGTATAATCGGCACGTTTTCCTCGTAATCTTTCGCATATTATCCATTCGATACCGATTTATCTAGCGAATATAGTGTGGTGTTGGATCCGCTCGCGTCGTGTCATGTTTCAATAACAGAACTTCTACGAAATACTAGAACGTACTTTGCATCAATTCGTCGATAGTTTTTCCACAAGAAGTGCCAAGAAGAATGTGCATGGAGTGCATCGGGACAACGACTACTTAAAACAGACACATTCCTATAATGTCAAAGACGCTCAACGCCTACAGAATGTAAGTCTCGAATCTCGACATGGTTCTGCATCGCTTTTGATTCATCTTATCTATCAGAGTGTACCAGCCACGTTGTTATTTGGGCACGTGGTCGCTGATAATTATGCGTTTGAATTTTGGCATCGCCAATAATATAATTTGCGCAATCGATGTGCATCCAGATAAAGATCTACACAAGTGCATACGCGACGGAAAATCCGCGAAAAATTTATGACTTGTTTTCAAAATATCACATTTAATTGCAATATTTTTCAATCTGGAGAATCGATCCATAGGCGATAGTGTTAAAGCAAAGATTGCCTTGTATTTAGAAAAAAAGTGTTTTCAATTCATTTTCGTTTTTGACGCATATCGAGTCCACGTGATTCATCCCCTTTGCGACGCACAGTGGCGCCATTGCCTCCCTTTGCTTGTCACAGTTGGAATTCAAATTAGGGCTGTTGAATATATATATGTTGCAAAATGATGAATATTCCCAATTGGTTATACAGTAATTGTTATTATTCGAACCGAAACTAAAACCGTTATTCTCCCCCGAACTGATACACGTATATTTTTGGAACTGAACCGGAACGAAAACCGAAACGACATAATAATAAAAACGCATATCGCAAAGCATTTAGGTCATAGAATAAATGGTGCACGATCGAAACACCATGCATTCATCGAAGCGTGCATTTAAGCCAGGGGGTGTTATGAGACCTCATTTCGGAACAATCAGGTTCGCATGATCATTTTTTTATTTTGTATTGCTGCCATGCTTATGATCGAGCATCTGGCCGAAAAGCATAGGATGTGGTCGAGAGATTTTTCTTTTCGTTATTGCCTCTTGCAGTCCTTCTTCGCTGCAGTACCTTCGATTGCCGACCGCGTTGATACGGTTTTAACAGCGTGCTAGTATTTTTTTTAAAGATGTGGTCGCCAACCACATTTATTGAATCCAAGATGTTTGGGTTTTAAATCCAACCACCAAAGCGCGAGATGATCTACGGATACGTTCTCGTAGATTAGACCCCACAGGTAGAGCTTTAAATATTAGGTTGGGGAATAAGTTCGTAGCGTTTTTATGAAAAAACTTTTATTTGAATAAAAATCAATAGTTTTAACAATAAATGTATTAATTGTGTATTCGCCGTTGCCGTTTACTATCTCCTCCCACCTCTCGACCAATTTGATGATGCGGTTCCGCCAAAAATCGCCCGGTCTGGTATCGAAGAGTTAAGCCAGTTTTTAAAGTCGTTTTCATTGTTGAATGTAACGCCTCTCATATGGTTCGATAGGGAGCGGAAAAGATGGTAATCCGTCGGTGCAAGATCTGGATGCACCATGCACCAATGCACCATGCCCTCCCAGGCTTGACTCTCGGCTTTGGCGCATCTCCTGGAGCCACCCATTCTTTTCTTTGTTTCATGTTTATGTATGACGATTTGGTACAAAAAGCGCTATTTGTGACAGCGTGTTGCTCGATGGCGGGCGAGATGTTGAGAAGCAATTCGAAGGCGATTTTCTTTGTTGTTTTCGTTAAGCTCGTGAGGCACCCAGGCTCCCAGTTTTTCGGCAAATCTGTTGTAAAACAAGATAATATAAAAACGCTACGAACTTATTCTCCAACCTGATATAATATCGATGGTATAGATTTTATCCGCTTAACCCCTAAAGGAGTATTATCCCAGGGCCTGGGATCCCCCCCTCTACTTATTCGAAAGAGTACTCTTGTACATTGAGCTCGGAGACAGACAGAGACAGAGAGAGAACGTAGCGCAGCTCGGGAGACAGAGACGGAGAGCTTCCCGCGGAGAGTTTCGATAGTTCATAATAAAATTTAAGAGATTGGGAATAAGAATATCGTGCACGTTTAATGTTGTTTCTGAATTGATTTAAATGTGTGCTAGTTATTGAAGGATATTTCAAGAAAGGCAATCTGCTGGTGAATACCGGATTTGTTTGGTGAAGATCGGTTTTTGCTCCAGGACATTGCTCGATCAAATAAATTAAGGAATTAGAAGGCGCGACAGACATCCATGCTTTGTCCAATTTATTGCTCGTTTGTTTCAATGATCTACCACAAAAGTTTATTTCTTTTGTCGATCAGCATAAATTAGAATGATTTTGTTGATCCGGCACTGAATAATGACGGCTCGCTCTGTAGTATGATAAACAACAGTAAAAGTTCTTTCGGCCCACTCTTGCGATCGGTTTTTTGCTGCGCGAATTAGTACAGTTCCAGTCTGGCAATATCGGAAGTCGATGAATCATCAGAGCAGTTGAGCTTTTTTTGCATCAAGGTGAACCGCATTTTTCGTCAGGTCCGAGAAGAAGTGGAAGTGCTCGAGGATGCTCACCGTTTTCTTGAATAATTAAAGCGCGTACGCTCGTCGGCGCACTTGGCAAGTTTTTATTGCGCCGTAAACGTTCTAACCAAATAATAATTTGTATCAGAAGTTGTCCGAAGAGCGAAAGTTTGGGCATAACTTCAAACGGTATGAGGTATCTGGGGGTCTCCCATTGTCAGTTATACGCCTCCCCCGCCGTCTTGTTAGCAGTCTGCCAAAGGTCATAAAACCACCCCAGGAATTTTGCTGGCTTAATTCCGACGACTTGGCAAGATCTCGGGCACGTCATCTCGTAAAATTCGTCATAATCCCCCATACACATCGCTGGATGTATCCGTTGCTGGATGGACTTTTACACGGTCTGATGATTTATCGACGATCTACCATTTTTTATAGTGAATCTTGTGGCGGAACGTTTTTTAAATTACAATCGTTGTGGCTTTCGTTCTGGGGCGATTCAAGTGTATGGCCAACAAAGAAAAAGTATCTGCTTGATATGGACAGTGTAGCAATAATTTGTATTTAAATTAAGAATGACTTATAACTCTAATTTTGCACATATTTCATTTTCATCTTATCAATTATTGGCAGAAGATATCCAAATTGATGGATTTATTACTTAGGAATGATTCGATATTAATGACTATTTGAAAATTTCACCACACACACACACACAATTACATCTTTTTGAGCGTAATTCTCCTCGGGTTTATTGAAGTAAAACTTGTATAGGCGCGGTAGGGCAAATTTGTTTGAACGTCACGAAGAGTGAAACTCCAAGCGGCAATTGTTTTACCACCACCAGTACTATGTTATTCCCGCAAGTGTAAACAATAAATTGACAAAGTTTTATCGCAATCGTATGAATAAGTATGGAAGCGCATTAAATATGAACAAACAAACATTAATTTTTATATATTAGAAGACTATATCTATGTTACTCGCGCAATCCTTAGCAATAAGTGTACGAAGTTTAATCAGCAATCTGATGAACGATATGGCAGCGCATTACATACGAACATACGAACAAACAGAATTAATTTTTATATGTTAGATTACACAACGCACAGTTTCATCTTTTAGCTAAAAATTTCTAACAACGGAAAAAGCATAAAATCTTCGAAAATTTGGCACAACATTTTATTTGTACACAGTTTTGCATTAAATATTCATGACTAAATCTATGAATTTGTAATCCAATCTCAATTTTAACCTCTGACTGATGAATGAATATTCTTTCATTAAATACAACCGGTTCAGAAGAAACAAGCACTTTTCCTCTAAGATGATCTTAATCCTATGGCAGCGGCTGTACAAGATATAGTCGCAAACGTGCTGTTGATTATACTTTTGGGGATCAAAGGGTGTTTATTCAGTTATATATTATGCTTACAAGACACGGGCGATAAAGCCATAAAACAACGTGTGAAGTAAACGAGTTTGCTGAAAGTAAGTTTTCTCGGATCATAAATATTGATTCAAAACGGCGAAGAAAGGATGATAAATTATTAGATTGCTGCAAGAATCCTCCGCGTTCTTCCTTTTAAATATTAATAGCATTTTGCCATGATTGAATATGTTGATCCAATGATCCTTGTCTACACCTTCATAAATGTTCTATAAATCAGCTATGTTCTTTTTTATCCACATACCCTAGAGATCATTTCCACAATTTAAGGATATTACGTGTAAACCGTTAATCATCAGTTACGGTTAGTATTTTTTTATAAAGAAAATAGTTTGGATTGGTATCAATACTGCTGTGATTGTTAACCATTTGAATAGTGAGCAAATTTAAAATCACCATGAACTTAGGTGCTATATTTGTATGTCCGCCACTTATCATCCGTACAAATCCCCGTATCTATCAGGACCGTCGCAGCTTGTATGAAGCTTGTACATAAATAAATAAACAGTGATAGCACACAATATTCAGTCATTTCTTTGCGTAAACATAAACAATACACTTGAAATCATATCATTCACATATCATTATTAGTCGATAAATTTGGGTTAACGATATATACAATCGTACGATGTACGCAAGATACTCTTTTCGTCTCAACGTGCGTACGTCGATATGTCGTGCATAAAACCGATTTAATCCCACTGGGGGAATAAAAACGAATACTATTTGGGAAGCCCTGACAGAATCTGTTTTATCTGTGTAATTCATTTAGAGCCAGGCGTGTTAGAGTAATTAAAAGTTTGGATTTAATTACGCAGATGAAAACATATATCCCATTATATGAAGACGTATTATACGGGTCTGCTGTTCTATGCGTAGTTCGCACGGAGTGCTTTGGACTTTTGCATTTATTTATATATGTATGTATATACTCATCATCAGGCTTTCCAAGGATGTCTTTCGGGAAGATCGCAATCCACTTGTCTTTACGTCGTCTATTCCTCGAGATGATACTCCGCATCTGATGCCTAATGTGTGCTTTCATTCTTTGGCTGTTCGGATGGCGGACAATTTAGATTGAGCGCGGAACATCCCTGTGATAAATTGAATTATCCGTGTCCGCTTTCGTCGTGTTGCAGCATTTCGTGGCGTCGCCGGTGTCGTTGATTAACCGTTCTTTCTTCTCCCGTTTCTATCCCGCTGGGACTTCTTATCGCATCTCGGTTTTTCGTCGCCGGCTCGTTTTTATTGTCCCGTTTTAAAAATGTTCGCTTATCGGGAATGGCTTCGCTGCGATGTGATCGCAATTCTGGAATATATTTTTTGCGACCATACCATCGTTCTCACTTTATCAAAATGAGTTTGGCTATTTGAAGCGCTGGTAAATGGTCTCGGATATTTGTACCTGTCAACGATATATCTTTGGATAGGCGATATTTTCTCTGAATATATAGTTAGAGTTTATGCATTTCTTCGAATAGTATTTGTATATATAAAGACCAGCGTGACTATATGGTTACGATGAAAATTGTTGGAAACTTCCCCCCCCCCCTATGAAATAGTATTATAATGTATAATTTCAAATAATATAGGAAGGATCCAACTAATATCAAATCCGAGCTAGATTCTACTCTCGGGGAGTCTGCTCCTTCGTACAACAGTAAGATGTTGGGTGACATGAGAAAGCTGTGCGCAAGATGGGTACCAATCGGTCCGCTTTTCGGACCGCTGATATGACGAATGAGCGCCTCGGAATCGAACGCCATAACTATACATGTCTACAGAACGATTACGTACTCTCATTACAAAACTAAGTTGTCCGAAGAACACTGATCGGGTGGGTTGTTTAAGTTTATTCATTTTAATAAGTTGATAATGAAAATTTTCGATAACTCTCATTGATTTCTTTATTTTCGCGAGAGCTCAGCGATAGTTAATTATCTGGAATAAATTATGTCGATAAGGAGATAAAATATTTATGCGGTTATTGCATGACGTTTAACGACTGCGACAGGTCATGTGATGGATGCGTGCCTTTATTTGTCCACTTATCCCGATTTCTTTGGACATGGACGTTTGGATATTTAGGGGATGTTGTAATGGAATTAGGCCGTCCAGCGTTCGATCATAATCAGTCTGCGATGTTAATTAGGGTCGTTGCTGCTTTGCTTGAAAATTTCGACTGTAGCAACAACGCGAGTTTGGCAATTTGGACTGAGCGATCTCTAATGGACTTATGATGTAACATTTTCGGTCGTAAATTACGCTCATTCCGAAGAGATTGTTTACGAAATCAGTCGGACAACAATGTTGAATTTATGCGGCGGTTAACGTCTACAAATTTCAGGATTGTGTCCCATAAAGTACGTTGATTGCTTTTTTAATGCCCGGGGCGTTTCTTTTCAGTTGATTTAAGCCTCTCGTCCTTTTCGGGTTCAATAAGTTCGTCGGGTAGTTTTGCACGCGCTGACGTGACCAAGGGCTAGTACGTGACGTACAACGGATAGGGATTGTCCAAGAAAACTGCACCCAATATGGAATCGACGAGAGAAACCACTTGTTGTAATTTGTTGTAAAAAACACAAATATGATTGATTGAACAAAACTGTTCATCACCACTTTTTGCTCAATCATTGCCATTTCTTATGTTGATTCATTACGTTTTTCCTTCGCCATGATGTATTTACTACAATTCGACTTATAATAGGAATACCGATATGAAATATAATAGATACGGGGTTCAGAATTTTTCAGAATTTCATATGGTGTACCAAATACATATCATAGTATCACGCGGGTGCTTTTTAGCACGGTAAGGGAAAAAAACTTTCTGGAGCGGGCACCGAGTCCAATTCCTCCTTTTTTCAACAATTCAAATTCAAAATTAAATCATCTCATTTGATGTTGAACAAGCGGACATTTCAGCTTTACATTTACGTATGAAATATTAAAATTTTATCCTCGTCTGGCATAGGAAATGAGCAGATTTTCAGCTGCGAAAAAATCTCATTTCCGGCAGTTCCGCGGCTTGGTAGAATTTCATAAAACATCGGATGTTAAATGGGCTTCAGCCACATTAACGTCTCTTTTCAATTGTTAAACGAAGAAGCGGACGTCGACGATGGCATGATTTAGAACAGAGGTAGTCAACCTTTTTATTCTAATTTAGGTTTAGTAATAATATGTATTTAGATTTATCTTGTTATTTACACTTACGCACGCATAAAAGTATTAATCCTATTGTAATTTCATGTCATTAATAATTAATGAGATCCTTGAGGTTGATTCTGCGAAACTAAATATTTGATATCTGGCTCAATTTTCGCAAGGAACAAACGAAGGGCTCCTCTTTCGGTAATATTCAGACGGTTTCTTTGTTTGGCCATAATGTGATTAACAGCACTAAAGCCTCATTCTACAAAATATAAGGCAGCGATAGGTATCAATACATTGAATATCATTTTCCACATGTTCGGATATAAAGGCGGCATTTTTTTGTATTTTGACATAGGTTTTCATAGCCACCATTATCGACACTGTGTTTACTTTCTTTATAATATCAAATTTCTAACAGTTCTTCTTGGAAACTCGTATCAGCCTCTTTAATATTTGCAGTAAAAGGATTTTTCATCCAGTCACGTTGAACCTTCAAGCTTAAAATAATTAATAAAGTATTATGGCGTGAATCCTGAATCCTCGGCGATTTTTATATTTATAACGTGTACATGTTAATTGTTTGGATTGATTCGTCTTGCAATTCTTCAGCACTCGAGAATGTGCCTAAAGCATGATGTTTTCCATTGTTTTCCACGTGTGGTTAAATAAGGATAACGTTATCTGAATGCTTAATTTTTGTTGGAAATCAATCATCTATAATCTTGTCCAACTTTATTAATCTCTTGTTCGACAATTTAAGACTCAATGGCTGAGCTCCAATCAATAGTCTTTTCCGATGCTGATTATAAAATATGAACTATGAATCACTAATATCATATTTATATATAATCAATCAATTGAATCATGCTGTGACAAGTGATTTTTTATACGGATAAATGTATCATGTATCATTAACGCGTTGACGGACACGTCTGCATTGTGCGACATTTTTGGTATGAAAAATGACCACACAATGCAGACGTGTCCACCGAAGCGTCCAAATAAAACAAAATAGTTGTGCACACATTCACGAGTCTCGCGGACTTTTTCGGTAGGGCAAAGCGAGGCAACAGCTTTCATCTGAAATTTTATTTTGCTTAAATGTTTTGTGTGGTCATAAATTCGGAATATGGCCCTCGGCTAATACCATGACCTTTCTTTCCTCCATAAATTTGATCCTCGGACGGGTTCAGCGTTTGTAGTAAAGCCTATGTCACAAATCCGTATATTGGGTGCGGTTTTCTTCTCTCCTTGGATGTTTTTCGCTGGTGAACCTTCCCAACCCACGTCGCTATGGTAACCAAACTTTATATGCCGAAGGGAGACTGTCGGTACTTAGGCCTGCCGAGTCAAGGAGGCCTTGACTGGTAGGGAGGGGACCAAAAATTGCCGAGTTCAGGGGGGGTTCGAACACCTCCGCAAGGACAGCCGAAAATTCGCTCATGTTCCATACAATATATAATACGTCGGCTGACGCACAATTTTTCCGCGCGTGACTCAATTTTATATTCGGCTTATTGAATCAAAAGCTTTTTTTTTATAAACGAAAGCTCTACACACAAAGAAATATCTTCCCGCCGTTGATATTAATCGGGGCACTTTTGTCTCGTGTAAAGCGCACATTACCGTTTTAACGTCGCATATAAATATCGCACAGCTTAAAGTATTAGATTTAATTTTATTTAGGACTTATCTATAGTGTTATTACAGGCGTTAGGGTCTTCAGAGCAGATGTCTTAAAAAAGCAGATTTGATCTTATCAGAAAATTAAAAATACCCCCCGCAGAAAGACGGCACCCGAATGGATCGTTTAAGCAAATGGAGCCCTGAAAAATTTTACGGTTGACCATCTCGGAGGAAATTTCAGCGTCTTTGAGCCTCTTTTTAATTTATTCGTACAGTTTAAATTGAGCATACAGAGTAAAATTGTATTTGAAAAGTAATTTTATCCGTAGAATAATATGATTGTTATTTTCTTAACACAATTCAGTCGGGCTTGTTACCTTCAATTATTAAATTTTGTTTTTTGTCCTAACAACGACGTCCTGTGTGATAATTTCGATAGTAACTATCAATATGAAGCATAATATTTTTTATCGGGAGAAAGCGTAATGTCGGGCTACGTCTATATTAAATCATTATACCCTTAAACTTTTTTTGTGCGTTAGTTACATTCCATTGTATTGTTCTATTGTATCTAAAATATGTCGATATGTACCCTTTATGAAATTTAAAAAAAAATGCTTTAAAAAAAACCGCATAACTTCGAAATCGCATAAAAAAATTCGCACAAAAAAAAGTTTGAGTGTATTTCAAAAATTATTAAAAATTAAAATATTTTTTATTTTTTATTTTATGATTTGCGTCAAAGAATTAACCCTTTGAGTTGTGAGCTAATTTAAAATCATCATAATCTTAGATGCTATATTTGCTTGTCCACCATTTATCGTTGTGCAAATCCACTTATCTATCAGGACCGTCGCAGCGTATACTGAAGCCTTGTACATAAGTAAATAAACACTGTCGCACAATATTCGGTCATTTATTTGTGTAAACATAAACAATACACTTGAAATCGATTAATTATATCGTACACATTATCATTATTAGTCGATAAATTTGGGTTAACTGTATATACAGTCGTACGATATACGCAAGATACTCTCTCCGTCTCTGTCTGTATCCGGGCTCAATCTGTAAGAATGCTCTTTATGAGTCATTAGAACTCGGAAATTTAATAAGCATATGTTTTTTGTTTATAAAATTTGCTTTGGATAAAAATGCCTTGGATAAATGTCATTTTAATTGGAAGTAGCAGTAATTGTAGTCGCATGAAACGAAAGCTGATTTTATGGAAATTGTGATATGAACGATACGTTTTTGGTGCAAATATTTTTTGCGCATAATATTTAATAGATGAAAATATATTTTATAGCTATGGAGGGAGTCGGTTTTCAGGCACGCTATCCGGTAATTATTGCGAAACCGTTTCGTTTACGCAAAATCACGGATTGCGTAAACTAAACATATATCAGACCCAAAAGCGAAAAAAAATGTAATGTATATATAGTAAAAAACCTTTTTCCAGTTACGTCCTTCATTATTCCCCGGGGAGAGTAAATCAAATCCTTACATACGATCGAAAGTAGAAGGATAAGAACCATCCGTCTTCCTGCGTCCGAAGGACAGCTTCTCTTTGCTATAAATCGAATTTTTAGACATCTCGAGTCGGAGGTGGATTTATTTTTTGATTGATTTCCGGCGCCGAAGAGGATCCCTCACTTCTTCTCGTTCGAAAAAATAAATTAATCAGCCAGAATGTGGAGCTTATCAATCGGCTGCGGCTCTTCCCGGGTCGCATCCTGATCCGGGATGAATTATTAAATATTGATTCGGGACCATGACCACGTCGCTTCCTGCGTGATTGGTTTTTTCATTCCAATTTTCAAATAATACGATGGAATTTAATTTTGACGCTTTTCAAACAGCCATGAGCGCTCGCTGGGAAATATATAAAAATTGAATATTTCGGCGTTAAAAATTATTTCATATTTACAGCAAAAATGTTGGATAAATTATTGAACATATGTACGAATCGTATAGAGCTGGCGCCATCTGTTGTGGAGAAACGAAGCTTTGATCACGGTACTATATAATATAAGATTAAAAAAACCGAATGTGTTTATATTTAGAATAAATAAAGATGGGAGGGGTTCCAACTTTTTTTTTAATGTAATTTCTTTTGAGAAATTTATAGGCAGACTGTGAAAGTAGAAAAAAAGTTTTCCCCGACAGATGTGTCTGTATTTAGTTCTTCGCGAATCTCGCCAGGATTTTGTTGTACAAAAACGGTTTCCCTCATTTCATTCCATCCACGTTCGAGGATCTCTTTGTTTTTGAATTATCGGGTCGTTTTCGCTTTTAGAGGATGCTTTGAATGTGTATTTATATATATACACGTACAAAGTATGTAGGTATATTCAATTTAACTCAATGAATTCGTCGTGGAACTGTCGGAGGTGTTTAATTCTTGGAGCGTGTTCGCGAAGCACACAAAGCATATGAGACAAGTGGTATGGTAGTCGTGATGAGGGTTCCGACAACTTCAACACGAGTCCTTGTTGGAAGACATCATATTAGAGATTGAAAAGTTTATTATGCTCAGTCCCTGAAGTGTGACTAAGAGAAATGAACCAAGTTGATTCGGTTGCTTGGTATAAATTCTAATTAATTTAATATATATATGTCGACTCGATGAAATCGAAACGGGAAGTCATGGACATGTACGACGAAGTGTTAGTATCGTTTGAACCTATTCTCTTTTCTGGACAGGTCATGTAAGCACATATGCTATCGCACAGAATTCTTATAGACGTCTTAGAGAAAGATCTGAATGGAAGAACTGGAATAACATAGACGATCATAATAACCTTTCCCTTACGATGCTATGTATTTAGTACACCATTACATTAACATACGCCATGACATTCCAAAATCCCGTATTTATTATATTTTATATCGATGTTTGATAATATATATATATATATATATATAAATATATATCAATATAGATAGTATATATAAAAATTCCCATTATTACAACTTTACTGCAAGACTCGTAGAGAAGAGTGTAGTAAATACACCATAGTGAAGGAAAGGTTATCTAAATATCCGAATGTACACCTTTCTTTTGTCAAAGGCCTCTTCTATATTAATTCATAAGAAAGGAATATATCCATCTTGTCTTTATCATACAGTCACCTCCTCATTCGCTTGTTATTGAAGAAAGCATGACCTTTGAGTCCCATTTAAAATACTTACCCAGCGGGTCACCTGGGTGAATATATCGAAGAGCGCATTCGTGATCGTCTCGACAGGGAGTGGTGGGATTTTATAAAGACTGAATACTTTTTCTCGGAAGACAGTGAAAAAATACTCGAGACGTCCTTATTGATTTTACTGAAAATGGCTATCCGAAACAAAAAGAGTCCAGTCCCTCCTTTTCTCGCTTGGATTAGAGGCGTATTATTTGGAAGGGCGTTCAGCTGCTCTTACGTGGCCATCTTAATGGTAGGAATGGTCTCAAAACGTTTTCCTTTTAGTACGGTTTTTATTTTTGAGAAGAGTCAAAAATCGCATGGTGCTAAATTTGGTGAGTAAAGTGGATGTGGATACACAGGAAGATTTACAGCCAAAAACTCGCGAATCAGAAGCGACGTGTGGTACGGCGCATTGTCGCAATGAAGAAGGAAGCCATTAGCCCATCTTTCTGTCTCTTCTTGCTTCTATTCGTCACTTAAAAATCTGTCCATTAATTTTGCACTCACTTGTTTCATTTGCAAATAATCGGTTAAAATGCTTTGCAAAAAAGAGATCTTCAACTTATTTAGCCGCTTTTTACACGTTTTCGTCTGTTTTTGTGGTCGATGGACGTCCCGACCGTTGCTCGTCTTCAACCGACTTATTCCCGTTTTTAAATCACTCATACCACTTGTAATCAGTCTTCAGAGTCAACACATTATCGCCATACACCAATTTTAACGTTTCATGCGCTTCTTTGGCACTTTTTTACAACTTAAAATAAAACTCAATGCCGACGCGTTGTTCGAAATCATGATGCGCGACAGACGCGATAAACACGACCTCACTTCATTTTTGCTAGAAAAGAAGAGTATCATTGTCAGACCACTCCATATTGATGGTACAAAGAGCAGAGCCTAGGAAAACCGTGTTATATGAAGGCCGAGTGTATTTAATTTTGTGATATTGAGCGTCGTTGTATAATAATATACCATATGGATCTCAATTATAGTATGTTTGCCTCATATGCGGACTCCATCATATTGAATAAATCGTATATCTGTTAATCGGATTATATTGGGGTGCGAATTGGAAGCCATGAAAGCGTCTTGGGCAGATCATATTTCTTGTTGGAAATTTCTTGCCGAAAGGGTTGGTTATAGGCGAATTGGTATCTATTCAGACGCGGCCAATTTGACTTTGACTCATCGTTTTTCATTACAGCACACCGAGCGCCTGAATCAGGTTTAATTAAAGGGAAAACTCTATTCCGCAATGATGGTTTAACGACTATTCGAGCGATTCCAAAATGCGGTCCGCTATTGAATTTTTCCATTGTTTAACATTTTATTCCATTTTTTATCGGGCAGACTCGGTCTGGAGAAGACAATGCGAAAGACTTCCTGAATGGCCACACTGGCCGTAATGCCTACACGGTTCAATGCTTCATTTGTCGGGGTGGTATTGATTTTAGCGGCAATGCTGCTAAGTATATACACAGTAATGCTTTTGAATACACATCGCCCAATTTGATGGAGACGACCATGGGCTGATTCCATGGGCCTCATTGATTATCGGCTTTCCATAACGGCCGTAATTGAAATCTACGTTGCTGTCGTTTGATCGCAGTCTCTTGCCATGTACGAAATGAACTTGCGGACCAATTGCATCAATCGTTTTATTGCTATTGCTGATTAACTCAATGTCGTCCGAACTTATTGGTTTTGAGCGAGAGAATTGTCGATTCTTTTTCTTGTTGTGCAATGTATTCTTGTAGCGTGGACAACGTAAGAAAAAAAAACTATATCATTATAAGTTTCGAATAATTAACCCAATATACTCTTTGATAAACGCTGTAAATACTATGTGGTTCAAAACTAATTATAAATATGAACTGCTCGTTTTTATCGCCGCCTGGAAGCTTGGAATTGCCGACTCTCCCTGATTGACCGGGATTGTTTCGGAATTAAAATTGCAGTCCAGGATCGCTATTGGATGTTCCGGAATTTCAGGAAAAAGCTATTGACCAGTATCACCTACATTCCAAAATAGCTCTTTCTATTGGCTTAATGTCCATTGTTGAACATCCGTTCTCCCATTACTGATGGGTATGTATCAGTCTATTTGTTCGAATTGTATAAGGATTAAAGTATTAAAAAAACACATATAAACATAAACAAAATTTCCTTGCAGAAGCAATTATGTTAACCATTGGCGAACGAATGCCGCCATATTTGCGACAAGAAAAAGAAGGCTCTTGGAAAAGTGAGACTATTTAAATGGTGTGCTTAACCGTACTCTACTACGTTTTTGTAATAAAAAATATTACAATTAGCTATATTTTGATGACATGGGTCTTTTTTTATGCTGATCTTTTTTATGCGGTTTTGCGCATAAAAAAATCTAAAATTGACACTAGTGCAAAATACAACCGTTATAATATGAGTGTGTATAGGGTGATGGCAACTCTTCTCAAAAGCCTAAGAATTGCATGTCGCCATATCACGAACTGCGTAAATAATTAATGGTTAAATCGTCGCAAAGTTTTTAACCCTTTGAGTAGTGAGCTAATTTAAAATCATCATAATCTTAGATGCTATATTTCTATGTCCGCTACTTATCATCCGTACAAATCCACTTATCTGACAGGACCGTCGCAACGTGTATGAAGCTTGTACATAAGTAAATAAACACTGTCACACAATATTCGGTCATTTCTTCAAGTAAACCCAAACAATGCACTTGAAATCGATTATTTATATCGTTCACATATTATTCGTCGATAAATTTGGGTTAACGATCTATACAATCGTACGATGTACGCAAGATATTCTCCGTCTCTGTCTGTCTCCGAGCTCAATGGTGTAAGAATGCACTTTTTGAATCACTGGAATTCGGACACATTGTGTTTTACCTCTTTAAGGGATTTCAACACAGAAAGATGACGAGTTTTTATTTGTATGATCTTTTTTTATGCGATTATTGGTACATTTTATCACAATGATTTGAAGTTATGCGGTTTTTAAAAATAATGGTACCTATCCCTCAGTTTTATGTGTAGTTCAGATCTTTTTTATGCGATTTTTACGACTCCCCGTGGAACGTATCTATCGCATAAAAACAGACCCAAGTGTATTTTACACGACTATAAAATAAAATTCGAATTCATAGAGTTTGTATTCTATTTTTTTTTTTGAATGCATAGATTCCAAATTTTCTCAACATTTTGTATCGGATCAATGTATATAACGTCTTTATTTTTATTTCATTATTTTTTAAAATCTGAATGAGTAAAATTAAGATAGTTTCGAATAACTACGTCGTTCGCTAAGAGTTAAATGTTTTGCATATGACCTATATACATTTATATTTCAGTTTTGGACCCTAAGAACAATATTTCCCGCAATTGTCTTGGAAAAAAAATGACAACATCATTAGAGTCCCTTATTTATGCACACCAAAATGTTTATATATAATTTAACATTGCAATTTTTTTAAAAAAGGCGTAAACCGCGTAAATCGAATGTCTTATTTTTTTGGTTTTTAAAGTAGGTTTGTATTTTATTGCAAGTGTATTGTTGTGGAAGTTAAAATATGTCTTTAGTTCGCCTTAAGTCTGGTATTCGAATTTTGGACGAAGGGGGATATTTTAAAATTTAATCCCGCTCGGAACTTGGATCCAATCCTGGTAATTCGGAAAGTTTAATTTAAAACATGTACGCAAGACATTGATGTATTTTAATCCCAACTTTGCGGATTACTCGGATCCGGGGATGTAAATTTGTGTAATTATATCCGTTGCCACTTCTCGACGCTGCTCTTAATAGGATAAATTAAAATCGAGTAAAACTTCGTTTTTTTTTCTTCTCCCGTTTTGGGTCGGTTTAAAAGCGTAAAGTGAATTGATTAAATATAATTTATTTATGTACCCAGTCTTTGCACTGCACTCTTTTCACATGCAACTTATCCGAACGAATATCACGAAAAGCAGCAGTTGGTCGGAAAGAGATGAACTGTTTGTAGTATCTCCATCTCTGTTGCACACATACGTGCATAGACCCACTATCTATACGTAACATAAAGCAACCACTACACCAATGGCAAGCATATTTTATTATATATTACACAACCCATAGACCAATCGTTTAGCTAACGAATTCCATTAATAAATATAAAATTGTCCAATATAAAACATTCAAGACCAATTGGATGAAATATGTTTGGGTGTTCTGATCCATTGTCTATAAACCACGGACATGTTCAATAACTCTTTAGCATACCGCCAATTCAATTCGACACATTTACGATATTGCTATGGTCATCGATACATTACAAATATATTGCTTCGATAACTTTGGCAGTCCGATCTTGACTTTCATTGCCGTTCAAGTTTTGTTTCACCTTGTCATATATTTAGGTCAGTGTGTTGCCGTAATGTGTTTTTCGCTGCATACATGCATAACAATTTATATTTGTTCAAAAAAGATCTATTGAACATGTCTGCTCAATCACTTTTTAATAAATGTATATTAGAAACTATGATCGTTGTGTATTTTGCTGAAACATATGAATTCAGGATTCCCCCCCCCCCCTTTGTTAATAGAGCATTTGGAAATTGTTCAATATCCCTCGTTCTGTGTTGAAATCGTGGGGTTGTTTGAATATGCACGTTCATCCCCATAATTTGAGCCCGTAATTGAATTTCCAACTGCGTTTTAGGCTCAGTATTAGACTCAATGCACTCCACTACTATGATTACTTCATAAATCGTCGTTGCTAGAATAGTGCAATTCTGCATGACTGCACTGTAAAATCGATCATTTTCTATTGCCGAATCTGCAGCATCTGTTTGAGTTGTTCATTCGATGCTGATGAATTTTTCCGTCATTCGATGAAATGACGTGCTGAATTTGAAATGCGAAAAAGTAGCTCTCGCGTTTGTGAAGTTTTCACCACAGATTTCGCCATTTAATTAAAAAATCGCGAGAGTGGACAGATTCGGACGCGCCAGTCTAAGCGAACCGATATTCAGTACTAAATTATACACAATCATATTATAAAACCATTTTGAAGATACTTGATGATGATGATATGTCACGCATATTGAACGCAGGAAATCTTATATCACACACCGAAGTATATTTCTAAATATTAATCGTGTTTGAAATAGGCTTTTAATGTTTAACCTTTTAATGAGTACAGTCGCGTACTGGCGATCGAATTTCAATGATTTAAAGGAGCATTCTTGCACGTTGAGTTCGTAGAGGAGTATATAACGCAAATTTATCGATTAATAATGATAACCCAAATTAAATAGTTTGTGTATGTTTACGCGAAGAATTACCGAATATTATGTGCTATCAACAGTGATATACAAGCTTTATACACGCTGCGCGGTCCTGACAGATAAGTGGATTTATACGGACGATAAGTGGCGGACATACAAATACAGCATTTACGTTTAAGTAATTTTAAAATTAGCTCACTACTCAAAGGATTAAAAAGTCTTTTTTTTCAGGACAATTTTTTTTTTCTTTGTCCTGAAAATTATTTTTAGACAATCCCGGGATCAGTCCCAGGATCCCGGGATTGGGATTTTCAATGTTTTAAGAAATTACATTGATAAATTTGATTAAAAATCACTAATAAGTCCATTTGTTCAATATAAAAAATAACTTGAAGGCCAAAATTTTTTATTTATTTAAGAAAAGATAAAAATACAATTTAAAAATATGTCCGAATTAACATTAAAGCATCGAGTGTTTCGTCATTTAGTCTGGATCTGATTTTGGTAGCCACCTGCTGCTGAAAATGAACGCTCAGCCTCCAGTTGGAGGTATCGTCATCAGATATTTAAATGTTATTTCGAGTTGATGACCGCGTGAACCCCCATTTTCGAATAATACCATCAATGTGACTGCTGAGACACGGACTAAAACTCGCAAAATTCCCGATTTCCCGGCAAATTATTTATTTCCGTTGCTGCAGATGAATACATATATACTATAATACTTTGATGTGATTCCTAATTATATTACGGAGGAATACAAAAATTTTGAATCCCGTATCTATTATATTTCATATCGATATTACCATTATTAGAGTCGAGGTGTAGTAAATACATCACCGGTAGGGAAAGGTTAATATGACAATTTGAAAAATATATATGTACTATATATATATGTACATATAGATTAGACAGTCACTGCCTTCTGCTCACTGGCTTCGCCTAAGCTAGCTGATTCGTAGTTACGCCACTATTTCCCAGCATCCAGATTTCGGCGGAAATGTCTCGATTTTTTCAATCCCGATTTACCCGAATTAACCTGATCTGCTTGTAGACAAAAAATTAGCTTTGTAGAAATTTTTGGATTGGGTGTTTTAAATGATTCATTTCAGAGCATGATGGTAATGCACTGCACAATCTTATGCCGAGGTGAAAGCGCCAAATTCTTCTCTCAAATGAGTTCATTACGTGTAACATGAAATTTAATTGGGCATATAATTCAACGTTGATAGTAATCAGATATCAAACGTTGTGGTAAAATAGCATAACGGCCTAATAAAGCGTGAAATATTGGTTCATATACTCACGCTGCAAGTGCATTGAGTCGTTAACTGTTCTCCTCGAATAGCACCACCGACCACGGTTATGATATGAAAATAAATTAGAATCATTCAATTCATTAGCTTCATGATTTCAATTTGCATACCTCGTATGAGCGTTGTTAATGTCCGAATGTAAATGCAGCGAGGAAAATTTTTCAAAAAAGTCTCTTAGTCCGCTATTTTAAGCAGTTTGCTAATGTTTTTGCAAACAATTTAAAATAAACGATGCTCATAATCTTGCATTCCATACGTTTTTGACTGTTTTTGACCAGGACGTCGTCAATGGCAGTCCGGAAGAAAGCGTTTATTGTAATGGTGCTTTATAAAATAGTTTATATTTATTATTCTCTCAGTGTGGTTTGACCTATCTTTTTTGGAATTGTTTTAAAATTGGCTATCTGCCAATGTCCCTGTGCCCAATTCTTGCATCTATTTATCTAAAAGACCATATATTCTTATATGCATTTTGTTCTTATTTGTGAAGTTTATGCGAAAGATTATCCTTGTTAGTAATCAGGTTTTTATTTCGGATAAAATGTGATGCATATATTTTGTTTGCTTGTGCAATTCGGGCTTAAAAATGCTGAAAGCGTTTTTATCCCATTGTATTCCATTTTAAATGCTGCCTATTTATACCCATGGGATTTAAGGAAAGCAGAAACCGGTTGGTGGTATTTGTAGCTTGTCCTATCGCTCTGGCCTTCGTGGAATAGTTTATATGTGCAACTCATATGTATAAATGATCGAGGATCGTCACCCAATCAACGATTGGTTTTCCATAATTGGCATTTAATAATATTGCGTTAATAAAAGTATAAATGCGTTCGTATGTGTTTCCGTGGGAACTCATTGAATGATATCTGTTACGCAACTGAATCTATTTTGGGATGTATTGATCAGAATGCCTTGTAAAAAAATTGTTCTTATTAGTGTACATAAATAAATAAACAATAAATTATGTGTTGTGACAATCCTGATTAACCTTACCCTTCCGGTGATGTATTTCGTACAATTTTATAACTTTACAAAAATTGTTACATTTCAACTTCAACTACAGTCAATAAAAGTGATATTAATATATAGTGTGTATCAAATACATATCATCGGTGGATATTTTATCATAGTAGTCCGCAGACCCCTGATGGTCCACGAAAAACATGTACATCTTGAACGAGATAGTTTCCTGAAATTATTTACATAAAACACTATAAGAAGTTACATGGATTGGAATCGGGTCCGCGAAAAAGAAAAAAAAAAGTAATTCATGATCCGCGAAAGAAATTTTGCTCGAGATTAAATAAGTTTAAGAACCGATCGATTCAAAATATTAATATTTCTTATCTCCCAAATTTTTTTCTAATCCCTAATTTCTCACCCGAAGGTGCGTTGGAAGAGGAAGTTTGGAGGTTATGCTAAGTTCAAAGGACCCTATCTAGCGGAGTCACTGTCACCATGAATCCAATCTCAGCTAGAAAGGGGCCGCAGGGACCACTTTTTCACCATGGTACTCGTACCAGTTCGGTCATTTCCTAGCCACGGAGACGAGTCGCCGCTCAAGCAGCCTAAAGTCGTTCTCCCCTGTATGCACTAGGCTGTTGAGGATAGTGGTGATGCATTTTGCACAGATTTAATTTACTTTTGTAATCAGTAGTTCCACACACACCTTTACGGGTACGCAGCACAGGATGACATCGTGGAGTCTAACACCCATTTAAGCGCACGAAGAGGTAAATTTATAATACAGTTAATCCTTCTATAGCGTCAGGATGGGGACCACGCCATAGAAATAAAACGATATAGAAAGTTAAGCACCTATACCAAATTTGTATGTGTTTAGTTTGTTAACAAGCATTGGCAGGAGGGAGCATTGACTTACGTATTTTGCTCGTTGCTTGCATAAAAGACATCGCAAACTCTATTGAAAAAACTCTATGGAAGTGGACGCTATATGAGGGTTGACCGTATAGATAGTATGAATTCGGCCATTTTCCTAGAATGGATATTGCCTTAGTTTGGAATTTTATTAATTTTAATTTCATTGGATCGATCGTTGGTGTTCTTAGGGTGCAAGTTATTTAGAGGTTGAATATTGAGTAATTTTCACCAATGCCTTAATATGGATTTAATTCAGCACTTATTCTTGAAACTCGAGCTTTTGATGTTCTTTGAACGAGTATAATTTTCTTTGAGCGATCTCGCATTTCATACGAAGAAATATGCCGAAAGGCATAATGAATTGCTGAATAGTTTAGTTAAGAGGGGGGGAAACAATGTTTTTCGTCTTCCTTTTGACCTTTTCGTTTAATTGCCTTTATTCATCGTCGCAACGGCCGACTGTATAGCCCATATTTAACCCCAGGGGCGTATTTAAATGCCAGCTAAGCTGTATGTTTTAGGGTAAATGTAAATTTGAGCAAAACCGGGCAAACTTAAATTTGAAATAAAAAAGCTTTATGTTCATCCTCAAATGGGTAATTTTTGTTTTAGGTAGTCCCTCAACGAATTTGACATGCTATACCTGTGTGCATATTGTAAACAAAGTAAAGTCTTTAAGTTGTCCGTGGGGGTTAGTCGATTGCGTGATTTTATTCCACTCATCCCCTATTGTGCTGGATTTAATCGATACGACCCATATGTAAATTAGGTAAATAAACATCTTAATTTAAAATGAAGGAAATCGTTGTTTCATTTTGTATTGATGGCCCTCTTATTGTCCGTATCCCCTGGCGTGATGAGTGACGGTATTCGTTAATGCAAATTTGTTTCGATGAATGATTTTTTAAATGATAATATTGTACGTATTGTAACATTGCGATTTTCCATTCGTGTTTCTACCCTTGTGACATTTAGTCGAGTCGACGTCAAATACGAATTTTCCAGGTCGTTCGTGTAGGTGGTCGATAACGTGGATGTAAAAATGTCGTGATATAATAAAACGTTAAATGGGGGCTAGGCTCACTAAGTGACCTACGAGGGTTATTGAAATTCGAAGAGGCCCAAGTGAGGGGTGGATGTTACAAAATCGCTTTGATTCGATGTTGAAATATTTCGATATAGTGTAATGCTTATAAACGCCTGAACGACGATCTGAATTATAGGCCAAAAATGATTATTCATGGATATTGCAGCTGAACCCAACTGTTGATGATGGACACTATTTGCTTTTATGATTTTCAGCAAACCGCCCCGATCGATCTACTAAATCTGTTGTGGGTTTACAAATATGCTCAGAATCCGTTTTTCGTTTTACTCATCATTTGTTAATTCATGTTAAAAATATATAAACATTTAAATGATAACACCAATTGATTAAAATGAAGTTATCCTTGGCATCCGTAATAGATTTTGGGCGGTCCGGTCTTTTCCTGTCGTTCAAAGTCCAAGTCTCCGCATATACCCATTGTAGGAACTCGTACCCAAAATGCCGAAATCTTGTTTTTAAATATTTTTCTTTGTATATCTGCATATTCAAGCACGATTTTCACATTTCGTGAATCTGCGATGAATTGATTTAATTAGTGTTACTTAAAATATACGTTTCAGTCTGATTACCGTCGTTTTAATTAGCTATTACCGTCATGCGTATGTTTTAATGCTCAAAAGAGAAACTAGACGAGCAATGCTTCACGAATTGCCTCTTTGAGTCATGTTGGACGATCCACTTTTATCGTCATCGTAGGCCTTGAATCTCCTTAACCTGATGACTCATTTTTAATGCAGCTCCTTTGACGAGGCTAAGAATCGCATTTTATTGCCTAGACTTGGTGCCAAGATAATTGCTGCTTTTATTTTGTATGCTTCACGATGCGGTAAAGTCGTCGAATTTAGATTTTGTCTAGTGTCAAATTCCAGACTGGGCATCCTCACCGACTGATCATGTAAATCTGTTTCGTGCTTGACCTTTCCCCACCGGTGATGTATTTCGTACAATTTAGAACTTTACAAAAATCAATAAAAGTAATGTGGTGTACTAAATACATATCATCGGTGGGTATTTTTAGCACAGTAAGGGAAAGGTTAAATATCGTATAATTGAAGTGGGATAAACTGACACAAAGATATTCAATTGGTAAAATAAGATAATCCGTGGCTTTTTGGAGTTTTATTTGCGACAACTTTGAGATAAATTTTTGAGTCTATTCAAACTTTGTCATTTTCTTAGTGCAGTCACTTGTATTTAAATAATGTATTCCAGAGCGATTTTGCGCCTTTCTCGATAGGAAATTTTGGTGCTTTTGAATGCTGAGCTGCATTGTTTGGATCGCAGTGAAAAACTACTCATAAAGTTAAACATGTTGATTTTACTGACAAGGGCTTTCTGGAGTGCACGGAGTGCCCTATTTTTCTCGCAAGGGCTGTGAAGAAAGCCTGCGTGACATTCAAGAAGCGCTTCTTAAAATTGCAATGTGTTCCCGGCATTATGCATCTTATCTTTACAATTCGAGAATGGAAAGGGTTTCTCTTTTGGAGATGCATATTTGCAGTTCTATGAGCTCCATGACACTTGCCCATTCATGAGTTAAATCTATGATGAGGAAGGAAAAAGAAGAAGAGAGTTTTTCTGAGAATTTAATTTCGGCTATTCGTCCATGATACGCATCTTTGAAATGAAACTTTCATAGGCGATGTAGGGCAAATTGGCTTGAACGTCACGAAAAGTGAAACTTCAACCAGAAGTTAGTCAGAGAGAGAGAGGGACAATTGTTTGTAGTCGCTCTGTCTTCACAGCATACATCATAGAGACGCTACGCGCATGTGCCGTGTCGTCTCTACTGTGTGTATATATATATATCTTGTATTTAGAATAAAGCCACTACTACACAGTAGCAAGCCTATTTTATTAAATATTTCACAACACACAGCTTCATCTTTTAGCTAACATCTGCTATTGATATTTTACTATTTTATCATGTCAATTATGCAATTTTGAGTTCTTTAAATTGTCTTCAAATTCTCTGTTAACCCTTTATTCGCTATGTGATAAATACCATCCTGACCGATGGTTCTCCAGCATAATATATTCTCGTCCCTTGCGTGGTAGACTAATTTATTACGGTCCTTTTGACCCCACGATCTTCGAAGATCTATTACATATTCAACACTCTGTCTTCACGATATTTTCAGAAGAACCTTGCGGTATAGCCATCGAAGACGATGTGACCGTTTCAATTTTTCACGATCTTGTTAAGCCATTTGCTTTTTTAAAATTTCAAATAGCTCAATGTAATCAAATATCATACAGAATTAAAATGGGATTTTTAATATTTTTCCTCAATTATTACCGTACTTTTGTAGTCAACATCGAGCATTTGATGTCACCGATGTCGTCATTTTCGTAGTAAAAAATCATTCTCCTTCGGATACGTAATTTCAAGGTAATAATGGATGATGATGGTCTTATTCATCTGTTGGCATTCGGGTGACTTTCGAAGTCTTAGTCGTCTATTACATCACAGTGCCATTCCGAACAAAACTTCGAACCTCGAACAAAACGAATAAACTTCATTTTACCATACCAATATGCGCCAACATGGTGCATCCATGCAATGTTTTTACTATGCCTATGCTGTTCCCGCAAATGTAACCATTAAGTTGACAAAGTTTTATCGCAATCGGATGAACGGTATGGAAGCGCATTAAATACGGACAATTGTCATTCTTCGTATATTCGACATGAAATATCCGTTAAGCACGCATTGGTGACAGTTATTTTATAATGAGTCTTGAATGCGCATCGAAATTGGAATGAGCTTCCATATACAGTGAAACCTCGATTTTACGTTTTCCAAGGGACCCTGAAAAAAAAACGGTAATTGCGGGAAACGGTGAATGCGGGAAAGCTTCAAATAATAATTGTTTGACGGGACTATAAAAAATGAACGGTCCATCCGGGAAAACGTATTATGCGGGAACGGTTTATCGAGGTTCCACTGTATATATAAAGTTCTTGTAAATATGGGACGCAGCTCATTGAGTTTTGATTGCGGAGGAATTATCGACAAAATTAGGCAGAGGTGCTCTTTAAATATTGAGTGTATCGAAAAGAATGTTGTTTTTTTAAAGAAACTGTAGTGTAGGATAGGGCTCCCCTGGGAGTTTAACCCTCTTGATTGCGCCCAATCTGATGGTTGCTTCACGATGTCCCATGTGATCACTTCGCTATCGAACTGAAGAAGTGTTGAAATAATAGAAGAAAACAGCAGAGAGAAGACACTTTTTCTTGTCATAAGGCTCTCGACTCCTTTACTAGAAGGCGGGGATCTAAGCCTCTCTCCCCGTTAACACTTTGAGACCCGCTGACGCCTTTTGGCGTAAAAATTCCCCAACCGTTATGAACCGCTGACGCCATTTGGCGTAAAAACGTAGGCCTACAACATCATAAAAAAAAATGTTACCGACACTAATATTTCACTATTCGTTGACAGATGTCTCTACAGATATAAAGGGTATATAAATTTGAGTTTTAAGGTTGAAGAAAGAAAATAAATTTCCTATAAGAATCATATTAGAAGTCGATCCTAAGACAATTTTTAAGTTGGGGAACTATTGCAAACCATTGTTGCAAGCGTCGTACTTTATTTGCGAAAAGACATAGTTTGAGTTACAAGCCCAACCGTTAAATCAAGGGACTAAATCATATGTTAAATTCTATTGATAGTAGATGTTTAAATTAATTCTCTATTAATTACTATATTTATTGTGAACAGTTGTAATAGAATGGCCGGATAATCATGACTAAAAACTGAATGTTAGGGATGCTCAAGTATTTTATACGTTAAATGTGACACATTTTATGCACTTATGCTTTCATAATTGATGATCTTTCATTGGGTCTGGAAGGCCGGAAGCTCTTCCGTTGCTAGAGGATGTCATTCGTGAGATAATGCTATCTATACTTTTGACACACTACAGACAATTAAACTAAACATTTAAAGCCGAAGAAGCATACTCATCGTGTAGATATCGAAAAAATATTGTGAAGCATTTTAAATGATCTAAGATGACGCTTGAGTGACCCGCAAAGCAGAAACTGCGCATGCGCATTATATTGATTGATTCGATAAAAATTGTAATTGGCTTCGCCGTCGATATAATTATGTTGCTGTCAATCTACCCTGCAAAATGTACAAATTTTGCAACCTCGATTGTCGTGTTTATCTTTAGGGATTGTAATATTAAATTTCATACCGACCCCTCAGATCATTAAATTCTCGTTCGGGTCCTTTAATATTTTAGGATAAAACATCGAGGGCTTAACGATCCATTTTCGTTCGGCGAGTATACTCCGATGGTCGTATAGATTAGTACTTATTGCTGCGAATAGTTTATAATTTTAACCCTCTCAGCCCTGAAGTGGCCTCCCATGTTTTTATATAATTCTTGTTGGGATCGCGTGTCTTCTTTGGGAAATTGTAACACGAAGGCCTCTAACGCCATTGTATATCATCAGACTTATTGGCGCCTTTGATGGCTTAAGGTTATTCGTTGTATTTATCCTCGTTAAACCTTCCGATTTGACTGGACGAGCTCATTGTCATCGAATTTAAAAAAAAGTCAATTTATCCATCGTGCAATTTTCCGTAATGTGTTTAATCGATTTTTTGGCGCAAATTCATCGCATTTATTAGGTTGGACGGAACAGCAGGGCCATTTTCCGCATGAAAATTAATCATGCGTGACAGTACTTCCGGCCCTGTTCCATAATACATTTTCTGATGTATATACGTTGTCAGCAATGTGTCGCCACATCCGCACACTTCAACTAGTCGTTGAAGTTAGGGTTGTTATGTAGCTTAACCCATTTGCTGAAGGGAGACTGAAGGAAAGCTCCGGGTAGAAAGTGGTTGGGATATGGTCTATTTTTGAAGACCCCATCCGTTACTCATAAATATGTGGGCCCGACAAAGCACAATTGCGCTGTATGTGTATGAATTCTCCCGAAAGGTTTTCTCGGAAATTCAGATTTAACACTTTTCAACCTGCATTGCGACAATGTAATGTAAAATTGGCGAACTGTGTCATCAAAGTCAACGATCTGAATATTCCAATTATCTTAGCTTGATCCTTTGATTAGTAAGTACATTTTGAAATGAATTTATTTATTAATGGAAATTTTTAGCTAAATGATTGCTCTATGGATTGTGTAATATATAATAAAATATGCTTGCCATTGGTGTAGTGGTTGCAAATGTGTGTAGCGGGCCTTTGCATATGTGTGTGCAACAGAGATGGAGATATTACAAACAGTTCTACATCTCTCTCCGACCAAGTACTATTTTTCGTGACATTCAAGCCTACTTAAGCAAAATATAAAACAAATCTTACTCATAGGAAAAGAGAAAATATTAGTCTAAAATTTAATTTTTGTGTGATATTCCGCTTCAGGACCTATTGGACACGCAGATCTATCTTGCCGGTCCCTGCGCATTCAAACAGTTTTGGCACCAAATGTGCGGAAGGAGGATTCTACGGGGAATATCTTCGTAGTCTTGTTAAATCAATTTTTGTTAAATGTAGACTCATCAGGACAATCGATTGGCATCCGGATAAAATAATAGATTAATCATTCCGGCGTAAAGCAGCTTCAACCAGAACCGGCAATGAATCGTCCAAACCCCTATTTCCCTACAAATACTTGCAGCAGCTACGGTGGAGCAGGAGAACGTTCCCAGCAACACCCCCTGTTTAAATGACTTCTACGCTTGTGCGTACTTTTTGTTTATTGTAAGTGTGTGTCTGCAATGACCGGTGCAATGGCGGAACTATGAGCCTCTTCAATATTCATTCACAGGAAAGGGTTACATCTATTTCGTCTGTATTATACATTCATCTCCTCATTTGCTCGATATTGAACGATAGCATAACCTTCGAGTTTAATTTAGAACGCTCATTCAGCTAATCGTCTCCTGAATGAACGCATCGATGGAAGCTTTCGCGACCGTCTTTCTAAAGACTGAGTAGTTTTTCTCAGGAGACTGTGAAAAACTACTCTAGACGACTTTTTTGATTTTACTGGAAAGGGCTTTTCGGAGTGCAGAGTTGAGTCCTTCCTTTCCTCGCTAGGGAGAAGACATGTGTGACGCTTAAGTGCATCTCAGATTCGGTTTGGTTTCTTCCCATCCACGTGCAACTTACCAGAGCGGATTCAAGATTGAGTGGTTTCCTATTTCAGGTTGACCCTCAGTTCGGTGATTTCAAAACGATATAGAAGGCAACGGAAGACAATGCTGTTATCGTTGCAAAGTGAAATTCTTCATTTGTCTTTCCCCAAGGCCGTCTGCCTGATGTTCTTCTTGTCCTTATTATGTTCCTAAAGATTTTCGCCTCCGAACCGGTAAGGTTCATCACACTACATATTGTTTAAGGAATTAAGACTAATTTAATTCATAATATTATAAGAATATTATTTGATGGCTTGTTATACTTATTTTTTTATTAAAGTCCATTCTTTATGTTTTTATCTGTTTTTATTCCTCTTGCTGTTGAGGTTTTGAGGACATTTAACTATAAAATATCCAAACTTTTCAAATCACTTTCCAACTAGTTGAGGGTGTAACTCCCCGAGAATCTAAATATCATATAGATAATATTTTTCAATATTGTTTTAAAATGTTTGTATCGAATGTCAATTAAACAGTCCTATGATAAATCATTGATTTGGATCGTTAAGTTCTTTGTGAGAAATATCTTAATGATATGAGATTATTCTCAACCAATTAATTTGTATCAACATAATTTCAAACCATAAAGATTATTGATAAATATATAACAATGTGATTATTTATGATACTGATTAAGGTAGTGTAAATAAATCTGAAAGTGATAAAGTATAAAAATATACGCTTTGTTGTTGTTTACGCTTTAAAATTGTCATATTGGTAATATTGCTTTGGGTTACTATTCTTATTAATGAATTGTTTTTGTTTCAGTAAAAAGATCGAGCATATTGGAAGGATGACACAAATGACACAAGAAGAACTTGTCGCGGGTGCTCGCACCGTGGCGCAGGGATTGGAAGCGCTACGAGCAGAGCATGCGCAGCTGCTACAGGGACTAGCAGCTGCGCTTGCTTTGCAACAGCCTGCAGCTGAAGAAAAAGCTGGGCTCGTCAAGCATACCATTGACTTGATTGAGCTTGGCTTGGGAGAAGCGCAGGTTGGTCATATTTTATATATGTAAATAGATAGATACATGTAGATTATTAGTAAAAAAATTAACAAAATATAAATTTTAACAGGTGATGCTGGCACTCTCGTCCCATCTACAATCTGTTGAAGCGGAAAAACAAAAATTGCGTACTCAAGTTAGACGACTTTGCCAAGAAAATGCTTGGTTAAGGGACGAACTTGCGGCTGCTCAACAACGACTTCAGGCAGCTGAACAGCGCGTTGCTCAACTCGAGGAGGAAAATAATCATCTCTCTTTTATGGCTTCCATAAGGTTGCTTAAAATTAATATTATGAGAAATAATAAAATTAAATTATGAAAATTTAATAATATTGAAGCATACATTTTTTTTGTACAGAAAATATGATAGTGATGTAACCGAAGAAGGTAACGATAGTAATAGAGCAGTTGGTGAAAAGGCCGGTGCCACCAAGCAAGACGATCCAATGGTAGATTTATTCCCTGATGATGATCAAGAAGAAAGAAATAGTACATATTTCAATAAAAATAATTTGGTATTTATAATAAATCATTTTTTTTAATTTGTAATTTTTATCTTTTTTGAATTTTAGCTATGTCACCAACGCCACCTTCTCAGTTTGCTCAGCAAGTCAATGCTGGATATGAAATTCCAGCTCGTCTAAGAACACTTCATAATCTCGTAATACAATATGCATCTCAGGGACGATATGAAGTTGCAGTTCCTCTTTGTAAACAGGCTCTTGAAGATTTAGAAAAAACCTCAGGACGTGATCACCCTGATGTTGCTACAATGCTTAACATTCTTGCCCTTGTCTACAGGTGTGATATTATAGTTAAATATTTCTATTAACCCTTTGATGAGTATTATTTTAGTGGATTGCCACTCGGATTCAATGATATAGATACACAAATGATTTATGATTACGCAAAGAAATTAATGAATACTGTGTGCTATTGATATACAAGATTGATTCAAGCTATGCTGTCCTGAGAGAAAGTGGATTTGTGTGGATCGATAAGGAGTTCACATATGAAGTATAGCATCTACGTTTATGCCATTTTTAAATTAACTCACTACTCAACGGGTTAAAGCTGCAACTATTTTTTGTGTAATGTACCAATTTTATGTTTGTTATTTTTTCAGGGATCAAAATAAATATAGAGAGGCAGCTAATTTGTTGAATGATGCTTTAAGTATTAGGGAAGCTACTCTTGGTGAGAATCATCCGGCTGTAGCAGCTACATTAAATAATTTGGCTGTGCTTTATGGCAAAAGAGGTTGGTTTTGTAGTATATTTTAATTATAATAGAGACCTTAGGCAATATATATTTAAGTATAAAATCTTAAAACCATTAATCATGGATGGTTGGTTATATTCATTAATTTGATATTAACTAATACAGAAATTATATAATATGTTATGTACTCAAAAATATATGTTCTTGTTCTTTATCAAACATTTTATATTGTAGGTAAATATAGGGAAGCAGAACCTTTATGTAAGAGAGCTCTCTCTATTCGTGAAGCAGTTTTAGGAAAAGATCATCCTGATGTAGCAAAGCAACTTAACAATCTCGCTCTGTTATGTCAAAATCAGGTACGCACTTCATCTGAAATGTATTAAAGATGGATGTGGCTAGTGCAGTTAAAAATGTTGTGCTTGTTCAAAACCAATTTTAGGGTAAATATGAAGAGGTGGAGCGTTACTACCAACGTGCTTTAGAAATATACGAAGTTAAACTCGGACCCGATGATCCAAATGTAGCCAAAACCAAAAATAATTTGGCATCTTCTTATCTCAAACAGGTAAACATATAATATTTCACAAGCTTTAAATCTATAAATAGTTTTATGGAACTCTATATAACATATAAATGATTGGATTGTACAAGATGCGATAGGAAAATTTACTTATTTGAAATGCGCATCCTGAAGCAATGGTTATTTCAAGAAGGGTGAGGTGACATTCCTTTGATTGATTAATTGATTGTGTAGGTTTAATAACGATAATGTAGTGAACGAAGGATAAACGCGTGTTTGTCTTGGAGCCTTAATTAAACTGATATCTCCTATATTAGTTTATCTCCTATGTAGTTTCCCTGCCGTACCTATTTCTGGAAAACAGAATATACATTACATTACTAGTCACAATGTTTTCTATGCTTTTTTCAGTGATGTGCTCGACATCGATGCTTTTTCTTTTTGGGCAATCCTCTACATCTTCGATTCTTAGTGCATCTACCATATTTTTCTTATCTTGAACTGAAAGTTCCTAGTCAAAAATTGCAAATGACACCAACTCTTCCGGAAAGTACCATAAATGGTCCAGTATTTTTTTCATGACGACTTTGGCTATTGTTTGGTTTATACTTTCAAAGGATGCAAGGTCTTATAATTATTGTAAGTCATTTCTCGGTGCTGAATATCCGACAGGGTCTTGATACCAGTATTTTGCATATATTATGACTGTGAAAATACATTTATCTTTCATTGCTTCAAGCAATACATAGCTTTAGCCATCCATTTAGCACGGTGAAGACCAGTAGGGCCTCCTGAACGTAACTCTTGTTTCAGAAATTCCTCCCAAGTAAATGATGGAAAGATTCAGCAGTTCTTTATAGTCATCACGACTTGAAGTGAATATTTCCAGGATTATTTTTTAAATCAAAATTTCTATGTTGAAATTTTCTCTTGGCATTTTTGAATGTCTAAAATATTCATCCATTAACACAGATCATTCTAGTGGATATTGTTGTTATTTGCTGTTTTTTTAATTATAACCATGTATTTTTCAATGTCTATTATTTTTTTTACAAATAGGGAAAATACAAAGAGGCCGAAATACTCTACAAGCAAGTTTTGACAAGAGCGCATGAACGTGAATTTGGGACAATCGATGGTAAGGATAAAAATGAGCAACCAGTTGCGAACAGCAATACAAGTACTGTTATTAGTCGGTGAATGTGTTAAACTGTGGACTTTAGATTAGTGATGCAAATAATTTTCAATAATAATCATTACACATTTTGAAATTATTTAATACTTTAAGCTGTACACCCGCTGAATGATAAACATTTTTGTATAGAATCTGTTCTTTTGCGCATCATAAGATTACTTTTGACTGAATTGTTTTTGTTACACGTGTTGTTTAAATTTAATTTTAAGCCTTTGCATCATTAATTTATCATCTTACTTCTTGTGGCTGGAGGTTGTGTATTATCTAGTCACCAATTTAGATACTAGTAATAAACAATAAATTACATATCGCATTTCCGTACAATTTTATTTGATTTACTTTTCTTTTCTTAATAAGGACATTTCTTGTATTTTAATTTTATTGTAAGATCTTTTTTTTATTATTATTTTATGTATTTTCTAGAAAATGGCATGCTATAATGAAACGGTGTCGTAAAGGTTGTGTGAATGGAATAAGTAATTTTGGAAACAGGATGAGCTTTATTTTGACTACTTAACATTTGTAAATGGTTTTATTTTTTGATGAAGTATTTTGAAGGTTTTTCTTATTGAACAACATAATATTTTTATATCATAGTATAAATATATTTTTATGTGTTTTATATTCGGGGTGCCTGAAAAGAATATTACTTTTGAATTATTCAAGTACCGGAAAGAAATCAAAAAAAATTATTCCTTAAAAAAAATATTTATTTAAAAAAGAAAACAACATAAATCTAATCAACAAAATAGTTTCCATCATTTTCTATAACCTTTCGCTACTTATTGGGTAGTTTTTCGATGCCATTTTTGTAAAAAAAAAAATATTTTTCATTGAAAAACTTTTGAATGTGGTTCTTCACGTTTTCGAAAGTAATGAAATGTTAAAAAAATGGTCGTTCTTCATTGCCCTAATGCAGTCTTGTTTTTGAATATTACCAATTTTTAAAGGCCTTTCTATTTTAGGGGCAACCCTGAAATCGATATCGCTATTTTTTTTATTATCCATCTTTAACATTTATTAAGGTTTAACACTTCTCCATATGTATCTGTAATTGTTTTTGTTACTATCGCCTTCATTCCTCGGTCAAACAAGAACAACATACAATGCCGTAAATGTTTTTGTCGATTGTTGGCCCTGACATTCTTAACAAACAACGGTAACAAATAATATAAATAAAAATAACAAATTCACGACCCTTACGATCTACTAACAAACGAAAAATATGTGTTTACGGTGTCTTGACGCAAACGAGACCCTAAAATCAGATATCTAAAAATTTTGATTTCTTTCCGGTCCTCCTAATATATACAAAACAACATTCTCTTTAATAAATTGAAATTTAAGGTTTTTATCTTATCCCTCAGAAATTCAATAAAGAATAAGTTTTATTGAATTTGAGAGGCATTGAAGGATCCTGAATGTAATATATGCTCTGCTTTGTCTTTCGATACCATATCAATTTCTGTCTTTGTTTTTCTTAGATTGATACCAGCTTATTCGATTTACTTTTCAATATTAATGATATTGGTTTTCATACAAGGCGCAATTTTTCAGCTGAAATTATGTGCTTTTCGGGTGCCTTTATAATATTGTTTAGGTTACTGTGTTAATGAAACTTTTTTGGATTTTAATGCAACTTAATTTTTTAAATTTCACACGTTACTGCTTATAGTCGATACGAAAAGTTGCAATGTTTTAAAATGTCTAATTATAAAGTTTATTATAAATGTGTATTTTCTATATTGGAATGTCAAAATCAAATTTATATCTTAAAATTATCTACACAAATGATGTTTAAAGTTTACATTAAATGGCTTGTTTTATTTTTTATGTGTGTGTATGTAAATATTTACATACATATTTTGTATGTATGTATGTATGCATATTGCTTTTGTAATCACTTTTTTTATATGCACGATTGATTTTATAAAAAAAGTAGAGAGCTTAGTAAACAGTTTTATTTTAAATGTTATCTTTTATTTGTATACTGTGTTCTAATACCCTTCATCTTTAATAACTCAAATGCAATGAAAATGATTAGCGATGTTTCATGATTTACAACACACTCCCTCCGATTAAAATTGTATTCGTCGACAGCGATAGCTTAACATAAAAATCAATATCGTCCGATATGTTTATTTTTTTCTTGGCTTTGATTAATAACATAATTGATTAACATTTATTAATTTATGCAATACCTGTGTATATTCAGTTCAAGACATAGACCAAGAAAATCTTATTTTGCAGTTTAATTTGTTTTATTTAATTAAAAGTAATTGACCTGATAATTTAACACTTCCTGGTGGGGTCTTCAGCATATGCGGGTAAGTGTGACATCTTTGGGATTTAAGTGTGACACAGATAGGGACATGCAAGCTTATTTAGCTTAATCATTGATTTATTAGATTTTTTTAATTTAATTTATAATTTGTCACACTTAGCCCCAACTGTGTCACACTGAAGTATATATACATACATGCATACATTTCTTTAATACAAGTTTTTTTTAAAATATCTATTATACTAATTAAATTTTAGTTGATGTAATTCGTTTATCTTTGATTTTTATTTGTAGTTTTTTTTTGTAGTTCTTTATTGGATGGGAAATATCAGTCATACTAACTAATAAGCTTTTTGTTTATATATTCAAATCAGTTTTTAAAAACATCTTAACACTTTACCGACCGCAGACGCACATGTTGCGTCTGCAGATACGCCCGAAATTTCGCAAGAAATATATAATTATTTGCACGTATTTCTTGATTAAATTAATTTTAAAAATCACTAAATACATTCGTAGTAAATAATTTCTGAAAGTTTCATAAGAATTTATAAATCAATTAGAAAAATTATGAGATTACCCTAAAAACGTCGGTAAAGTGTTAATAATGCCATTTTGAAATTTTACTGCCAATTATGTCATTTGGTTTGTACAAAACTACACACATTTTCGAATGAATATTTTCTATTAGATTGATACATTATTATTTTTTGCATAGGTGACAATAAACCTATCTGGCAGGTTGCTGAAGAACGCGAGGAAAACAAGCATTTGCAACGTGAGAATGCTCCGTACGGGGAGTATGGCGGATGGCATAAGGCGGCAAAGGTGGACAGCCCTACTGTTACCACGACGCTGAAGAATCTTGGAGCGTTGTATCGTCGGCAAGGCAAATATGAAGCGGCGGAAACTCTGGAAGATTGCGCCCTGCGGAGCCGCAAGGAGGTGGTCAGATGAACCTTCTTTTCTATTTTATTAGTACAGTAATTATATAGTATGGGTGATGGCACTTTATAAACAAATTTAAATGGAAAAATGGAAACTTATTATTTGGTTTTTTTTAAAATTTGTTTTAGTTTAGTTTTTTTTTTAAATTTACTTTTAGTTTCCATTTTTTTTAAAATTTTATTTAAAGACACAATTATGCTTTCTACACAATACCAATTTTATTAAAGGTAGGCAATATATACATATCACAATAGCTTTCCACACACTTTTATTTGATAATGCATCTACGGTTATTTTGAAATTAAAATTTATTAAACCTTTATAAAAAAGTATAAAACATCGCGAGTGATCGTCTTTCAGTTTATGATTGGTATAGGCATAAATTTTAACCACTTCACACATAGTTTGATTTTTGAAAATCGTTCCAAAAAAATCATATTTTTCTAATTACAAATAGGTTATAAATTTCCATTTGACATTCGGGACTTTCTGTGGATCTACTCGTTGATGATCGATTTGCATATTTGTCCGATACAAAATGGTTTGTTTCCATGCAAATGTATCGTAGGACTTCATCATCGAAATACAATTAGAAAAATTAAAGTAATCCTGACCGAAAAGTAATCAATTTTTTTTGTTGATGAAAAACATTTATTTATTAAAGAAATTTTTAGAATATTTATTAAAGAAAAATCTTAAATACTAATCAATAAAATAATTTCTATAATTTTTTATCACCTTTTGCCAGTGTGAAAGTAATTTTTCAATTCCCTTTTTGAAAAAGTCCATTGATTTTTCACTGAAAAAATTGCCATAGTGCATTTTTACTTCTTCAGCACTGTTAATTTTTTTACGTCCTAATCTATGTTCTAACGACCTGAAAAGGTAGTAATCCGACAGCGCGAGATCCTGGTGAATAGGTTGGAAGAGGTAGAATTTCCAATCCAAGCTCAGTTATTTTTTCCTGAACTATTTCTGCAGCATCCGGTCTCACGTTATTGTGAAGAAGAATTCAATGCGTATAAGTCAATGATTTAGGGTGTGTTTCTGGGAACGTTATCCCGCTCAACCGTGACTGCTGCAGTATTTGCATGGAATAAGGGGGTTTGGACAATTCGCTGCCAGTTCTGAAACGAGTTAGTTTTAACCGGAAACTATAAGTCAATTATTAAGTCCAGATGCCAGGAAGTTGTCAGCAATTGAAGATGTCGACTACGGAATTATTCTCCGTAGAATCCTCCTTTCGCACATTTAGTGCCAAAACTATCGCAATACTTTTTGAATGCGCCGTATGCGCAGGGACCAGCCACTAGGTCTGTGTGTCCAACAGGTCCTGAAGCGGAACGTTTGACACAATGCAGGAGAACTTACCATAGTACGTGATCAGCTGTCATGTCCGTATCTGTGCAAAGACACTCAAAAAGACTTCCTATGCTAAACCGACGGAAAGATGCTTTGAATCTAAATGAACTAAAAAACTTGTATAAATGTCTTCCATCTTTCCTGTCATGCGGTATTATATGCAACAAGTATCCTCTTCTTTAGTATTTGCACATTGGATTCTAAACAAGGTTCGAGGTCATCCAGAAAAGATGTGTCAATGCAATTGTTGCCAATAAAAATCTGTAAACCGTTCACAAACCTATAGAGAGCTGCAGCCGTAAGTCTAGCGGCAGAAGACCAGCCAGAACAGGCAGGACCACAGTCGAGACAGTCCTATAGACATTTGTTACAATAACAAGAGCACCTCTCTGTCCGGCACAGAGCATCCGCCAGTGCGTTAAGTTTATGCTGCAGTGCTGATTCGGGCTGGAATATTTCAGACGAACTAACTAACGTTATGCTTATGACTTTGCCCCCAATTCCCCAGTTCAATCCTGAGATGCAAGCGACCTTGGCAAAGGCCGACCCCAAGATAGGACACCGAAGATCGAGAACATATTATGGTGTTATTTATCTTTTGCAACGTCTCCTCATCTGAATTGCAACCGTCTTCGCCGGTACGAATGCGAATTTATTCAACTCACTCCACCCCGACAAAGACAAGATCGCAGGATTTGCACGGTCTTTGATGTCCCGTCTGGTGTCACCCCGAACGATAAGGGCATGGTCATCTGCATACGCTGAAACAGAGCAACCAACGGGCAATTGCAATTTAAATACATCGTCCAGGAGGATGTTCCAAGGGATCGATCCGAGAACCCCCTGGACAAGTGATGACAACGAATGGTGGAGCCAAACAGGGTTTGAGCAATTCATAATAAATAACTCCAGAAAAATATCCTGCGTGTGAAGTGGTTAGGGATTTGCCATTTAACTCCATAACAATAAAATACAATTTAAACCTATCCAAACACCACAAAATTAATCCTAATTTATACAACTATGATTATGGTTCATGTGTTTTCATTTCAGTAGAAAAGTCAGAATTTATCTTTTGAATATGATTTTGTATTCGCACATTTCATTTATCCGATGAGGAACCGATTATTAGAAAAATACAAGATCTGAGTCGAGATGGATTTTTAATATATTAACGATATATTATTGGTCTTTAGTATAGTTTGTGTGTTGTAATCGCAATATTGATAATATTTCATCACCGTCTTCGTATTTATACTAATAATTTGCCATTCATTAACATCCAAGCTTTGTTTTTTGCACGCTGCAAACAGCACGTACAGCAAGTAAGTTGAATTTGTACACTCGTGTTGTTTGTTATGCAAAATTTATTTGATAAAATAATTAATATATATATATATACAAAGTTCAACACCATAGTTATTCAACATCGATATCAATTTTTCAATGTGATAACTAATCGGCGGTTAATTAAATAATTTTTTTTAGCAATTTTAGAGAGCTTATTTTATTAACTGTATATTATTAATAATAATTTAAATTTTATGATTAACTCTTATAGTTGTACGCTTTCAATTAAAAATCACTGAATTTTTTGATAGTGCTGATTTTGTAATATCAAAACATAAGTGATATTAAATAATGCATGTATTTAATTTACTGATTGTAGTTAAATTGTATACATTTACAGTAAAAGAACTAACGATGAAATGTGCTGTAGTTATTTTTTATTATAATTTTGATGTTAGACTATGGTGTTCAATTGGATATTTAATTAACCTTTATTATTCGGGTAGGAATCTTAAATTTTTCTCATGCTTTAGAATTAATGAATGTTTTTTGCCCGCAAATAAAGGTTAAACTCCTTTAGATACTTATCGATTTGGTGCATTGTTTGGCTTGATAAGATTTCACTGTAAGGTGGTAGTTGTACGCAATGGTTTTCGATTCACATTTATCGCTTTGCAGGCATTGGACATTGTGAAACAGGCAAAACTTCGAGGAGTGCGTAGGGGAAGCAGGGAGTCCATTGACTCTGTTCACATCGACCCACACGAGGAGGTTAGATTGAGGTCCACATGTATTGGTGTTAGGAGGCGATAGGAATGATGACATTTGAAGAGATACTTTTTTTTATATTTCCTACTTTTTTAAATATTCGTTTTTGTTTCGATTTGTTTTGTGTCGTTTAAAGAATACACAATCACGTTGCGAACATTACATCATCTCATGCTTTCGTCCTTATTTCATGAGCAAAGAAATTGCACCGTTATAAGACGTATTTTGTGTAGCTCACACATTTGGCTATTTATATTTTTTTATTCATTTAAAACTTATACTGCTAAAGGGGATTCATCAAATCGGGTAATTATCGCTAGATCGGTTTTTATTTTTTTTCATTGCGTCTCTTCTGATGTTACATTTTATTGCTAAAAAAATAACGCTGAAGTAAATATTGTTTTTCTCATCCACATTTGATGTTGTTCCTGTCGTTGTTACGATCGGTGGATATATGTTTATGCTTCTATTAGTTATTCGGCTACATTTTGTAATAATGAAAAAATCGTCTTTCATTATTGTATTATCGTACATGAATGTGCAGTTGATATTCGGTAAGTAAAATTAATGTGATGGATTTAAAGCACATAATTAACGCATAGAATTTGTATCCGCTTTGTTATATTAGTTGAATGCATTGAATAGTAATGTTTTGCTCTTGCAGTGGCTTAGTTTTTTAAAAATTATGATTTTAAGGTTTGTTTTTTGCACATTTTTGACTATTAGATTTTTATTTTTATATATGATTTATTTTATGTGTATAATTTTTTTTTAGTTATTTTTATTTTTATTGTGTTTATCAGGCTGGTTCGGGTGGTACGACCACGGAGACGAAATACAATTTGAAGTCGAAACTGTTTAACGCCCTCGGAATACACACAAGCACCAATCAATAGAAATAATAACCACCGCTGTTCACTCTGTCGCTAAACATTTTTAATAAATCATTTTCATTTTGATTCTCACTCATCGTAGGCTTAATTATGTATCTTTAGTTGAAGTTTTACTTGATTATGGATAATTGGATAAACATTTTTCCAGCTTTAAGGGGATTCCTTCTATAATATTTGTTCTTCTATAGCAACTGCAAAAAATATACATGTCAATGCAAAAATCTTATTTGCACAATTTGCATTTTTATCTGTCCTAAAAAATATATACGATTTCTTTTCTGTTCTATAATTTTAATATTTGCAATTCCGAAGACACTATAATTGTTCAATACAATCAAGTCGATATAATTATTATATTTCATCGATAATCTTTTAATATATTGTTACTCTAAATGCAGACTGGAATCTCTTAATTAATACATTCTCCCAATCAATAAATGTTTTAATCGCTGTGATAAGGTAATTTGATGACGTTTCATAGAAATAATTGTAGAATTAAAATATTTATGAATGTAATTTCTCTTATTAGAAGATGTTACATTAAACGAATCTTTATTTATTCTTCAAATTAAGCATCGCAATAAATCTATAATTGAAAAATCGTTCGGATTCATCCCAGGCTTGGTTTATTATTTTTTAACATTTTGAAAATTTTTAGTCATTCCATTTACGCATTCTTTTAATTTTTTTTTTGAATTTTGCAAGCATTTTTATTTTTAATTTTCACTTAGACAATATTAAAATAACCACAAAGATTTTTACAAATAGCGTTTTGAACATCTTAAAGTGCTATATCATATAATATAAAATTTTCGTCGTGTAATTTTCTATTAAATACGCAAGATTTTTCGATTCCCTGATTTGAAAATCAATTAAGCTCATACGGAATGTCCGCAGGTGTTTTATATACGCAATAATTTTTCACGCAACGATGAGCATAGTACTTTAAGGCTGTCCGTTACTTTAAATATCATGAATGTGTTAAATTCTTTGAATAGTTTCCACGGTAAAATATATTTTCATTAAATTGTGTTTATTTGTTAAGAAAAATGAAGTATTTTTTATGCGAATATCTAACATGAAATATTTTAAGTATCCAAGTGACCATCAGCATTTTCAGATTCCTTTATATATATATATTATACAAATAGATTAAATTTTATCTTTTATAATTTTTTTCAATCTCATTTTTTTTTTGATAATTCCAAACCTTATATTTTTTAAACAAAATATCTTTAAATATTTATATTTGACACATTTATATCTTTGCACGCACTGTAAAAATTGTATTTTAATTTGTAATAAATAAATTTCGCTGTATTTATTTTATTTGTGTTTTTCTTTTAATTTTTTTCTCCTTTTCTGCTTCTACGCATGTTTTAATGTATTACTCTTTACAGAGAGCACATCTACTCCATTTGATAACTGGAAAAGTGTAATACGGAGCGATCATCAGATAATGCAAGGACGATTCGAATATAACCTGGAATTTATCTGTACAAATTTATTAGTGATAAAAATACAAATGGACTATCTTATTTTTCTACACAGAAATATATTTATTTCATCAGATAGGAAGCTTCTTGATCCCGTCACTGAAGAAAGAAGGTGGCTGTCACATAACGGTTTGACCGAATCTTGAAATCGTCGCCCTCGTAATGCCTCTTTCAATGGATCAAACATATAGTAGTCATATGAAGCCAAATCTAGTATAATTGGGTGAGTTTATCATGAGTTACGGCTGCTGTATGCGGCCATGCGTTGTTATGCAAAAGAAGGACAACTCAAATCGGTTTTCTTTGTTTTGTTGTAATAAGCAACCTTAGAATCATCTAGCAGCTGGCAGTAGTAAACCGTATTCAATTAAAATCAATCAATAAAATACGTTTCGAGCCTCAAAATATCATAACCATCTTTTTTCCAGCAGTTAAGTCTTCGTCTTGATCGATGCTTTTTCTCTAAGTTTTCTCCACTCCGTACTCGATTTCTTATTTTCTGGGGTGTAGTGGTGGACCCACATTTCATCGTAGGTTACAATACGATCTATTCTCTCCTCCTTTGAACTCCTACCTTGCACTTCTCTGTCTCTCCGGTATTGTTTATCACATTGCTTCGGAGGGACAGGTAGTCTGGTCCAGTGTTTGACCCTATTCTAGAATTGGAGAGCCACTCTGCGTATCTTCCGCCAAAGGTCCCAATTCTTCTTGCTCACCATCATGCTGTGTACCATGTTCTCGACGTTGAGCTCGGTTACCTTGAGTGCATGTTGTGGATGTTTCTTCCTGCCCTGTGGGCACTTGCGCTAATCGGTAGGTCAGTTCTCCATGTTTTTAGGTCCTCCACTGACTTACAACCGGGATAATTCGATGGGTGCATTTTCCCTTGCTGGACTGATCCCATCTCTGTTGCCAGGCTTCCCTCAATTTCTGGTTGTGTTCGCTGCGATTTTTGGGATCTACGTAGTCCAAGGCCCTATTTTTAGCCTGGAGATCCAGCGGGGGGATTCCAGCGATCATGAGCACCGCATCTTCGAATACTCGGAGCGCTCCCTGCTGTTGGACCCTGGCCAGCTTCTTTCTATAGGACTCATGCCTGAGCGATTCGTGCTTTATTGGGGCTCCGTACAGAAGGATTGAGTGTATTACCTCATTTATAATTCATCTTCTGCACGGCTTTGGCCCTCCAATATTGCGCTTGAGCCATCTGAGCTCCCTGATTACTTTCCGATTGCCTTCTGCGCAACTGTTTCTATGTGCTTGCTAAAGGTCAGCTTGTTGTCCATGAGGATTCCGAGATATCTCAGTGTTTTGCTGTACTTCACCTCGTGTCCGTTAACAGCAAGCTGTTTGATTCTCGGTCTTCTCCTTCTGCTGCAGATCATTGCCTCCGTTTTCTTTGCCGTCAGCTGCAGGCGATTTCCTCGCATCTACGCGTTGATTCTAGCGAGGGCTTCGTTTCCCGTCGCCTCCATTTCCCATGGATACCGAGCTGTCATCAGCAGTGCAACATCGTCCACGCAAAAGCAATGAGTTCTGCTCCTTCCAGCATCTTTGTCTCAAGCAGGCTGTTGTAGAGGACATTCCGCAGGGTGAGCCCAAGCACGGATACCTATCTTCAGTTTCTTCGCTGTGTTAGTCTCGTTGTAGTGGACACGCTGGTCTTAAAAGTAATCGCTTACGAGCTCAACTGCGTACTCAGGCACGCTGAAGTTTTTGTTGAGCGTGTCAACGATCAGATCCCAGCAGCAAGATACAATGATATGGACACTTCCAACACTAATATTCACCGTTGAATGTTCTTTTTATTGATACTCGTTGCATGGCGCCATTTATGACTTTAATTTTGTTGGGTCTTATTTAGAGCATTGACTGACATCACTGAATCGTACCTCAATCAAGTCTTCTCAAAATTTCACACCTGAAAAAGCAAAATTCCGGGTTATATTTGAATTTGCCTACCATATCATATGTTTTGATACATTTTAAATTACAAACATTGCTAGATATGCTAATTTAACACAAGCTCATGAGTGAAATTCCTTTTTTTAAGAAAAATTATAGTCACTATGGCATTATCCCAGTCGTATCCCAGAAATTCATTCTACTTGTTTGATGACTGCGCATTATCATTGGTAAAATACATTAACTTTCATCAAGACAACGTAAAATTGCTTGTGCGTTGAAAATTCATATTTATTTCATTAATGAAAAACAAGCATTGTTTTAAATTAGCATACTTGTTTTCCAATGGAATTGTAACGCATATTGCGCTATGATTAGTTGATTTATAAAAGTTATGTAACATGGAAATTGTGTTGTATAAATACGTTAACATTATTGTATTTTTTAATGAAAATTTTAATACAAAAAGAAGCTAAATTTAAGACAAACAAACTATTAAATGAATTTTAATAGTTTGCTTGTCTGAATTGGTTTTTTTTCCATATAAAAATTGAATTGATATTAAATTCATCAACAATTTACATATTAGACAGCATACAGTTATTCTAGTATTATTATATTATTTGCAAAATAAGTAAATATATCTAATGTGCTACAAATTATTGTGTAATTTCATATTTATATTTTTAATAGAAAATGTTTAGGTAGTTGTACAAATTTTCAAAGCTATACATGTAAGGATGATTAGCATTTTTCAGAGATAATGCTAGGTCCCGGGATGCTGATATTATGAAAGCACTTGTGTTGCATGTATGTTATGCACAGGATGCGGCACGGAAACTACCTTATTTAAAAAACAAATAACACAACCGGTATAGGGGATACAAATTTAATTATTTTTTCCATGTTAAAATAATTGTCGCTTTAGGATGCACATTTCAAATAAGGAAGTTTCCCATGTCGCACCCTGTATTATGTTATCAAAGCTGAAAAACGTCTTTAAAATATGTGAGACTAAAGATAGATGTTCCTCGATGCAATTCGCTTATCATGAGCATTGTTTTATAATGAAATAAAATGTATCAAATATATATAAATGCATGCTGTAATAATTTTTTTCAGTCAATATTAAATTTTTCAATAATTGAAGAACTACAATATAATAGAATAAGTTTAATGTAGGAACACGCAGTGCTGTTGAGTACTTCGATCAAAAGGTATGTAAATATTTGTGTATGTTTGTGTACAGCAAATGCTTCACCTGAGACTAGCTCAGATGCACTTTAGAAAGGAATGGGGGTAAAATAGATGTCGCTGTTATGCAATTTAACAATCCATTGTTGGTGTCATCGCATATTATTATTGAATTGATTTCGCTTTATCTTGAAATGAAGAGAGCTGAATCATCTTCCATGATTATGTACTGGTTTGCTAGTCATAAAACCATCATCAACTTACAGTTAAATCATTCACTACAAAACACAGACACATGTTGCTTATCGCCAGTTGAAATAGATGAAATCAATATTCAACACCATTACACAGATTATGCATCAGTTTTATTCGAATATGAATGTTTTTAAAAATCGTTTGGTTTCTTTGATTGAAAATTTGCGACCGTCAATGAAAGTACAATTAGTCGTGGAATAAAGGATGATTTTGTATCTATTAGCCAGTTGATTGTTAAATTGCATAACAGTCCGGAGAGGTGCAGCGCAGTGCTTCCTTCTCTAAGCTGAAAGCTTCTCTGAGAAGATCTTCCGCCAAGCTCATCAGTCGCTTCACTAGCAACAGGCATTCCGCTATACTCCCTTCGTCTGTCGATGTCACAGACTCCGCCAGGTGAGAATAAGCAGCTCTGCAAATAAGGCCATTCATTCATCCCGTTTTTCATTATGGAAATCATTTCATATAATATTATCGAACTGTTCATACAAACGATTTATAAACGTAAAAATTTAGTTGTAAATATAAATTCATTTTTTAAGTCTTGCGGAATAAATAGATATATTTTTTAAAATAATCCGTCACTCATTTACATTGCCATAAACAATTAATTTGCAATCGGTAATGATTAATAATTACACATATGAATATCATAAATTTATTTTCTAAAAGTGTTCATTTACTATGCAAGTTTTTACAACGATTCCACCACGACATGGAATAAAGATTAAAGATTATGAATCTGCAAGATTAAAACTATACAAAAGGTAATGTTGTTATCATGAATGAATCTTAAGGTGTCACATCCATTATAGGCATTATAATATTTCCAATTTCCTAAATTTGTTGATACGGTGAACATTTTTCAACAATTTAGATTGAACCAGAACCTTTATCGTTTGGTAAACCATCTCTCAATAAGGGTATCACTATAGCTAACAATCTATAAGTTCTACATAGAAATCAACATAATTTAAAAGAACTTTCCAGTAACGAGAACGATAAAAAGCGAACATTGATGGGAGGTCGCGTTTGGTTCATTTAATTCATCCATTAATAACGATGATAAATCTTGAAGATTTGAATTATTTTTACGCACTCACGACCATTCATACACGTCTCAGCTAAATCAACTATTATAGAAATAATATGCATCCAATTTTGCAGCTGATCTTGTATACCACAATATATATATATATATATATATTAATTATAATTAATAACACTTTCATTTGTATAAATTTATCTATAAAGTATAATTTTTTACAATTGTGGATTAGCATGCACATATATATTTTGAAGAATAATCATAATTTGTATTATAATTATTGGGAGTTCCCTGTTATTTTATTGGCTTTTAGTTTTCTGCAGTAGTGGTTTCTTTATACTTAATTTTGCAGTTATTGCAAAAAAAAATTAGTTGAAATAATGTTTAATTTTATCACTGCTTATATAATCTAATCCAAGTCCATTTAAAATAAAACATATTATTTTTCAACAATATCTTCGTAGTACAGCAGATCCGTGGTAATTGGACAAATGCTTTTCAAGGCAGTGTCGGATTGTCCAATTTGTCGGACTATAGAGTACTTGTAAACTGAAAAATTATGAATAAGATGAAAGATACATAGATAATACAAGGTGCATTTTAACGATACGCACTAACTTGCCAACTAACTAAAATATTAGGTTTATTTTGTTAGGCGGTCCAGAATCGCACTTTTACATTTTTTACATTGACGAAGCTTTACTGTACATATGTACTATACTTGTATTGGGATGTCGGACTATAGTGGATGCTGGATTACCACGGGGCTGCTGTGATAAAAAAATTAATTATATTCCAAATGTTGATTCATTTATGATGATTTGAATTGTATGGAATGTTTGTGTTTGATCAAAATTTATACTGTCATTCAATTGATATATTGATATCTGGTACGATTTACTCGAGACAATAGATATACTGATAAGTAATCTGTTATTCCATTGTTCTTATATATTTTATTGTACTGAAATTTGCAGATGTTTTTGTACTTTTAAGTACATGTATTTGAGAAATTAAATATGCTGATAAAATGATATTTTTAAACTAAATCATTTGGAAATTAAAAATCGATAAAATGATATAACGAATATGATTTATATTTTTCACTAGTTATGTTTATATAGATTGATTTCTATATCCAAAAGAATTGTATTGTTGTTTCAGCATGAAACGCGCAAACTCCCTGTCCGTGCTCAGTAACGATTCAAAGACTTCGCCTCCGACTACTAGAGCACTCACACCGAGCGAAAACCAACAGCGGTAGTTTTAACAGGAAATTCATACAATATTCTTTGGAAGATTAATCCTGTGTTACGTTGATATTTCACAATTTGTTTTTAATATGATATTTTTTGCTATGTCCAACACTTGTCTTAGGGAATTCAATGAGTTGTCGCTTATTGTGCTTTGTATCTATTATATTTCCAATAAAATATGATAAAATGTTATAGGGAGATTTAATTTCTATTTTCAATCTTCATAATAATAAAATATGTGCATTAGGTATCCCTTCTTATTCAAAATCAATTTGCATATTTTCAAAAACAATGTAATTCAGAAAGATGTTATGATTTATAAACTATACATTTTTACAAAAGAAAATGATGAGCGAGGCATTAGACTCGTATTCAAATATTTAACACCAGTAACAATTTTTGTTAAAACACACAAGTGATTTAATTTTGTATCTTCTCTATCAATTTGTTTCAATAGAACTAGATTCATGTTCAACATTCAGTGTTGTATTTGTATTTGTAAAAATTGAAGAATCAATCTCTAATCTATTTTTTTGTAATAACGCGGGGTTGTGATTTATATACATTTGTAAGCCTTCATGTTATATTACTTTTATGGATAGCTAATAGACTAAGGGATACCTGTAAAAAGGCAATTTTTGTTTAACAATATCAAATAAAAGTTTGTATGTGTAAAGTACGCTTAGAAATTCTCAATGTTTTAAAATTTGCAGCTTCCGTGAAATTGAGCAAATATTGGGAGTATGGCTGTATTTTACAATACTATCTGTGAATATTTCATTTGAATTCCGCTGTACAATGATAGATTGTAAAATGATTGTATGCATTATGCACAATAAATTTGTTTGATTGCATGAATATATTTTTATATTTAAATGCTATTGCTAGCGGCTTCATACCATAAACAATATCAATTCTGATCCAAAGCATACTTTTATTCCGTAGTCTTGATTATTGTATTATCAAATAATTATGTTTTATTAATCGTTTAATATTTTTTTTTCCAACTATATGATATTGCTATTCTTTACGAACGTACATAATCCTAAATATAGATTAGTTTAGAGTTTGATAATACATTAGAATTAAATAAGGCTTTTGACGCTAGCGCTTCATAACGAATGCTAAATACAAAATTTTGCCTTGGAGGAAGTTTTTCTAAATAATCATCAATAATAATAACTGATAGTTACAATACATTTGAATGATTTTATATGATAGTACATATGCATGTTTCAATTGGAGCATTCGTGTTCAACGAACAGTTCGAGTTTAAAATGTAATTCAAATGAAATCTCACAATTCGTAATTTTTATTATTTGTTATCAAGTAACTTATGTTTAGGATTACTCAAATACTTTCGATTGTGGTTCGATTTTCTTACACTTATTTTTGACACATTCAAGAAGACGAACTCTTCGAGTGCCTACTAATTCATAAGAATCCTGAAAATATTAGTATGTGTTGATATTGATAGATCTTCCAAATGCAAAATCATTCATGATTGAAAACGGTCATTAATTGTGTGAAAATTCGAAACCCACTTTTAGATTCGTTATAAATTTTGTTGAAATAAAGATGTAAAGGTATTTTAAAATTTTCATAAACGTTTTAAAATGCAAATATGTTTGAATTAAAAGTATTTTATTTGAATGTGAGTTTTATTGAAGAATCGTATGTTGAATAAATCATGGTTTAAGAAAGAAGCTTTAAGTAAAACCTTATATAAAAGCATTTAAGATACTCCATATTTGGCCTGTTATAACGCAGGGGACTGTTTAATAAGATTTCATTGGAATGTAGTACAAAATATAATTATATTATTTTGCTGTATAAGGAATATCAAATATAAACATCAGAATGTAATTCTGAAACATATTGGAAAAAAATATAAACATCCCGAACAGTATCATCATCATCATAGTGCAGCCACTGACAGTCCACTACAGAACTATGGGCCTCTTCAATATCCATTCATAGGAAGGGGTTACATCCATTTCGTCTGTATCATACATTCACCTCCTCATTCGCTCGATATTGAAGGTAGCATTACCACCGAGTTTTATTTTGAACGCTCACCCAACGGGTATCCTGAGTGAACGTATTGAACGAACACTTTCGCGAACGTCTCGATAATGGAGTTTGGGGGTTTGTAAAGACTGAGTAGTTTCATAGGAGATGGTGGAAAACTACTCTAGACGACCTTTTTGACTCTACTGAAAAGGGCTTTCTGGAGTACAAGGAGTCCAGTCCCCCCTTTCCTCGCTAGGGCGTTGCCGGGGTAGGGTGAAGACATACGTGACGCTTAAGTGCATCTTGGATTCGCTCCTACACCAACTGAGGGTGTCTCCCCGTCACCGTACAACTTACCCGAGCGAATTCGAGACTGAGTGGTTTCGCCATTTTTTCAGGTTGCCCCTCTCAGTTCGGCGATTACAAAACGATATAGAAGTCAACGGAAGACAATGTTGTTTTTCGTTGCAAAGTAAAGATCATCATATGCATCTCCTCGAGGCCGTCTCCTTGGTGTTCTTCTTGTTCCTGCTCCGTTCCTAGCACCTCTCGGATCCGAACCGGTGAGGTTCCTCGAGTTCCATACTGCTAAGTAGGGAAGACCATGCAAGAGACAACGAGCGACATGCAAGTCATGATTCGTATAAAAAGCAATGAATAGTAGATAAACTGGGTATCAGCTTGCTGTTAGAAGAGTATTTAAGTATCTACTCTGTAAAAAGGTACTAGTCAAGTGGCCAATAGTTAAAATACATAAAATCGTATAAGTATAATAGTTAGGAGTAGTCAATGTGGTTAGGCCGCAAAAAGTATTAGTCAAATTGTATTAGCAAGGGGTAGTATTGTCGCATCACAGTATTCGAACTTTGACGCTTAGTGCCTACCGGGCACAATCAAATAATATTTAATTGGTCAGACTGGGAGTAACTGGAAAAAATATATAGACATAGCTGGAACGAATAGGTTAAAGTCAGGTATCAAGTAATATCAAATAGTCAGGTCCATACAGTGGCGTAGCTACTAAGGGGTTAGGCGGGGCAGTGCCCCGGGGCCCTCAAGCTCAGGGGGCCCTCGAATCATTACCAGAAATCTCGATCGAACTGAACTTTTGGAAATTTCTCCCATTTTCAAAATAAATTTGACAGGTTGCAACCCCACTTTAATCATGACAACTCAGTTGAGAGAAATGCATAAGTTATGCCTAGGGGATTCCCCTAAATTCTTTCTGTAGGTTGGCAGTGTTGTCAATCACAAAAAAGAGCTTAACGCTTTCGCGCGCGGCATCGTCATTTTAGTTCGTTTCCGTGAATCCGATTGCCGACGACATTCATGAATACGTATTAGTGCTTAATCCATCGCCAGAACACACAATGAGTCAGTTATTCTCTCTCGTGTTTGCCTCTTCACTTCACTAATCGTTTTTGGTGATAACATTCCAGCGATAAGACCGAACTTTTATTGCCGTCGAAACATTTATCATCAAGTAAATCGATCTACACGTTTTTTTAATGTATTCTTTATACTTTTCAGTGATTTTCAACCATTGTATTTTTTTAATAATAAAACTATTTAAACCATCGCTAATACACACAATGAAAGGTCGATTATTATGTATTAGAGTAATGGAAGTTGAAAGCACTTGTTCTCAACATTTTTATATTTTTAACAACAATTTTATAAGTTTATTAAAAAAATACAAAAAAAATTTAAATTTTCAAAAGAAAAATTCACAAAAAATAGTATAACAAAAAAAAAGATTCATTATGAAAATAAGAAAAGCAATTTCCCCATACATAGAGCAAGATTTTTCGGGCAGGTTTGGCATCTTCATGAAGTGTCAGTGCGTTTATTATTTTTTGAACACCACCTGCAGCGTAAATAACATATTTTCTTTTTATATTTTTTTGGAATAGGACTTTTTTCCAAAAAATGACTAGTATTGCCTATTGTTAGGGTAGGTGTGAGAGTTACAACTCTGTACTATCTGTTATATGGGCAATACCTAATAAGGATTCTATTAAATTGTCTCTAAATTGTAGAAAACTTATCGCCTTTTCCATTTTAATGTAGTATAAAATCCACGCATTAAATACTGACATGTCTAACAGAATATTATTGGAATATTATTTTTTTATACCACCGAATTGTTTTTCGGGGGCAAGAATAATATGATATGAGTTGGTCTGACCTATCAACACCACCCATAAATTTGTTGTATTCCACAATTTCAATGGGCTTTGTTTTTACGACTCCATATCTATTCGTTTTTTCGATGAGTTGCGAGTGATATTCGGTTGTGATGCTTTATACATCTCTAGTATTGTGCCATTTTGTATATATTATTTTTTCTTAACCATGTGTGTTCTCCCTTTTTAATTTTCTTCTTTGTTATTTCTACTGGATTTCCATTTCTATTTGCACGTAATGTCCCTGTTGTATGCGTATTTTTTTTCTAATAATTTAGTAAATAATTATATATTATTGTAAAAATTGTCCATAAAAACATGATGACCTTTGTGGAGAAATGGATTCATCAATTTTGGTTCCTGGTCCACACTGGCATCAATTTTGGTTCCTCTAGGTTCGTTGTCAAATAACCTTCCTCTATGTTTTGGATCCATGTTTTGTAAATGGTTTGTTTTTGTGTCTGAGAGCGCGGTAGGCATAGGACTAATCCGGCGCTAGGTTTATTTGCACTCATATGCTGCAGCGACGAAGGGATTGACGATGTGCGCGCGCGAAGGCGTTAAGTAGCTTAGCATTTTTAAAGTATTTGTATATTTCATATTTTTATTTGATAAAACCTAATCAGTTTACATAGCAGTGGGGCCCCATTTTTTAATTTGCCCCAGGGCCCTTGGTTACCTAGCTACGCCACTGGGTCCATATCAAATAGTTTCATAGTCAAGACGAACAGTATAAAATATATTATATAGCGATGGTTTAACTCCAATTTTACGTTCTTAAATTGCGAAAATCGTTATTCCAGACGTGTGTCAACCGAGCAAAAATGATTACGAATACTATTCGGATATTTTTAATACAGGTGAAATACAAAATATTGACTCTGCGTCACTGCTTAGCGGTTCGAGACAAAAATCTCAAAAACTCAAACAATCTTGATATCATTAATTTTTGATAAAAAAAACAATAAACTGCAAATACTATCGTCAATGTCGAATAAGCTATCAATACCTATCACAAATTTACAAAGATTAAAAATTATGAATAATGATAAAAAAAAAAACAATAAAGTGCAAATGGTATTGTTAACACGTAAATTACGAATAAACTTATGCCTATCACAAAAAATATAAAATCTAGAATTAAAAAAAAAAAACCTCGACACCTATCATAATCACTTATTCGCTCGTATTCTACATCGTTAATCTTACGACAAGTCCATCCATTGATTATGAAGAGAAAGGAGCTTTTCAATGTTTTTAATACATATTTAACTTTTGCACAGGAACAGCTTTTAAGGCGTCATTTTATTGAGACGCGCCTTGGCACTTCAATTTCTGCAGCTCTTCGTTAATTTAGTATCAGCCGTGTCATAGAATATCATCTACATCAGAGCTCCGCAATCCGACACACCAACGTTTTCTACAAAAATTTACGGTACACCACAAATACAAATAGATTTTTTTAATACGGGGACTCTTAACCTTTTTCATTTGTAATCCAGAATTAACTACGGGATCAATTTGTGCGACCAGCAGGGCTTCGAGTAAACAGCAGAACTTCAAGCCGTTATTTTTTTCATTTCCGCTGTCTTTCCATTTAACTTCCAAACGTTTTCGTTCCGGGAAAAATAACGGGTTTTCTAGTTTTCGTTTCGGCTCCCAAAGGTTCATTTTTATTATTTTTAAATGTTTTTATTTTTACTAAAAACTCATTTTCCAACATTTTATTACTTTTCTTATAATAAACATTCTACATAAATAATATTTTCGATTTTTCTCTCTTTAATTATTCAATAGTTAGTGAATTATTTTCCAATTCTGCTACTACGTAGGAATTTTAAATTTACTTATTATTTTAATTTTTTTCCTAGCAAATATCTATAATTTTAGAGCTATTATGTAGACGACAAATATAAAACAAATAATTGTTTAAAGGTAAAATAATTAGATCTAAAAGTATATAATAATATAATTTATCAAACGAAAGGATATTAGCTGGATGCTTATTGATTGGAAGTTTGGGAGTTCCAGCTTGGGAGTAACGCCGATATTTTCGAATCGGTTCATGTACGGTTTTCGTTCTAGTTAAAATAACAGTTCTGGTGCGATGCTCTGCTCTTTGTTTTATAAAAGGGGGCGCAGTTCCTCATCTTCAGCTGCTCTTCATTTTTCAGAGGCCCCAAAAAAGAGGGAAACAAGTAAAACATTGTGATATTTTAATACTTTTATTTATTTACCATTTTCATGATTTTGGCGATAATCACATAGTAGAAGTTTCCAAACTCGAGATGAAATTCAGCGTCATATAAAAAAAATACTCCGATGGCCGCAATTACAACATCATTATCCCGAAAGATTCCACAAGCTAACGGAAAGAAAATAGCATTATTCTGTAACCCCCAGGCTTTAACACCAGGGCCGTAACAAGGGGGTGGCAAAGCAGGCGCTCGCCACGGGCGCAACTGGACTTGGGGCGCAAAACACAGAACCAATGAACCAATACTGATTAACTGACCGTTTTTATAATATATACTAAGTTACGTTTTTATAATATATACTATTTTCTTCATTATCACTTAAACATCGGGCCGACCCAACTGGCAATAAAATAAAGTTCGCAATAAAATAAAGACAAAAAATATTTTTGACCGTTTGTAAAATCTCGCATATAAACCCCCTAATAATGAAACAACAATAAAAAATAAATTAAATTTTATAAAAGTAAGTACAATAAAATTTATAACACGTAAAATCCCATATCCTCCTAACTTTAATATTACACCGGCTAAAATTATAGACCCTGAAATAGAGGCTTCAACATGAGCCTTTGGAAGCCACAAATGAAAAATAAATATAGGTATTTTTACTAAAAAAGCTATTAATAAAACTAAATACAAATAAAAATTATTTAAATCATAGATTAAATTAAAAATTATTGTCCCCTTCATTAAATAAATATAAAAAATCCCAACTAATAAAGGAAAAGATATAAATAAAGTATAAAATAACATATATATCCCAGCTTGAATACGCTCAGGTTGATACCCATAACCAATAATTAATAATAAAACAGGAATTAAAGAAATTTCAAAAAATAAGTAAAATATAAAAATATTAAAACAGCTTAACGACCGCATGTTTTTTTAATGAATTTTGCCTGGCGGTCTTCGATTTTGCAAAAAAAACAAATAAACTGTCATTTTACTAAATTCTCATATATTATATTTTTAATTCTTATTGGAAGACTTCTCATTTTATTTATTATATATATGTACAATCTCAACCAATAAAATACTAGTTTTATCAATAAAACTTATAATCAGAATGTTTTTTTTTTTTTTTAGATTATTAAGATATTTTTAAAGTGACCATTTCCCGAAAGAAATCCATTTTTTTACGTCCATGATTTTGATTCTAAAAGTGACCATTTCCCGAAAGAAATCCATTTTTTTATTTGAAATTATCTCATTTTCGGCATTTTTTTTAACTTTTTTTTGTTGGAGGGGGGGGGGGGGCGCAATTTAGATTACTGCCACGGGCGCATCATACCCTAGTTACGGCCCTGTTTAACACCATATATCGTGTACATCTTACTCTTATAAGGTTTTTGAAATTAATATTGTTTAAAAATAACATTTTAATCATAGAACAGCTACAAACAGTCCATTGCAGGATTAGGGCCTCTTCAATATCTATTCACAGGAAGGGGTTACATCCAATTCGTCTATATCATACATTCATCTCCTCGTTCGCTCGATATTGAAGGTAGCATGACCTTCGAGTTTCATTTAGAATGCTTACCCAACGAGGCATCTGGATGAACGTGTCGAAGGGCGCTTCGGTCTCGATAGAGAACGTGAGAAATTTGTAAAGACTTGAGTAGTTTTCCTCAGGAGATAGACAAAACTACTCTAGGCGACCTTGTTGATTTTACTGGAAAGAGCTTTATGGTGGTTACAAATTGATATAGAAGGCATCGGAAGATAATGTTATTATTGGCAAATATTTTAATAATCGTTTGTTTTTTTTAAATATTTAACTAGCGACTACTCGGCATACCGGGAGTATTCAATTTTATTGCCCGGAGTATTCAAAGACGGTTTGACCCCTTTGTTGGGTGGAAATGTAGCCGGATAAAAATCGAAGCCACTTTTAATTTTAATAATAACTAGCGAATACTCGACATGCGTTGCAATGCCACTTGCGCTTACTTATTATTTAAAAAGACACGTAGTAGTACATTTTCACGGTGTATTGCTGTGGGCCACGCGTAGAACGGGCTCAAGGGTTGGGATTCAAACGCATGCGCGCGCTCGCTCTCGTCTCAAAGATCGACTGAGCCCTTCTCTCACGTGAGCAGAGCTCAACCGCCGCATTGCGCGCGCATCCCTCCTCTCCCCGACCCCGCTTCACCTCACCCGACCAATATGCGCCAACATGGTGTATCCATTAAATTAGGGGTTTTTACCTTTTTGGACACACGCCCAATAATTCACCAAAGTTTCATCGCAATCGATTGAAAAGTATTCGAATGTATATGACCCAAGAAAATTTATTTATAAGTAATAAACAAACTGACATTCATTTTTATATATATGAATAAATATGTATATTCGATACAACTAAGCACGTTCCTATATTTATTTATTGGAACGCGAGCCACAGTTCGATTTAAAAAATACCATTATATCATTTTAAAACAGAATATATGGATATAATTATAATATATTCTAAATTTGGTCTTAATACGCTGGCTTATGATGAAATATTATAATTAAGAAGAAAGGTACCCTCTTTACAATAAGTTTGTGTTTCAAACAGCCTAAATATTAACTTAAAATTTTTGGGGTCTCTTAGGTCCCCCATCGGATCCTAAAGCTCATTTCTAAGCATCGTGACGGAAAGGCTAAAGAGTTTTCATATTTCGAAAATTAAAGTTTTTTTAGGGTTAAATTTAAATGTTAGTCTTTTTGATAATCCATTGATAATTGATATCAATACAATGCAATGCGAGATCAGATAATATGCCTATATATATATATATAATATAAAACGTGAAGTAATGTTTAACTTAACTGTTTTTCTAAGAGTGCTTACAAGTGAAAGACATACAATGGGTTTGTATAATTGTAACAATATTTATTACTACATTTTAAATTTTACTCTTCGCATTATATATATTTTTTAAAAGTAAAGCTAGCTAATAATGGCACGAAAAACAATCGTACTGGAATGTTCTAGGGATAGCGAATCTTTTTGAAAATTGGGTCAAATTTTGTTCATTGCTTAATACTACCCCATGGTTAGGGTTGCCAGCCGTGCAATATTTGAAAGGACAAGTTTTTTGTATATCGCGCAATTCAAGGAAAATTCTCATCCCTTAAAATACGCGATATATAGAACAGGAAAAGTTTATTTTATGAATTGCTTTTTTCCATTTGTTAATGATTTTTATTACTGTTTTTCGCCCTGTTTACTTCATTCCAATGTATTTGTGGGTGTATTTTTTTTTGTCTCAGATGCAGCTGTATGACATTGATTTGGTTGATCTCACGTGCAGACGGTACGCCTTTACTTTCATCAACTAACGTCAATCTTTCCAATTCAATATTTAGTGCAGGGGTTTTAAAACTCATGTAGTCCATGGACTCCATCTTGAATAATATTTTTTTGTGTACCCTATCCCAACCCTAAGTATTTAATGTCTTTAAGTTGTCCTTTGGCCATCGATGTGCGCAGTTTCCCATTTTGATTTCACTATTATGTGACATATAGGCAGAGAAGGAACTAGTTTTTCAATTAAAATTTGACTCCAGTTTAAGAACCACCCATTATGTCTTCACTTAACGACGGTATCCTGACGGATTCGTCCAGTGTTCGATACTGTTTATTTCTTTCCAACTTGCTGGTTGACAGCAAGTGTCTTGCATATTTTTTCTTGTAATAAATCGATTTAATATTTAAAAGCGTAAATTGGACGAGTGGCCACACGCGAATATGTCGATCAATCGATGGGATTTAATGGGATCAAATGAGATGCATTTAAATGTCTAACCTTATCGAGGAGGCAGAGAAATCATGACTTTTTTTTCTATTTTAATTATTACCATTTGCTGTATTTCATGTTAGATATTTATTTTTAAAAACCTTAATATTTTATAAAATTTATTTCAATCTAATAAAACGTTGTAATTTTCAGTACGGCTGCAAACTAAACCTCAAGATTACAACGCTCGAGGGTAAGCGTTCATCTAAATATGGTTCGTTAGAAAATCTGTACACATCATGTTGTTAATTTTTTAGCGTCATTTTAGAAAGAAGGCCTACATAACTAAAAATCCGCTCATGATAATATTCAATCACAAGACTTTCGATGAAAATTTGAGAAAAGGTAAAATAAATATTCAGTAAAATAACACCTGAATTTTGTAATTGCTCTTTAATTTAACGTGCTTGATTACCTTTGTTTCAGATGAGCGAAAAGGATCAGAAAAAGATGTTGAGCTTTTAGAATCGTCGTTTAAGTATATTTCATTCAAGATAGAGACCTTCGAGGACTATACCTATGATCAAATTATGAGTACTTTAAACAACGGTAATAATGTTATTGCTTTACAATCATTTTTGAATAAGTTCGTCATGTTTCAAACACTTATGTCGTCATTAGGGAATCCAATCCTGGGATCCCGGGATCCCAGACAGTTTTAGGTACTTAAGAATCCCGGGATTAGAAAACGTAATCCCGAAAATCCCGGGATTAAAATTTTTATCTAACAGAAATCGTACTCTTCACCAATACGATGAAGGCTACTAAATCGAGACATTCCAGACGAAATCTAGACGCTTGGAAACAGTGGCGTAATTACTAATTGGCGAGCTTAGGCGACGCATAGGAGCAGTGGCTATCTAATCTATGTATACTTATATAGCGTACATGTATGTTTTTCAAATTGTTATAGTAACCTTTCCTTACCTGTGATGTATTTACTACACCTCGATGAATAATGGGAATATCGATATGAAATATAATAGATACGGGGTTAAGATTTTTTGTGTTCCTCCGTAATATAATTACAAATCACATCAGAGTATTATAGTATGTAAGTATTCATCTGCAGCGACGGAAATAAATAATTTATTGGGAAATCGGGAATTTTGCGATTTTTAGTCCGTGTCTCAGCAGAAAAGAATTTTATCAGTCACATTGATGGTGTTATACGAAAATGAGGGCTCACGCGATCATCAACTCGAACTAGCATTTAAATATCTGATGACGATACCTCCAACGAGTGTGGAAGCTGAGCGTGCATTTTCAGCAGCAAGTTGTCTGACTTCCAAAATCAGATCCAGACTAAATGACGAAACACTAATGTTTAATGTTAATGTTACTTCGAGCTTTGTTATTTTGAAAATAATATTTGAATTTTTTAGTGTTTTATTTATCTATTTTTTAATTGTATTTTTATCTTTTCTTAAATAAATAAAATTCTTTGGCCTTCAAGTGATTTTTTATATTGAACAAATGGACTTATTAGTAATTTTTGATCAAATTCATCAAGGTAATTTCTTAAAATATTGAAAACCCCAATCCCGGGATCCCGGGACTGGTCCCGGGATTGTTTAATGAAATCCCGAAATCCCGGGATCGAAATTTTGACTCGGGATTGGATTCCCTAGTCGTCATATAAGCATGAAAGCCATTTGGTTCAAATATATTATAATTGATAAGAACGAAAACAAATGTATTACTTTTTACATTTTTTTTCAATGAGAATGTCACATTTCGATGTATATTATATTAACTAAAAGTGCTTCGACATTCATACAAATATTGCAATTCCTAAAGTAGAAGAGTAACTCCAAAAATATATATTTAATTATAATGAACTTTTTATTTATTTTTCAGGTGACTTTTCACAGTATGATAGCATCGTGGTGGTTGTTTTGACTTATGGCGAGGCTGGATTCTTATATGCAAAAGACAGAAGATATCGTGACGTGGAGTTGATAGATATTCTGAAAGAAATACATATCGGAAAACCTAAGATTCTCATATTACAGGTAAGGATGTTAAATAGAAAAAAATAAATTAAAAAAAACAAATAAATTAAAAAAGATACAAAATTTGGTTACTCGGTTTTTAAAATGCTGTAAAAGGAATACTTATTGGAAAATCCAAGATCTTAATTAGTTTCAACGATTACACAAGTACATACTTTGTATTAGGGATTCCAATCAGGATATTCGATATCCGGATATATTCGGCCCGCGTGTAACTATTCCCTATTCGAATATTTGGGAATTTATCCGAATAGTATTCGTTATAGAATATTTTACAAGAAAATATTTTTCAACAGGAGGATAAGAAACTAAAGCTATTGTTGGATATAAAAAATCGGTGAAATTCGATGATTGTTAATAAATGTTGGCAGATATGAATATGGATACTGTTTCTGAAAGTGAATTTTAAGAAATCTACTTGAGGATCTGGCTCCAATGGAAGTTGCCATTAATGAACTGAGTGATAATAATGCAACATTAACGCTTCCCGGCGCGAGGGTCGTTTCAAACGACCATTTCTAACTGCATCTGGAGACAAAACTTGCTCGGCTAAAACTCTCGTGCCGGATTAGTCTATTGTATACCGACTTCAGGGACACAAAAAAAACAAGACAAAAAAACAAACCATTTACAAAACATTGCTCAAAGACTCTTAAACTTTCACGAATAAGATAAATTAATATATAAAAGTAACTCCCAAGGCAAAAAATGTTGGACATTCTTGCTTTAACACTTTCGCGTACAATCATTATTACCTTGTTTCGTAAATCCGATTGACGACATTATTCAAAGAATAACAAAACCAACGCTAGAACACCCGATGAAGGGTCGGTCATCCCGTCTCGTGTTATTGTATTATACTAATGGGAGACGAAAACGCTTGTTCTCAACACTTTTATTTTTGCCGAGAATCGTATTCTATTTTTATTGTATTATATTCAATTTGCATTTGTGGATGTATAATATGTGGGATAATGCCGTGACTTACAAATTTGCGAAAATTACACAACAAGTACACATTTACAAAATTACACCAAAAAGGGTTTACAAAGTTATAAAAAATAATTACACTGGTCATAAGATAGCAAAATAATTTTATAAGTTTACAAAGATGTACAATTTACAAAAGAAAAATCTACAAAATTAGTATTTATAAAAAATATTATTTATGAAAATAAAAAAGCAATTTTTACTACATTTTTTATTTATTTTAACAATCTATCCTTTGAGGGACATTCAGTTCTTATTATGAAGTTTCTGCCTCGTGTGGGTCCACGTGCATTAACGAGGACCTAATGATCATTCATTTGAATCTTTTGTCCAGGTCATGAACCAAATATCTTTTCCGCCTACGCGTTCCGGAGTTTTAGCTAATCAGCTCTCCAATAAGACGGTTGGGGTGTGTGTTTAACCTTGTACTTCTGGCTATGGCTTTCGATCTCTTGTCTTACTGTTGGTATGCTCGATATGCTGTGTATTGTTTCATTTGTCACGTACCATTGAACGTTGCCTATAGTACGCAGCACTTTGGATTGAAAGCGTTGGAGAATATCTATATTGGAGTTTGTTGCGGTACCTCAGAGCTATATCCCATATGTCAAGATTGGTTTTAGTATACTTTTGTATAATAGTGTTTTATTTATTAGGGACAGTTCCGATTTTCGGCCCATTAACCAATATAGCATTCTCATTTTGATTTCCAGTTGCTCTTTCTTATTTTTTATGTGCGTCTTCCACGTTAAACGTCTGTCCAGGTTCATGCCGAGATATTTAACTGCATCTGCCTGTGGCAGTGCGCAATCATTCAGTGAGACAGGAGGACATGTATCTCGTTTATTAGTAAAAGTGATATGCGTGGATTTACTTTCATTGGCCATTTCTATATATTGTTGAGGTCATGTTGGAGCAGTTGAGACGCTATTGCAGGGTCGTTGTGTGAGGTTAGAAGAGCTGTGTGGACTAGAATCGAATCTTGGACGAAAATCCTAAAAATCGCAACGAACATGACCAGAAACTGAGTGAAGCATGGCAACAGAGATGGGATCAGTCCAGCAAGGGAAGATGGACCCATCGACTTATCCCGGTCATAAGTCGGTGGAGGGCCTGGGAACACGGCGAAACATCCTACCGCTTGACTCAGGTGCTCACTGGGCATGGATGCGTATTGAGTTCGGTGCGTACCTAAAACGGATTGGCAAAGAACCATCCGCAACGTGCCACCACTGCCAAGAGGAGGTCGACGACACAGAGCACACCATCATTGGTTGTGAGGCTTGGGCACCCCGGAGAAAACTGCTGAAACAAGCACTCGGGGTAGCCGAGCTCAGCGTTGACAACATGGTCCACAGCATGATGGGAAGCAAGAAGAACTGGGACCTTTGGCGCAACTACGTAGAAGAGCTTCTGAGCGCCAAAGAGGGCAGTGAGAGAGAGAGACGCAGAGCGCAATAGCCTCTCCAACAATAGAATAGGGCCAATCCTGTCCTCCTGAAGCAATGTTTAAAACAATACCAGGGGGGGCAAGAGAAGGACAAGGGAAGGGTTTAGTGGGCAGGAACGAGTTAATCGTTAATCGATAATCGTTAATCCTGATCACCTCAGAATGGGTGTCTTTCGAAGATTCCCCTCCCACCAGAAAAAAAAATATTTATTTAGAAAAACTATCATTATAAAATGTAATGCATTGAAGATGATTTACTTATGTAGTGGACAACGATTAACTATTAATTGTATTTAACTTTTTTTTAGGCAAGCCGATGTAAAGTCGACAATTCGAGAAGGGTTGAGATCAACGATCTGCCTGAGGACACGATGGTAGTATTCAGCACCCGCTTTGGAGAAGAGTCTTATCGTAGCATTTATAGTGGAAGTTTCTTCGTAAAAGCGTTGTCAAAACATATTTTATCTTTAAGAACAAAAGAGAATTTTGAAGAAATTATGAAGCGAGTGAGAAATATGGTGCAAGAGACAACGAGTGATAACGGCTATTTGCAAGTGTCCGAAATCATAAATAATTTTTCCAAAATTTATTACGTAGAACCACGTATAGTTACTTTCGATCAGGAATAATGTAAAATGTATCCAAAGCGTTTCATAAATAAAAGCTGGCCACTGTATTTTTAGATTTTTTTCAACATTGATTTAGATTACTATATTTTATAGTTTTATTATTCTCTGTAAGTAGGTATTTTATAATTAGTTTATGATACGTCTCTATTAATTTATGAATAATTTTATTGTAAATATGTACATAATCCAAATATTTGTAATCAGATTTTTTTTTTAATAAAGGTTAATAAATAATAATATCCAATGACAATATTTTGTACAAATTAAGTGATTTCGTTTACTCACCCAATAGTACACCTAATTTTAATTCCTTTTCATTTGTGACGGATATAATCAAGAGAATACCGCGTAAAAATAATAAGTTTGTATAAGAAAATGGTAGATTGGTTCAACGCTGTTTAAAAATTTCCAAAAACAAATTTTAGATTTGACTCTGAAAACAAACAAAGACAATGATTTCCAAAAATAAAATATTATATTCATTGAAGTACAATGCAAAAAATGTATTTTGTTTTTATTCAGAGTCCTTGCTTGACACATTACGCGAATTTACATTGTACGATGTTTTCTCGTAAACATAAATTCGTGTTATACGAGGGCCGAGTAATATATAGTGTTCAGAATAATCCAGCAAAACAATTTGTTATTTCTAAAAGGGACCAACATTTGTATAATTTATTCAGTGTTTTCTAAATCAGTGATAAGGATGTATCAGATTAAGTTATATTATAATACATGGTGTATAAAAGCGTTGATGCATTTGAAAAATTTCAATACAATTTGCAATTCGATGATAATTTGATAGCTACCATTTGGAATGTCGACAACCAAATTCATACTCAAAAACTCGTCCTGGAAAATGTTTTCATTATTTTATATTGACAAGTGGTATTAGAATTTGTCAAATGATAAGCGTGATAAAATTTTTAGAAAGTTTCACAATTATGTCAATGTCTTCGAGCTGATGAGATTATTTCATTTATCTAAAAGTATGCATTGTTTAACTGTCTTCATTAAATTTATTTATATTGACATTTTTGATACAAGAATTAAAAATATACAGTGATATGCATTTGATTTTAAAAATACATTATTTTTGACATTCCATAGAGTTAAAAGTGAAATGGAGAAAATAAAAAGTAATTTAAGTTTAGTTATTTGAAATTATCTTGAAATTCTTTACTTTTGAATTTAATAAATTAGCTAAACCAAAGGATACAGTTTAATTGGTTGTATTTCAATCATATACATAAGTACTCCAAAACATTTTCTCACCTACGGCACACTAAAGCTCTTCTTTAAATTTCGCGGCACACCAAAAGCAAAAAAATAATAGATATTGATTTATTTATTTTAAAACAGCTTTCGCCATAATACATACAATATTTATAAAATTAAAAAAATATTTCTACTGAAGCATACTTTAATTTCGTTGGAACAGATCCATAATAATTGATTGCTTGTTTTCAATCGTAATATGGTTGGTCTTGTGGTACATTTTTGAACATCCTTTTTGCAACTTTTCCTGCCAAAATTCAAGCTCTTTTTTGAACCCTTGTAATTTGTCGGAGCACGTCAATATATTCTCCTTCCGACCTTGCATTTTTTTATGAAATTCATTGAGATGCTCGAATATATCAGGCATATATGCAAGTTTGGCTATCCAGTAATCATCGTCAAGGTGCTGGTATATTTGGTGGCTGGTAACCAATGAATTTCAGTATAAAACAACGATTCGTATTCGACTCCAATTTCAGCACAGAGTATTCCAAATATTCGCGAATTTAGGGCTCTCGATTTAATTATGTTTATGATTTTAATGCATTCATTCATCGTGTTCAAAAGTTCCTCTGACAAATTGTTGAGCATCAATGCTTCTCGATGTATGCAGCAGTGTGTAAATTCATAATTATTTCTATTTTTTTTTTGTTCCAAGCGCTTTTGAAAATATTGTTTGTCCTTTTTGGCGCAACTGGGTTAGTTTGAATTTGGATGGCGATTTAATTTACTGGGTGCCATTGCTTCGTTTGATAGCTGTTCGCTGCAAATGATGCATTGTGGCTTTGGAGCCGTTTCGTCACCACTCCACGAAAATCCATATTGAATGTAGTTTTCGTTGTATTTCCTTTTCACAGTTTTCTTTGGTATTTTTTCTTTGATCGTTGCTATCCTTGCCTGGTTTTGGCAAAGGAATTACCTTCGCCAATTTCCAAATGACTGGGAATACCTCATATTTAAGCACGCATTAAATATTTTGGTTATTTGAATGGCAGATTTTTTTATTATCGTTTTATCGATTGTGTCAAAACCCGGGGATTTTTTTTTTTAGTTTTTTTTTAATGATTTTTGTTATTTCTAAAGAGTTACCAATTTATTTTTTTGCATGTCATTGTTTGAGCCTTCGCGGAAATCCCTAATTGACTTTTTAACAGTTTTCTTTGTTTCGTTGTCGCTCATGTTTTCGAAAAACTTGTGATTTAGGCAAAATGTTTCTGCAAGCGTGTTTGTTTTATCTAAATCAGTTTCAGCTATCTAATTGTTTTTAACCAAAATAGGAATTCTCGTGGCTTTGTTTTTGAGTGATTTGACGGTTTTCCAAAGTGATTTATCTGAATTCTGTTGATTCTGTCAGCACGATGGTAGATGAATCCCGGAACGGAAATATTAATGTCTGGTTTTAGGTATCTGGCGTCATAAATAGGTGACAGGCGCTGGAAAACCATTGAAAAATGTTTTAGTTATGATAATTTCTTATTTGACCACAGCACACCTGTATCGGCTCACGGCACACCGGCTGCGGAGCACTGCAGTAGATTACAGTAGACATGAGGGTTAGACCTGAAGGACAGTAGACCTATTTAGTAGACCTGAGGGTCCTGCATGTGACGGTCGCGCGATGGGTTCGTGACGCTTATTTCATTAGACTTTTTCGAATATCAAAGGACAAGGGGGAAGTTTTTTGCGTTGAAAGGCCACATTCACTATACATATTTAATTTAATGACATCAGATGCAAGAAAACAGTTCGATATTATTTGTGATTTTTACAGTCAAATTAAAATTAAGATACGGTGCACAGATCAGAGGTCGGCTTATTTTTTTGGAAAAAGCAGAATTGTTAAAATTTTAGGCTCGGCTGACCAGGTAGCAAATTCGAATATGTGGATAATTCTACTCAAAGAGCAAAAAGAAAAACAGGTTCAATTATTTTTTTAATATTGACATGGCCGGATTAAAAACAGGTGACGGATCTAAGCTTGGGTCTAAACTGGGGTCCGCCGAGCCATTACTGGGTGTCCGCGAAAATATATTTAAATAAAGATTTATTTATACTTGAACAAGATATTTTCGTGGAATTATTTACAAAAAACATTGTAAGAAGATCTATTTCGACCAATATTTGATCAAAAGATAGTTCTTTGTATGAAAAATTCAATTACAAGGATTGGGATGGGGTCCGCAAAAAAAAATTGTTCAAGAGGTCCGCAAACAAAAATTTGCTTAAGAAAGGGTCCGCGAAAAAAAATTTGCTCAAGAAGGGGTCCGCAGACTACATAAGTTTAAGAATCATTGATCTAATGAATTTCATAAGGTCATTTTGTATGATTGAAATATAACTGATTAAACTGGATCTTTAAAAATTATAAAAATATTTTTTTACAAAAATAAACAGAGCAAAACTCTGTACAGAAATAACTGACTATAAAGTCATGATATCGGTTACACAAAAACTAACTTACCCTTTCAGATTTTTTTATAAAAGGGTTGCGGTTGATATTCACATCTTTTCAGTTTTTGTTTCTCACAGTACCCCAGAGCCGATATATCGGTATTCTTAAAATAACCAAAATTACCTTGAGGATCCCGGAACGTTGTTGTTTTTATTGGTTGTTTGCACTACACAAGAATTTTTTGCTTTCATCAACTAACGTCAATCTTTCCAATTCAACATCTCTTCTCTCTTGGTTCTTAACTCGTTCATCGCTGCGTCCACCGTATATGGTGGACGCAGCGACGGGGTCCCGTCGCCTAATTTCGGTGGACGTTTACTTCCTCTGCTTAAATACGATTTAAAAAGTTATTTCATTTCTATTTAATGGAATTAGTAAATGCAAATATAAAATAAACAGAATATAAAAAAACATATATTTATATAGCACATAAAGACATAAAATTAAAATAACTAAAATATACATATACTATACATACAATTATGTTTTCCGCGCGACACAGCGCCCTATCGACAGTCTAAAATTTGCTTTTATAGAAATCTACTATTCGCCTAACCTTTACTTATGCAGCACCCATTTGGAGCAACACATGCGTAATCAATCTAAAAAAACTCCAAATAATACAAAATAGAGCTTTGAAAATTGCTTTCAACGCCAGACCTCTTACAAATCTGAAACAACTTCATAAAAGTATAAAACTGGCCCCACTAAAAAAAATATAGAAAATTCCCGCATCATCCCAATATATTAGTATCTTCGCTCGGTAATTACAGCAACGACCATATAAAATTTAGATACATGCATAAAATCCCAAAGCATATATTATATAATGAGAAATAGATGATCTTAATAAATACGTATAGGCATAAATTTATGTAAAATTTTTATCAAATAAAGGTTATATTTATTATAAAGTAAAAAAATAAAAATATTATGTAGCATGGTATTCATTAAAACAATTCAAACACATATGTGGATAATTAGGACAATATGTGCGAACCTTTTTATATTTTTTCGCTTCCTGGCGATCGAGAATTTGTGAGTTAGTCAAACAGTCTCTGAAAAGCGAATCCAGTGTCTCATCGTTACGTATTTATATAACGACTTACAAATGTTAACTTTACGAACGTCTTTCTACAATGACTTCCAGATGATAACTATCTAAATGCTTTTCTGTTCGCACTTGCTTACCTTCAATTTGTTAATTAATAATTGGTTAATGTTATCTTGTTAATTTGAGCCAAGCTTATCAACCTAAGATTAAAAAAAACCGATTAAAAAAGATGCGCCACATGTTCGTATTTATCCCATGCGTTATAATATCGCATCGCTATTCCTTCTGTTTACGTTCTGATTATCGAATTTGGGTCCCGTGAGAAACAATCCCGATTCCCTGTTGGCGACGAGAGTGTTAAGCTTATGTAGTCTGTGGTCCCCCTCTGGAACAACAATTTTTTGCGAACCAAACCTAGGCATTTTACGTTTTCAAATTCTAACCTTCGGTCCTCGATATGCGCGGTTTCCTATTACGATTTCACTATTACGTAACATGCAGGCTGATAACGTCTTAGTTTTACAATTGACGTTTGGTAGTCGACACAAACGACATCACTACTATTTATTTTCAATTTGTTGCCGGAATTTAGGCTTATTATGCAAAACATTTATTTCGATTAATTAAAAAAATGACGCTAAGAATTAAAGAAATTGGACAAAAAACTTGAATGTTCAGAATATGATAACTCTTAAACAAGCCAACGTATTACGACCAAATTTGAAGTATAGTTTTGTATAATCTGTTTTAAAATTATATAATGGTAAAATTTGTTAAAAGCAAACTTATAATTTTCAGTACGGCTACAAACTAGACCTATAGATTACAATGCTCGAGGGTAAGCGTTCATCTAAATATGGTTCGATAGAAAATCTGTACATTTTATGTGGCTAATTCTTTATTGTCATTTTAGAAAGAAGGCCTACATAACTAAAAATCCGCTCATGATAATATTCAATCACAAGACTTTCGATGAAAATTTGAGAAAAGGTAAAATAAATATTCAGTAAAATAACACCTGAATTTTGTAATTGCTCTTTAACCTTTTAACTGCCAATGACTCATCAGCGCATACAAATTCGACGCGCCGGTGCGTCGTTGGCAGTTAAAGGATTAATTTAACGTGCTTGATTGCCTTTGTTTCAGATGAGCGAAAAGGATCAGAAAAAGATGTTGAGCTTTTAGAATCGTCGTTTAAGTATATTTCATTCAAGATAGAGACCTTCGAGGACTATACCTATGATCAAATTATGAATACTCTAAAAAACGGTAATAATATTATCGCTATGTAACCAATCAGTGTAATCCGTATTTTACGTGAACGTTCCGCATTAATATATCATTGCACACTTGCTACAAATATTATCTAAAAACGTAAACAAACGTTGATAAAAACCCCTTAAAATTGCATGCAACAAAAAAAAAGCATATTTTAGATAATAATATCATCCCAAAATTTAATTAATGATGATCATAATTAAATTTTAAAAAAAATTAGGACGTTTGGTCAATATTTTTCGAAACTAGAGCGTTTGGAAATTGAAAATAGAACCTATTCCAACACTATATAGTGACTATTCTATTTCTTCATACGCATAATTTTGAGCTTGCATCGTTTTTCGAGCTTTCTGAGCTTTCTTGCTTTCCAAAGGGCTGGATCTATTTTGTCGATTGGACGCGCCACTCATCCATTTATTCTTCTTTTTGTACTTTGTCCTTCAAGAACGTTGGCAATCAGTCCCTTTTGACATGACTTTTCATGATTTTTCCCTGTATTGCAAGGCGTAGGAGATCATATTTTTGGTTCCTCATGACATGGCCAAATAATTCCAAATTATGCCCTTTTATGATGTAGAGTGCCTCGACCTGTTTCTCCATCGGCATCGGACCTCCGAGCAGTCGATGGAATTTTCAGCAACCTTCTGCAAACCCAGTTTTTGAGCGTCAGAAGCTTTTTGTATATGGCGCTCTGTCAGAGTTCATGATTCCGACCCATACAGAAGGACACTGAGCTTACCCATTTTCTATGCATAATTAAAGCTCTGTGAGTCAACTACAATTTTCAGCTCACAAATGTTTTATTCAATAAGTCAACGGCAAAAAATTCCGCTACCTCGACTACTTTTAGGACAGAATGTAGATTCTTTGGAGACAAAAGTCAAACGGTCGAGCTAAAACTTTTGTTTACATTCTGCATATGAGCACCTTAAAATTTCCTCAGTAATGTGTCTTTCAATAAATATTATCATTTCTTTTTGAATGTGGGAATACAATGGAGCAGGATGCGCTTCTGGCTCCGCTATAAGAGCTTTAGCTCGCTACAACCCAAACCAGCTGTTATCTCCTTCTGGACAGTTGTGTTGTGGATTGTCATCATATGTTGAAAAGTTGCCATTATGACTCGTTTACACGTGGCGTAAAATGTCAGGAATGATAAAAATAAAGGCAGAAAAGTAGTGACCGCACGTTAATTCTTCGACTAGGGCTGCCAACTCTGTCCCGCCGTGAGATTGATTTTAAAGTGTTGTTTGTGAGGGTGCGACAGTTGACAGCCCTAGGATCACGAAGCCTAGTATCTTTATCATGCCTGACATTTTACGCTTGGTGTGAACCAGGCATTATGGATATTTTCATGTCATCAATACTTTTTTCGAATCGCTAAGTAGTAAAACGAGCTGAGCCTTTACATCAAAGCCAAATTCTTCAAATTCAGAATATCTCTCACATTTCTCGTTCCCTTTGTTTTCTTTTTCCACAGCTTTCTTACAGCAGAATTAATTTCATCATATCTGCCGCGTACTTCAGAACTGCACCGATGGGAATTTACTTTAGTGTTCATAGCAACGAAAACGAATCGGAATTTTTTTATGAAGCTTTGGAAACATATTCTTGAGTTGTTTTACAAATTATTAATAGATTAGATTTTTCGAACTGTCTAATCTGGTTTTCCTCCTTAAGAATATTCAATTTTCTCTTTACGATATACAGTATTTAATTATAATGAGCATTTTTATACGTGTTTCAGACAAATATTCAGATTATGATAGCATCGTGGTGGTTGTTTTGACATATGGTGAGGCTGGATTCTTATACGCAAGAGACATAAAATACTTGTGACTTGAGCTTGATAAATGCTATAGAAGAAATATTGATTGGGAAGCCCAAGGTTTTAATGATACAGGTATGGGTATTTAATATTTCTTAAGGTTAATGGTCTATTGAGTATATTGGTAATAGAATCCATATTTAGAACGAAAAAACCTGAAAGAAACTGATTTAAAATGGCTGCTCTGATTTAATAACACTTTTGTGGCCGGTGATGCATATGCTGCATCATCACGGGTCCGACCATTGGTGGCCGCATGATGCCACATATTCATCATGATCAATGCAGCATATACATCAGTAATGCCCGGTTCACACAAAACGTAAATCGACAGGTATGATAAAAATAAAGTAAAACAAAATAAATATAATAGTAAAACAACGAGCAGACGAGTGTTTTCTATGAAACGTGTATTTTAAGGGACTTTCTAGACCCTTGAAATACGCAGTATGTAAAATACTATTTATTCGCATTTTGTTTGAAAAGGTCTTGCCTGTAGATTCATTTTAAAGTGTTCTTTGTCACGGTGGGACACAGTTGGCAGCCCTAGTCAAAAAACAGTGCCGAATTAACGCGCGGTCACTACTTTCCTGCCTTTATTTTTACCATACCTGGCGTTTTACGCTTGGTGTGAACCAGGCATTATAGACTCTTGTTTATTCACTCTTCGTTTTTTTTTCTGACGTCTAGAATACAAAACTCTCGCGCTCAGCATAAGGAAACCAAAAAAAAACTGGATACGTAAAAAATCTTTGAGTAGTGCATACATTTTATATTGAGCTTATTAAATGTCATGTTTCTAAAAAATATTCGACTTAAATTTACGATAAAGAAATTAACGAATTTCGAAACGAATAAAATGAGCAAAAAAGGTACGTATATATATTAAAATATATATATACAAATTTTTTTTGTTCATTTTAAATATATTTAGCTTATTTATGAACACTTAAGTAGTTTTTTTAAACTAGTTTTAATGTCGCACTAAAAAAGCATTGTCCTCAATAAAAAAAAATGAGGGAAAGGTTCCATTATTTTTAAAAACCGCATAACTTCAAATTCGCATAAAAACTGATGCAAGTGTTTATTGACAGTGTTATAAAATATGTGATTATAATTTAATTTCAAAGACTACACATGTACATACATTGTCCCATGATTTTTGGGAGGTGAATTCAATGCCTTCTTACATTTATACTTAATTAGTTATTGTAACATTAATTAAGTAGAGGAAATGATTATTTTATTTAATTATTGAGATATTTATGTTATTTCTGTTAAAAATGAAATAAAATCTAACCTTATAATTTATCAATCATAATAATACATAATAAAATCTATGACTGTAGATATTGAAGAGCATATTTATCACAAAAATTACTTTATTTCTTTTAATTGGCGGAGTAACTTTTAAAAAAATTCACCCTACGTAAAAAAAATGCTGATTTTAGTGCATTGTTTTCAAAATTCAAAGGTTCTCCCATTTTCGGTTCATTCCTTGCGCTTCTATTGACCAATATTGGTATATACGAACTGTTATCACTTCAGCGTAAACATTTTTAAGTGTGTTATTGGCTTTAGTGGCATTCCAACTCAAATAAAAAGCAGCATACAATATTTTACCCTTAACCTTTTCGTGAGTACTTACGGAAATATCCGTTTTGACCTTCACTATTCAGAAAGAGCACTCTTGTGCATTGAAGCTCCGATGCGGACAGAGACAAAGAGAACTTAGCGCAGTTCGGGAGACTGAGACGGATAGCTTCTTCATATGCATCGCACGATTGTATAGATCGTTAACCTTTTCGTTAGTGAGCAAATTAAAATCGATGAAGTCGTTGATGTCATAATCGCTTTACACCGACTACTTTCTGTCAGCTCCTAATCAGCGTAAGACAATCTTCAATTCGAGGCAGAGTCAATTGTAAATGAACACTTGATAGTGCATACAAGACCACTTCATTTCTTTACATAAACAATGCACAAAAAATCGATTCAAGTGCTCCTCCTTTAGAAGGAAATGATAATTGGACAAAGACTCATTCAACACGCAGCGAAGAACAGCAAGCAGTTAAATAAACAAACACTCTCGATAACACACAATATTCGGTCGTTTCTTTGCGTAAAAAAATAACACACTTGAAATCGAAATCATTATAAGTGGATAAATTTGGGCTAAGCCCAAATAAGCCCGACTTCATCGATTTTAAATTTGCTCACTAACGAAAAGGTTAACAATAAAAAAAAGTTCAAATATATATGGTTTAACAATAGTTCTACAAAAAAACATAACCAAAAAAAAAATACACAACTAGGTAACTTAATTTCATACTACGTTTATATTATGGTAATCCTAATTTATGCAATTAAATATTTCATCTTGCTTTTATGACTTTAATATTGATAGATCTGTTGAGCTTTCTTCGGGAAATATCAATCTTGAATGCTAACATTTATTTAGAAAAACTATAGTTATAAAATGGAATGCATTGAAGACGCTTTACTCATGTAGTGGACAATTATTAACTATTAATTGTATTTAACTTTTTTTTAGTCGAGTCGATGTAAAGTCGACAATTCGAGAAGGGTTGAGACTAACGATCTGCCCGATGATACGATGGTCGTATTCAGCACCCGCTTTGGAGAAGAGTCTTATCGTAACATTTATAGTGGAAGTTTCTTCGTAAAGGCGTTGTCAAAACATATTTTATCTTTAAGAACAAAAGAGAATTTTGAAGAAATTATAAAGCGAGTGAGAAATATGGTGCAAGAGACAACGAGTGATAACGGCTATTCGCAAGAGCCTGAAATCATAGAAAAATTTTCCAAAAAATATTATGTAGAACCGCGTTTGGTTACATTCGGTAAGGAATAATGTGAAGTGTGTCAAAAGCGTTTCAAAAATAAAAGTTGTCAGTTTGAAAATAGATCTGTCTGATATTTTGTTTTATTTTTTTTTATATACACCAGACCCACAAAAAGCTTCAAAATGAATACCAATCAGAGAAAGATATGAAGCTATAATATACATTTACGGAAAAGGTTTCATCTTCATCTTCAAAAAGTCTTGCGATGTGACCGATTGTCTTGGCCGCAGGAAGGCTTGGTCTTCTTCGATCTCATAACTGTAATCTTTATCTTTTATCTATTTTATGTAATCATTAACAGCACATGCACCCTCATTAGCTCGTCTCGGGAAAGACGCAGAATCACAAAAATTAACTCCGTTGAACGGAAATGAATATGTCCAACCTCCTAGCTGGAAACCAAATCCCCCAACCCACCAATTAGAGGCTTATAAATAGCTCGATCCTCCCAAGGAGCACTGTTCCTTTTCAATATTAGGAGAAAAAAATAGAGGGGAAAGTATTAAATAAACACAAGCAGTTTTGCAAAAACAGAATATGGGGATGCGTAATTCGGAGCGGATGCAAAGCTTCGAGAACAATTCAGAAAATATTAATATAGATTGGATATAAAAGAGGTTTAGATAGCCGGAGTGAGTCCCCACTAAGTCTCAGTTTAAGTTCAGTTTAGTAAGTTCTGAACGAATCTTTAAAGAAGTTTTAGTTAAGTCTTGAGATTCGACCGATCGTCTTGACCGCGGGAAGATCTGGTCTTCCTGGTCTTTTCTGAAGCCAATCGTTGCCCATTGTCCCGTTTCGTTGCCCCTAAAGGTCCGGGGGTGGGGTGCATTTTTGGATCTCTGTCCTGGCGTCCCCGCTCTATGTATAATTCTTTATCTGCAATTTTTCTGATTTTTTTTCATTAGTTCTACAGTGGAACAAATTTGGCAACAAATTCGGGTAATTTACCGCAGATAAGATAATCAGATAATTTATAGAAAAAAGGGGAGTAAAAAGGGATCGAAAAATTAATTAAAATAAGGCGCTATAAATATTCCATGTCATCCCTCTTCATTTAGGCTATTTCATTTTTATCTATATAAAATACTACTGATATAATTGCTATTTATTTCCAGAGAAAATTCACTTTATCATATATAATAGTAATTATTAATTTCATAGTTTATATTAATGAATTATTGTTAAATTTATTGAATTTACTATGTAACGAAAAAAGGCTCTGGCCAACGACTCGAGCTTTCGTTCCTTCGTCGTCATGGCTTCACGTTGTTTAATGCGGGGATCACTCCGAAGAGGTCACTCGGGTGCGAAGCAATTCCGTCTCGTTAGGTTCGATGATAGTCTGGTTTCGTGATCTATCTGACGTGTTTGCTAGTGGGTTATGCTTCTGAAGAGGAGGTGCAGCAGCTAGACAAATCAAAACATTGGTTCTGCTCAATGCATATATTCAACACACATGAAAGCCGATGGTTACCAGAAATGATAGACACTCTGACGGGCGAACACATCCTGACTCATCTGAATTCTTACTCTAACTGAATCAACTCCCACTCTGTGGCGAACATCCGGCGAACGTGGAGTCTTAACAACAATTCTAGTGACCATATTTAATCCGCGACCTAATTAATTACGACCAAATTAAATATCGACCAAACACTAGCCCAAGCTGCAATTGTATCTATTAACCATTACTAAAGCAATTTATTGTAGTTTATCTATTGTGTTGCAGTAGTTGATAATAATACAGAAAGAAGCTTAAGTAAAATAACAGTAACCGGACTGTTGGGTAATGAGGCGCAGGAGGCGGGAGAATGTCCTTCCCGCAGCCAGATCTTTCTCTTTCGGGTGAAAAAAGAGTTATTTAGAGAAGAGAGTATTTTTGTCCGATGCTTGTCCATCTTCATCCATCCGTCCGGCTAAATATAACCCGAAAGAAGAATAGACCCGTGCGTTAGCGTGATCATCCTGACGAGCACATGGGAGCGGGGAGCCGCCCGGGGACTCTGCCCTGAGAGCGCCCCCGCTTCTATGTAACAATGCAAACGAAATGTATATGATCCTTCTCTATGAATTGACAATGCAAAGCATTTAGTCTTGCAATAGATTGCGTGTGTTAATATTCGATAAGATAAGATAATAAATTCATTAAAATAAGTCGACTTGATATATTGGGGATACGTTTATGGACGCAGATTATGTTCTGTGAACATATCTGGTCATGGCGTTCGATCGCGAGGCGCTCATTCGAAGTGCCAGCGGTCTGAAAAGCGGACCGGTTGGACATCCAAGCCCTGTGGCCATACCATCCTCTTTTAGAAACGAAATGTATATGATCCTTCTCTATGAATTGACAATGCAAAGCATTTAGTCTTGCAATAGATTGCGTGTGTTAATATTCGATAAGATAAGATAATAAATTCATTAAAATAAGTCGACTTATATATTGGGGATACGTTTATGGACGCAGATTATGTTCTGTAAACATATCTGGTCATGGCGTTCGATCGCGAGGCGCTCATTCGAAGTGCCAGCGGTCTGAAAAGCGGACCGGTTGGACATCCAAGCCTTGTGGCCACACCATCCTCTTTTAGGGCATTTAGGGCTTTTTACGATCTTTATGATGGCGGAAGCCCCCAAAGCGGCTAGTACTTATAGGTGACTCGCACCATATGAAATGGCAAACGCTTGAAAACTATATATTTTTTTAGAAAAAGTAGCTGGAAATTTTGCATGTGTTCAGTACGATTAAGTACAGTGGAACCTCGATAAACTGCTCCCGCATAATACGTTTTCCCGGATGGACCGTTCATTTTTTAGTCCCGTCAAACTATTATTATTTGAAGCTTTCCCGCATTCACCGTTTCCCGCAATTACCGTTTTTTTTCAGGGTCCCTTGGAAAACGTAAAATCGAGGTTTCACTGTATTAATTAATGCTTGTTTTATTTTAGGCGTTGCTCTAGAGCCGATAACAAATTGATAACATAGTAACGTGTCAGAAAAGGTTGAGAGTGCTACGTGTGACAGTCACGTCATGGGTTCGTGCAATCATATTAATATTTATTTTAAGATTTGATTTTATTTTTTTAAAATATACACTTTGAGAACCACTGAATTACTTTTTTTAGGTTTATGTTTTCCATTATTTTTTAAATTCTAGATTTTTTAAAATTGTTGTTGTGTGCGTGTGTGTGTCTATACGTAGTATAAAGCAACCACTACACCAGTAGCAAGAATACTTTATTATATAAGAATACACAACACAGCTACATCCTTTAGCTAAACATTTATTTTAACAAATGGATAAAAGCAATGCATAAATTCAAGTTTTCCAAGGAGCTAAGAAGTTGCAACAAATACTAAAAATAATTACTTAAAAATAAATAGATTTGTAGAATTAATAGATACGTGATAGCCCTGCCCTCGAGCAGATGAGAACGTGTAAATAAATTGTAACATTATTATGTTACATTTTTAATTATTCTCTTGGGATTTTGATTTCTTTTGTATTAGAAATTTTAAATAATCCGCAATTGACATTCTTCTAAATATGTTTTTTTCTTCTTTTTTTATACATAGTACGTCTTCAATCGCTGCCGAAATATCTTCAAATAGAATCAAACAGGTAAAAAAATATTTTGAACAAAAAATGCTTTTTCTCTTATTTGGCAAGCGAAAAACTATTGTTTAAAAAAATGTTTTTTAAGCAATTTCGATCAATAACATTGCTCTAAAATTACAATGGAAAAAAATTGAATTAAAATACTTGTCCTCTATTTTTATAGATTTAGTCAAACCAAGTGTTACAAATGTGTTTCAACTTTTCAGTCAATGGTAGAAAATATTCTTATTTTAATATATCGACCGATATTTAATCTGAGTGATGGCATTGATCTGATGAAAAACGTAGTATCTATTGGCTCAAGTCTCCTCCAAATTTTACTTGATTTCACGCCTTCGTTTACGAGTAAATGAATAATTACGCGTTGCGCAACAGAGGTTACTACTTCTCGCCTTTTTTCTTCAGTAATGTGACCATGAAGCTTTCGTTCCAATGGATATTATTTAATTAATTTGGACAGCAAATTTCCAGGCTTAATTTAAATTCTCCTCGTATGATTTTTATGGCGATTTTCCTCATTTGAAAAAAATACTGAGCCTTTTAGAGTTGTGGGAGTCAAAATTAGTATATGAAACAAATCCAAGTCCCTTCATTGGAATAGTTTGGGAGGGGTGGATGCAAACTGAGAGAATGGATCAACAACCTTTAAATCGTGGATTTAATGGGAAGTGAATGTATATGTTTTAATCATGGATAACCGTTTTTAAGTTTTCCAGCATAATAAGCTTATCTGCGATAAAAAGTTACTTCTTTGAATATTTTTTTTTATATTTTAGGGATGGCGATTATGAAGACAGCGATCGAAAAGGCTTGGCTTTAATATTCAACCACAGCGACTTTGAAAGCGATTTAAATAAAGGTAGTTTGTAGACAGACGTATCTAAAAACTTTTATGAGAACTGATTTATTCGTGATTTTTTAGGCACGCGACAAGGAGCCGATAAAGATATAGAGAATATAACGAAAGCATTTGAGCATGTATCTATTGAGAGTTTTGTCTACATCGATTATACTTATGATGAAATTATGAAGAAACTCGAAGAAGGTTTAGTTTTTTCTCATTTTTATTTTTTCTTTCAGACCTATTTAACTGCATCAGCCATAATCAAAAGCGAGCAATCAGTCAAAACTTACCATTTAAAAAAATATCATATGAGTACTTTTGCTCGGTAGAAGTGAAACTTCTTAGCTCCTAGGAAAATTTGATTTTATTTCTAATTTTATTTTTTAATTTGATTCATTTTTCTTGATTGCATATTCGCTTTCTTTCGTTCTTTCAAGGCTCGCACTCGGTTTGTACGTGTTTTTTTTCTCAATTCCCTTCTCTTTTCGACCAACTGTCGCTTTGAGTTTCATTTTTCATCTGGTTCAGTCCAATTCGCCCTACTGAAAGGGTAGCCTACCCTAGCGAAAGTACTCACATGATTTTTTTAAATGTTTTATGAATTTAAAGTGTGTAGAGAAGAAGTTTTGATAATTTTAATAGGAAACCCTCGAACTTTTGTTTACTAAAGTTCATCTTCAATTGTAATTTAATTGCCATTCATATGAATACAACAACAACAAAAATCCAAAGTAAATATATGCTTGTCCTAATGAAATCGCATTTATTTTTAGTAAAGCTATTTGAAAAATATAGATGTATATTCGTAGTAGTTATGACTTATGGAGAAGCTGGAATTCTATACGCAAAAGACAAACGATACAATGAGATTGATATTATAAACCAATTGAAAGGAGTTCTTCCAGGAAAACCAAAAATTTTCATTTTCCAGGTCAGAAAATCTATTATATAAAAAATAATATCTGTTTGTTCGTATGTAATGCACTGCCATACCGTTAATTAGTATGCGATAAAACTTCGTCCACTTATTGCTAAAGATTGCGCAAGTAATATAGTCATTATCTAATATATAAAAATTAATGTTTGTTTGTTCATATTTAATGCGTTGCCATATTATTCATCCGATTGCGATAAAACTTTGTCAACTTATGGTTTATACTTGCTGGAATAATATAAGTATAGTAAAAATATTATCTTCCTGTCTTTCTGCGGATAAATTGCCTCTAGTTAACGACATCACGGACAACGAAGCACGGAATTAACGCATAACTTGCTAGTACTCCACGTTACATTGGTGTCAAATAAAGCGGCTTCTGTAGAGTCGATGATGATTTTATTTCGATTTTTAAGTATCGCATGTTGTTTTTACAGGCAAGCCGTTCATTAGAAAATCGATCGAATGCTAAAACTACTTTAGCAGATATGGAAAACGACATGATGGTCGTTTTTAGCACGACCTACGGTCTGGAGTCGTATCGAAACACCTTATATGGAAGCTATTTCATAAAAGCATTTTCGGATCAACTATTGAATCTTTATTGTGAAGAATCCATCGATAGAATAATGCTATGCGTGCGTGAGAATGTTAGATATTACGAGACCAATATTTCCACTCGACAAACACCGGAAACTTTATCGAAATTGACAAAGGACTTAAAAATTAAGCCAAAAAATGATGTGTAATGCGTATGAAATTTAATAAAAGCCGGATGATAAATCTGTAACTTAGCTCAACGAAACGCAATAAATATATTATCAATCAGTTATTATACTCTACGACCAAAACGAGGAAGAAAAAAAATCCTATGAACTTATTGAGTGATGACACAGCCAACTTCAACAATATAAAAAAATCAATCCTGGCCAAAATTAATAAACCAAACCAGATTCGGGGAAGCATTGTCTCTAAATAATGAGGATAAAATCGGGAGACTGCAGCGGTGTTTCAATTACATTTCAGCAATTATATAATAGCCAATATGAGATTTATGCTTTGGATTTAAAATGGTTGCTCAAATAATTTTTTCTGCATCTTATCGTAAACCATTTTTTTCGAATGATTGTATTAGGTTGATGCATAAGAAACGTCGTATTTTTACATAGACTATGATATATTATTTTTAACCAACTGTGTTAATCTGTGCATCATCTTGTATTTGTATTATATAAAGGAGGGTTTCTTCCAAGACTTTTTTCAGTCTATCCTCAGCGATCGAGTTGTACAGAGACCTTGCGAATTTTTAAAATGCCAGAGAAATAAGTGGATATTCGATATTGTTTACTTTTTGAACATAATAAAGAACATATGTGATGTGTAGGGCAGAGGTGCTATTGAATTCAGATTTGAGAATTAATCAACAGCTTTCAACCACCGATGATGATGTACTGAAAGCCATACCTCCACGTCAAAATACCAGGGATATCGCATTGAAGATGGATACTAATCAATCTAGGGGTGGTGAGGTATCTGAATTGCATTGGAATTGATTCCAAGTACGACATTTGGGTCCCGCACAACTTCCATCACCCGCAAACCTGCTGGACTGAGTTGCCACATGTTTTTCTTTGTGTACGAGATAAAAACACAAATCTTTTTTGCATCAACTAGTAACAGAGAATGAAAAATAGGTTGTCTATAACAATTAAACTAGGAAATGACTCATTAACCACTCCCAAGATATAACTTCACAAAAAATAATGCATAGTGTTTGGTGGGATATGTTTTAAAGCATCCACCTTATTCTCCTGAGTTAGCCCTTTCTAATTCCTAAGCCCGGCAAGGATATACATGACGTCAAATCATATAGACCCATCAGCTTACTCCCAATAATTTCCAAACTTTTTGAAAAATTACTACTGAAGAGACTTAAGCTATTAATTGAGAGAAACAATCTAATACCCAATCACCAATTTGGATTTCGTCAATAACATGCGACTATGCGACAAGGACTTAGAAGACAGAAAATATTGTTCGGCAGCATTTCTGGACGTAACTCAGGCTTTTGACAAAGTGTGGCATCCGGGCTTGCTATATAAAATCGGAAAACAACTGCCCACAAACTACTTCTTCATATTCAAATCATACCTGACCAGCAGAACATTCTACATCAAATACGAAGATGAAGCCACCACACTCCATGATATAAAATCCGGCGTCCCACAAGGCAGCATACTTGGTCCAGTTTTATACCTTTTATACACAGCCGACATTTCGACAACAGACACCACGACAACGGCCACCTTCCGCGGAAGACACAGCTCTTCTAACCTCGCACAACGACCCTGCAATAGCGTCTCAACTGCTTCAACATGACCTCAACACTATACAAAAATGGCTCAAAAATGGCGCATAAAGGCCAATGAAAGTAAATCCACGCATGTCACTAAAACCAATCTGGACATATGGGATACAGCTCTGGGGTACCGCAAAAAACTCCAATATTGACATTCTTCAACGCTCTCAATCCAAAGTACTGCGTACTATAAGCAACGTTCCATGGTACGTGACAAACGAAAAAATACAAATAAAAGTTGACAGAACATCGGGAGACAGTCATTAGCAGTTATGGTAATTATTTAATCGATTGATTTCATATAGTTTCTCTGAAAATATTAACCTTTGTTTTCTAAAATACGACGTTATTTATTCATCAACCTAATATATATGTGCTGTTCCATTATTACAATCAAAATCAAATTAGTATTTATAGCAGATATCGAGTATTCTTTTTAATTTGGTTTTTGCTATGTTGAAATGTTCACATTGCTTTTATTGGCAAATAATACATCTTTTCAATATTGTAAATTTCAAGCCCCTATCGGATATTCAGCAACGAAAAATGACTTACAATAATTAAAATATCTTGCATCTTTTGAAAGTATAAACCAAACAATGACCAATGTCGCCATGAAAAAATACTGGACCATTTATGTTACTTGTCGGAAGGGTCGGTGTCTTTTGCATTTTTTGACAACGAACTTTCAGTTCAAGATAAGAAACATATGGTAGATACACTAAGAATCGAAGATGTAGCGGATTGTTCAAAAATAAAAAGCATTGATGTCGAACACATCACTGAAAAAAGCATAGAAGACTTTGTGACTAGTGACTTTAAGATGTTATCCTTGGGAGGATGGATCTGATTAAGGCTGCAAAAATAGGTCCATTCTACGTGGTTAATGGATGATATTGTTGGTGTTGCCTTAATGGAGGAATATAATAAATTGATGGACAATCATTTTTGTTGGTAAAAGATTACAAAAAGAAATATCCTGATACAAAAAAAATAATTTAATATTAAAAGGGTATCCTTATTTGTAATCTAAATATCAATTTTATATGTGAATGTTTTATATTAATATATACAAGTTAGTCATTAATATAGTGTTTTAATTTTTTAAATTAAATTCAAACCTTAGTAGCAACTCCTAAATATTATTGGAAAAAATACTGAAATCGTTTTTTAGGGTGGGAAATCCAGTAAGATTAGAAAAATATTTTTTTTGATCTATATAAGGACCACCCCAAAATATATACTCAGTGTACAAATAAAAATAACGGAGCATTCACACAACAACCAGCAAAAATTTCTAATATCATCTCTTTGTTCTATGACTATTGTAGGATGAATTTGCCACCTTTTTAAATTATATATTTTTTTAATGAGATATTCATATTTATTTCCATTTAAAAAATAACCCTTTGTGTTCAAATTACAAGAAAATGTATGAAAGATTCGGCAAGATCGTATTAAATAACATTGTATTTGTAATTTAACTTTATTATGATACATATAATTTACATAGGTTATCTAAGTCTTAAATTAAATAACATAAACTTAAAGCCTAATTCTTATATTTATATATATATATATAGGTGTGTCGTGGTAACTCTCGTTTATTCGACTTTTTTTGAAATGCCATTCGAAATTTCGCCGTTGCTTTGAAGTGTTTCTTTTAATTTCCCATTTATTTGGTGCTCGATCGCCAATTCCGATTTTAATTCTGCGGCCCTTGCCTTTTTGTAGGTTTTAACATAGAAAGATCCGAACAAATAGATGAAAAGCAACGCGTTTATCGTCAACAACGTGGCTATTCCCTTCGGATAGTTGCAGTCCCTTGGAAGAATTTGTACATTATGTATAAGGATGAACATAAATTGGACCTGGAATCATAAATTCATTTCGAATGTTACAAGGTCAATCAAATCGGCACTACAAATCAATTTTTGTGGATTCAGGTGCGCCACATTTACTTGTAGTCAATAATTTCACTGATAAGATGATATCAATATTTACCAATTGAAGTCGAGTCACATATTTTTTCCACCATAAAAATTTTTGATACTGTGTTCCCAATCCGGCGATGAGGTAATATGTATACATGATAACGTGTATAAACGAATTAATCACCCCCAAAAGAGTTCCATGTCCCCCTGCGAAATATCAAATAAATCAATAGTACTTGTATGTTTAACTGGCTCTACTAAGAATAGGAGTGACCACTTTGTTTACTATCTTATTTAACACAATTTAGTCGGAATACTACATTGTTTTACGATTGATACTACTTTACATGAATATTTGCTATTAAAAGTATCACTACGATCATCGGGTTGCATATTTAGATTAGATTTCTAGAATATTATTAAAGAATAAAGTTTTGAACTAATATAATATATTTTCGTAGTAGTCTTCCTGTCACATCATTAGAACGATGTAAAATCTGTGGAAAGTGTTTATTTAAATTTTCGCTTAAAACATTTGGTAGTTTTCATAGCTAATGTTATATGAGTGTTTTATGTACGTATTAGCGCGCGTAGCGCCCGACTAAAGTGTGTTAATTGCAATATTTGACTTCTGCGAAAGGAGTTTTAATGTGAGTATCGTTAAGCACGTTATCAACAGCATTAAAACATGTGTTTGTACAATAATTATTGATCCAAGTAAAATATGATATAATTTATAAATAAGCAAACAAGTATAGATTTATCAAAAAGCAAACATACCTGGTAAAAATTTAACACCTATCCACGAGCAAATAGGCATCATGAAATGATGGTATACGTGTAGGAAGGTTATCTGATTATTTTTTTTTCGCAATACGAAGAATACGGTATCGAGAAGTTCAATTACTTTCGCGACGAAATACCACCAAACCGCTGCTGCCATCTAAATTTGAAATAAATACACATTAAAAATATCAAAATATATTAAACATTAATGATAAAACGAACACATACTCTTTTTCCGTTGGGGCTGTCCGAATAATCGACGGGTTGACATGTAAAGCTGTATTCTTTCAACCAACCCGCTTGTAAGCCCTGTATAGGATCATGTAAAACACTTTAATATATGTTCATTCAATAAAATTATGATAAATGCAATGAATATAACAATTATTACTTCGTAAACGAGATATATACTGAAGAAGACTTGTATGGCGTTATATACTATTAATACGTATTTGAGGTCATATGGTTTTTTGTCTCTCATGTATTTCGGTCCAGCCGATACAGAGAAATAAACATAAGTTATGAGAAGGGTCATAAGGGGCGCTGGACCGGACATCATCCACCAATCCATAGTCCTTGGATCTAAAATAATAAAATTAAAATATATTCCATTTTGTCTGTTTGTATTTTTACGCCAACTTAAATCTTTTTCATTTCAAGTCAAACATTTTTTTAAATCAAATTAAACTTTTTCATTTCAAATTAAACTTTTTCATTTCAAATTAAATATTTTTCTTTTCAAGTTAAACCGTCAGATGTCAGATAAAATGTCAAGTTTAATTCGTAATGAAAAAGTTTAAGTTGAGTTGAAAATGGTTTAACTTGAGTTGAAAAAGGTTTTACTTTATGTATATTACATTAATGTAAAAATCATCTTATGCGCGTAAAGAAATACACCCTTAAATTTGGGACATAAAACATTTTACCAGACATATAAAGGTTTAATTTGAAATTAAAAAGGTTTAATTTGAAATGAAAAAAAATAAGTTGTCGCAAAAATATCAATAAAACAGTCTTATTAACCCTTTCCACTCGTAAGGCGACATTATGTCGCTTCGCCAGTTAAAATTTTTCATTTAAAATTAAACCTTTTTCTTTTCAAGTTAAACCGTCAGATGTCACATGAAATGTCAGGCTTAATTCGAAATGAAAAAGTTTAACTTGAGTGGAAAAAGGTTTTGCTTGAAATGAAAGTGATTCAAATATAACCCGGAATTTTGCTGTACACGTTTATTAGTGATATATAAAAATACAAATAAAATATCTTATTTTTCTACATAGTTTATTAGAAATACATTTATTTAATCGGATAGAAAGCTTTTTGATTTCGTCACCGAAGAAAGAAGGTTAGAAGTAGCATCCGCTATAGATTTTAAGAACACATCAAAACAACTACTACAACGATAATCATATAATCCAATATATAAAATTACAAAAACTTTGTTTTAATATTTTACAGAGTTTTAAAATGATTTGAACGCAATTTTTAATTTTTGTTACGATTGTATTATTTTTAAAATACTAAATAAGAGTCTTATGTACGTTGTGTACATTTTCTGTTGAACAAAAAGCTGATAAAAAATGTTTTAATTCAATTTTAAATTCGGGTATGAAACCTGTATGACGAGCGGAATTATTTACTAGCTGACTCTACCCTTACAAAAAAGTAACATTAGTAAAATAAAATTATAAGTTCTTCTAATTCATTCATATGATAATAATCAATTGATGTAAAAAGGCAAAAAAATTATAATAGTAATGGATCAAAAAGGTGATCACGAAATTCCAAACCAACGGCAATTATTTTAAAATATTCAAAATAAATTACAAGGATTTTTTTAAGCCCGAATGGTTTATATTTGAGCTTTGCTCCAAAATGTGTTTGTTTATATTCATTTTCGATGATTTTCGTCAGCGAGTTATGGAGTGTCTTGGCGCTCCGAGTGACCTCTGGGTGTGGTCACCGCGGCCGAACAAGGCGACAGTCGGGGACTGTCGCAGCGGCGAAGGCAAGCAAATTCGATCGAATTAATGTTTGAATAACTACACATACGCATAAATTATCCCATGGCGTATGTGAATTGAATCTGGTGCCTTTTTACATTTAAATTAATTTAATTGATTATTTTTTTTACAAATGAGATATGTAAGTCTATTTCTATTTAAAAAAAAAATAATAGATAAAGCTCAATCAATAGATTTATTTTATCCATCTTTTATGAGTCACTGTAAAAGTTTAAAATGGCAGTCTTTTTCATAATGTGCGTATTTGTTAGTTTATATTCAAATGGAGCAATTAAAGAATTTATGATTGGAAAAATCTGACACGTGACGCATTTCGCTTTTGAAATTATGCATTGATAAACTTGTTTTGTTAAAATATGGCAGGTATTATGTATGCACATAATATTAATTGAAATTATGGATTTATTATAAATTATCATAAATCTTATGAAATGCGTATGGGATGATGTAACACGAGAAGCAAACGCATATTTCCTATTAAATTTACGTTTACGTTTTGATAAATATTTTTCGGGTTGTTTTGGTGCTCATATCATGTACTAAATTTTGGTTGTGAAATTTGATAGTATTTAAGTTTTAATTATTGCCGCTAGATGCCACTCTTCATAAATGTTTTTTTTTAAATTTACCATTCTAAAACTATATGATAATACGCTGTCATATATTTTTGTAAATAACAAAACATTTTGAAAAAACAGTTTTGCAAAATTTTCGGGTTACCATCTTAAGTGCAATTTATTATTCAATATTTAAAATATATTAAGTTATAATATCGAAAAGTCTTTGCCGATTGTTTATCAATGAAATAATTAATTTGATTTTTTGACCCGATTTAAATTTTGAAAACCAAAATCGACATGTAATGGTAACACTTCGCCGTAAATTTCATTTATGGCTTTTGTGGTCGAAAAACAGCAGCATTTAATGCTGAATGTGATGTTAGTCGGTTTTTGGGCTTTGACATTTTACCGTCTTCACCATGACTGTATATAAACTGAGCTCAAAAATATGTCTATCAAAATCGGCAAGGACTTATCGATACACCTAGTATTTTACGATATAGTGAAGCTCGGGTCATATTTTATGACCAAGGCGAAAAAATTAAAGCGTAAATTAAACTATCCCATCATAGAATTTCAAAACATGAGATTATTCCTCTAACATATAAACATGTTTGATGGCGCACAATCGTTTTGTGATATAAATAAAATAATTATATAATGCTGCCTTTTATATAAAATACATAATGTAATCTGTGTTTAACTATACACTTGATGACCTTGTGGAAAATATTGATAGTTATTCGCAATTATTATTTTTTTCCGTTAAAAGGAGATATTTATTAAACAACATGAATGATAATAAGGGAAATGATATTCTAGCTCGTATAACATCTGGTGTTCCCAAGGACTTACAAACAGAGACCTTATGCAATAAAATAGTTCTACCCCATAACAAAAAGGGAAAAATGTCTTCAAACTTACAAGTTTGAATTTAGGAAATTTAGCGCATTTAACTAAGAAAATATTTTGAAAAGGAGATTCGCACTTGTGCACAAGTGTGCTTCTTTTATTAGAAAAAAACTTTATTAAAAAGTTGAGACTTATCTTTGTACATTTTAGGATAAGATATTTGACTGATATATGTTTTATCGTCTTTTGAGTTTTGGGTTATCCCAGATTTCCGTAATTTAAGTAATTTTCCCAATAAGGTCTCTTTCTTATCTACAGACTTTCCAGTAGTGCTTTATAAGGTAATCGTGATGAAGATAGTCTATAGACTATAAAATATAAAATGAAACTTGCATAGGTGCATTAAAACAAATTGAACGTCACGAAAAGTGAAACTTCAAGCGGAAATTAATCGGAATGAGAGGAGAAATGTTTATGTTCTCCTCATTTAAATCGCATACATTATAAACATGCTACACGCATGCGCTGAGTCACCTCTACTGTGCGCGTGTCTATACGTAGCATAAAGAAACAACTAGACAAGTAGTTCGCCTATTTTATTATGTATTACACAATACACAGCGCAATCTTTTATCCAAGAGATTTATGCATTTTATTTTTAAATATTATTTATATTTTTTCAACGTATACTATTATATGCACTCCTTAACATTACATAAATAAATTAAAGAAATATTATGAATAACTTACCGCTATTCGCCTCCATGAATTGCCTATACGATTCCATGAAATTCGACATTTTGATAGTTCCTGAAACAATAAATAAAAGCCGAATGTTTAAAACTCGTTGCATAGCAATTCTCATGAGTATTATGATGGCAGCATATGCACTACTATATTCATTATTGAACGTAATTTATCTTCATGGAAGATTTCCCCCAGGGATAAAATAAACATATGTGGTAATTTCTCATTGATTTTGTAGCATGGGCGATTTACCATCCCCCATGAAGTAATGCTGTTAATCTGAGCAGATTTAATTCGCCAGATTAACAGAGACATCTTCCGTCTCTTTTCAGGTGCAATGTGCTATTTTAACAGCGCCATCTTTTGTGGCCCTGCGGAGACAGAGTCGGGAGAGTCGTCGATTAGCCTTGGCTGCGGGAGGTCGTCCTTCCTGCAGCCAGACCTCTCTCTCTCCCAGACGTCCGTCTATTCCCAAACATTCGTCCAGCAACATCATGGCCCTAAAGAAGAACGGACCCGTGCGTTAGTGCGGCCATCCGACGAGCACGTGGGGGCGGGGAGCCGTCCGAGGACTCTGCCCCCAAGAGCGTCTCCGCCTCAACGTTACAATTTCAATGCATATAATTTTTGTGGTGGAAAAATATAAATTGTTGCCGTAAATCGATCCCTCATAGGTTGCCACGAAGACATCTCTAGCAAAGATTATTTGATCGATCAAATCAATTTCTATTGAAGATATTTTAGAAATCATGTTATTTTTGCATTTAGATAAAACTTTCCACAAGTATCTCGCAATCTGATATGTTGATCTGCTCAAGCGGATCATATGCTTTAGGACACGTGTTGGTCGTGAATCATCGACGACTCATATTTCAGAAAATTTTCCATGGAAATTGTTGATTATATGGATTTTCCAACTCTATATCAACCACAAAATTATATACAATAACCATAAAAGATTCTTGCGAGAGTTAAATCTAAAAAATACTGCATTTATACATCTATCTAATATATAAAAATAATCTATGTTTGTTCGTATGTAATGCGCTGCCATACCGTTCATCAGATTGCGATAAAAATTCGTTCACTTATTACTAAGGATTGCGCGAGTAATATAGACAAAAATTAAAATTTTGTTTGTTCGTATTTTATGCACTGCCATACTGTTTATTCGATTGCGATAAAAATTTGCCTACTTATTGTTTACACTTGTAGAAATAACATGAGTATAGTAAAAATATTGTTTTTGTACGCAGTTTGTTATGCGAGACGTTTAGCGTATGCATTATGTTGGCGCATATTGGTCTGGTGGTTGCTAAGGTAAAGCACTACAACCGTCGATCGTATATCCCTTGTTTTTAACAATATTAAAAAATATATAAAAGCGCTAATACTTTAAGGTCAAAAGTAGTTTTATAGATTTTTAATTTCATTTACAAAGACAATCAAAAATGATAATAAAACTATGAAAATAGTAAAATAATGATTTTTATCATCATTTGCATGCACATTATCGATCTCAATTATAACGAGTTTAACGAGATGCTGATGCATTTTGCTCGTTATAAACGATAAATATAATGATTTTTTATTTACATCATCAGTCCGCATCATTTTAAAGATGTGATCAAAAATGATTTATTGCAAATGTATTGTTTGTTATTGTATTTATTTGGTATCTGTTTATTCATTAAATAAAATATTAAATCAATAGTTCCAATTATTCCACCCCTTATACCCGGATTTAACTCTATTATAGGTTCAGTTGTATTCTTAATGAGTAATGCATGGAATTATCCAGTTTGTAATAGTAAAAATGTTTTGTAATCAATTAGAAAGCCAAAGCTAAAAAAATCAAATAAAAATTACCAAACTTAATTTTACCAAACTAATATGCGCCAACATGGTGCATCCATACAATATTTTTAATATGCCTATGTTATTTCCGCAAGTGTAAACAGTAAGTTGACAAAGTTTTATCGCAATTGGATAAACGGTATAGAAGCGCATTAAATACGGACAAACAAACATGCTTATAATACTCGCGCAATCTTTAGCAATAAGTGGACGAAGTTTTATCGCAATCTGATGAACGGTACGGCAGCGCATTACATACGAACAGAGATTAAATTTGATATATTAAGAAGATAGATGGTGGGAATTAAATAATTCAATTTTTGGATGTATGGCTTTGATATATTTGCGGAACTTCAAATGAGGAAAAAATCGTTCGCTTGGTGTATTTGATTAATATCCCTTCCAGGTATTGGATTTAGATGCTTTTTAAATGTCAATAGATACATATTATTTGACATTGTGTTATTAGGAAGATATTTTTTTTTATTAGGAAGCTAATTCGTTCCTGTCAAATCGTAGCATATGATTCCAACGAATTAAAAACAACCAGTATGATAATTAATTTTATTTTTTTGAATGGACAGATATGATTCCGATAAAATTTTCATTTTTAGCATGATTGAATTTGCGTAGGCGGAAATATTAGATGTTGTTTATGATCGCAACTCTTGGGTAAGAGATATTTTTGTGTAAGATCTTTCTTCTGAGATTCAATCAATTTCATACAGAAATACAGTTATTTTGCCATGAAATTGTTGCATATATTTTTATATGATAATTAACAGGACAGACAAAATGTGAGGTCACTGATACACTTATTCAACTGTTATGAATGTTGTTTGACACTCATAACAGCAAGCCGTCGAGAATTCTTGACACCAGTGGTTCATTAAACCATCACATTGAAATTCATTGCCAATCTCACGACCATGACACTTGGACGATCTCAAGGACGTCTAAACCATAAAATTTAAATTTTTATTCAATTTCCTGCGAAAAGATTATATGACCATGTGCTCTTCGCCTTGGACGACCTTCGCTTGAACCAGATCCAAGAATGGACAGTTATTCCCACGTGTTTTCACGCACCGTAATAGTCTAACACATTCACGGCTGTACCGTAATTCGGATCTGTCAGATTGATTTCCACACTGTGTGTATTTTATAGATGCTGTGGAACAAGTTTGGTCGGCTCATAAACTGTGCCATCGAATTTTTACCCAGAAAAGTGGGTTAGTATATTGTTTTATCTGCAAAAAGAGATCAATTCGCGCGGCCATTTGATTCAAATCCATTTTTTAAAATGCAAAATAATCACAAACTTATCAGATGCATAATCTTCCCGTTTATGTTATTTCTTTTTCAACTTATTAGGTGATTATGAATCCCGGGATTAGTAAACGTTATCCCGAAAAAATCGAGATTGAAATTTTTATCTATCAGAAATCGTACACCTCACCAGTACGATGAAGGCTACTAAATCGAGAAATTCCCGGCGAAATCTGGACGCTTGGAAACAGTGGCGTAACTACTAATTGGCGAGCTGTCTAATATATGTATATATATATACAGTACATACGTGTTTTTCAAATTGTTATATCAACCATTCCCTACCGGTGATGTATTTACTACACCTCGACTCTAATAATGGGAATATCGATATGAAATATAATAGATACGGGGTTCAGAATTTTTATATTCCTCCGTAATATAATTACGAATCACATAGAAGTATTATAGTATACAAGTATTCATCTGCAGCGACGGAAATAAATAATTTGTCGGGAAATCGGGAATTTTGCCGGAGTTTTAGTCCGTGTCTCAGCAGAAAAAAAAATTATCAGCCACATTGATGGTGTTATATTAAAATGGGGGCTCACGCGGTCATCAACTCGAACTAGCATTTAAATATCTGATGATGATACCTCCAACGAGTGTGGAGGCTGAGCGTGCATTTTCAGTAGCAAGTTGCCTGGCTACCAAAATCAGATCCAGGCTAAATGACGAAACACTCGATTATTTAATATTACTTGGATTCCCTAATCAAGATGAAAACCACTGGTTAAGGGATCAGAGAAGCTGACCGCGGAAAGACCAGGCCTTCCCGCGGCCAAGACGTTCGGTCGGATCTCAAGACTTAACTAGCTTTTCAGAAGAATTTGCTTGCTGTTTTTTTGCGCACTTTTTTAGCTTTGTTTGGTTTGGTTTTAAGCTTATGTGTTTATTTTGGTAATTAAACCATGATGACGTCATCATCCGAGTTTCAGCAATTATTTGCTGAATCTATCCTTTCAGAAGAAAATCAGAAAACTATAACAGAAATAACATCAGTCTTACAAAAAAGATATTATGTATATTTATGCAATAAATATTTTGAATGCTCAGAAATTTTTGTTTTAATGGCTGGTTTAAAATTTAAATCGATTTTTACATAGGAATATTTTGCAAGTACTTCGAAATTTGCGCGGATTCAGGCAACATGTTTTTTGTGACGCGGTGGACTTGAATGTGTTAATATGAATGAATAAGGCTGGAGAAACCCTAGAATTATCTTCGACGTTTAAAACTCATATATATATGTAATTCAATATCGACGAACAAAGTGGAAGATGGAAAAGAAGCATGTGGAAAAGATCAATAAATCTTTCGAAACACATATCCTCTCCCATCTAAAATTATATATTTTATAAAATTACATTTACATTATAAGATCACCTTGGAAATATTTTTGGCATTATCGCAATGTTTATTTTGCTATTGAAAACGTATTATAATTTTTTTAATTCAATGTCTTCATTCAAATTTGCACACAATGCACTGTATTATAAGCTCAAAGTTTGCCATTATAAAATGATCCAATTCATGTTATATTTATTCATTAATTAAAATGGTATTTTAACATGAAAATTTCGAAATGTACATATATAAGGACGTATTGTTAATTGAAAAAGCATCAAATGCATAACGTAATTTTGCATGAACTTCGCACCTCGTATAAAACGAATTTAGAATACGCGATGTTTTCGTAGAACCGTGTAAACGAAGGTTGAATGTATCATACATTGAGTATTGTTATGCGGCTCTGCTTGTTTTTAATTTTGCAACTGTTGTTATTATAATATTATAACGACTTATCGACGATTCAAATGATACGCAAGCAAATATAAGAATAGACTATAATTAGCAATAAAGTTTGAATCGTATTAACGACTGTCGACAAAAATAGCCTAATCATCATTATGATACTTTTGGCATACCCCAAGGCACATTTGAAGATTTTAATACAAGGTCCGAAACAATATATGGTATGTGAAAACATCAGTTATCCTTGGATAAAAGAGTTAGCAAAGAAGAACACTAACGAAGAAATGCTACAAAGATCTTTTTGAAACTTAATCGTTTGATTGCCTTATATTTACAAGTATAATACAATCGTCTGTATTTGAATAAAGTTGATTGTTTCAATGTTATGTACTTGAATCAATTAATCATGAAAATCGATCTAGCTGATTTACAACAAAAGGGAAAGTCCAAACGTTAATAACGATTTTACAAAGGCGATCATAAATATACACAAACAATTGCAATTCGCAGAATTTACGATGTTTTTTATTATTGTCTTTTTATGGAACGTAACGTTCACGACGCGCAAATTTCGGATCTTTCTGGAATCAAACCTCAGGCACGAAGCCAAATCTAGAGGTCATGGACATGTATGAGTCTAGGGCCATAACAATGGCGTGTCAAAGCAGCAACTTGGCTTGGGGCGCACAACGCAAAATACTGACCCGGTCGAAAGTTGCACATGCTTTTTATTTTACTCAACCATTCTACTTTACATGAACTAACACTGATTGAATCTGTCCGTTTTTATAATATATATTAAATTGTCTAATCCTTCTTTTCTTCGTTATAGTTATTTTCAGATATCCGATAGCGATCTGCTAATTCATCATATCAGCGGTCTGAAAAGCGGACCAATTGAGCATACAAACATTATGGCCATTCCGTCTTCTTTTAAGGCTTTTTGTACGTGTACAATCACGGAATCAATATAGCGTCTAGATACTTATTGGCATTGAAATTGGATTTCCGGGAGGGGGGGGGGGGTGTTAAATTAGATACTTGTCACGGACGCTTCATACCCTGTGTATGACAAAGCATCAATCGTCAGATTTGTCCTTCGCCACACATAGACATAAAGTCGTTTTAGATACGGGTCCGAGTGGCAGCAGATCCGTCGAAAGAGCTTGTTTATTCTGAGATGATCAGGAAGACAAAGGGCCTGGGTAGAGAGAGGAAGATCACAATGTGATCACATAAGTGATCTCCATAAATTTCCCCAGGAGTATTATTATTTGCTAAATTCTCATTGGATATGTTCATTCAAAGAGGAATTTTAGATTTTTTTATAGTTTATGAGCTTTTCATTATAACCGAACTTAAATATCATGGACTTAATTAGAATTATTATAGAAGCTAAGTATAAGTCGAATGTTTTTTGGTATGCAGCATGTAGATATTCAATAATAAACATTGATAATGATACGGCATTTAGATGATATTTGTTCATGAGGACCAATTATAAAGTAGACAATTGAAATTATTTGAATAATCCTTGATGTCCTTCACAAGTGGCATAAGTTCACTATGTATCGACTAGTTGACATAGCATTGAAGAAGCTTGAATCGATGCATTTAATTGAAAAATAGTTGGCGTTACCCGTATTGCATCGAAGGTATGCGTATAGTATTCTCTAGAAAACGATACTTGTTATTAAAGATTTACATCATAACAATTATTATTTGTAACTAATTATGGCATAAATGAACATGTCGTTGTGGTTTACGTCATATGTCACGTTTTAAAATGAATTATCCGCCTATGATGTGAGGTTCACACGATTTCGATATTGTCTTTATGCACCACATGTGGTATAAGTTCACAATCGACAGATTGCTCTAATTGGCCACTTTCGATATTTTAGCGCTTTCTATTCAAAAGTGCATAATCATCGCAGCTTAGAAACAGTGTATATGATGATCTAGCACCTCATTTAAGCACTGATGATTTTTGACGTATTCACTTTCCATAATCCCGGGGGGGAAAGTTCGTCATGGCATCCAAATTGATGATGTTCATACGATTTTTTATTTTTATTTTTAGAAATCATCCAATTATGAGATCTTGGCAATGTGATTGTAATCATAATCCAAGATCAGATTTAATAAATTCATATTTTATAAACGCGGAAATATGCCTCATTAAGATTTTTTGTTGATGAAGATAGAAAACTATTTTTTAAAAAAAAATCAAATTTCACCACAATGCGAATAATATTTACCTTTGAAATGACACCTAATGGAAAATCCTCGAAGTCCTTAAATCACAATATTATGCACTCAAATTTAAACCAGCACCCAGTCGCAACGAGTCCGTTGCGGATGCACAATCCAATTTCACTGATAACCCTTCAAGCACGCGGCCATGAAAAACCCCCGTCCCATAATATAGTACGGCAACGACCCGAAGACGGTGGTAGTCCTGGACCACGGTCCGCTGTCTGCAGCGCACTGATTGAATTGACTAGTGTTTAGCATCTGATATCAACGCACATTCACCCAGGTACGTCCCACTATCGGACGCATAGACCAGTGGCTCTCAAACAGGGCGGCCGCCAAAGAAAGGGAAACGACAACAGTACCGGCATTTCAAAATTATCGATTGACCAACGAAGGTGTGAGTCAAAATCTCGACATGTAATTAAGCGACCTTGATTGTTTCAAAATTGATGATTTTATGGTGTGAATGTTGCGTTAATTGAATGAAGGGATTGCTTTATATATATAGTATTTTTATGTCAAGTTAAACCTTTTTCATTTCAAGTCAAACCTTTTTTCAATCCAAGTTAAACCTTTTCAATTCAAGTTAATCGATCAGATGTCAGATGAAATATTTTATGCTTCAAATTAAACGCTGTATTTTTTTAGGCACATAAGATGATTTTTACATTAAGGCGTCTTCTCACTTTAGGCGCCTCAAAAATAGGCTATTTTCGCGATTTTTTTTCGAGGATTTTCGCTAAAAATTATGAGATAAAATGGATCTTATGTAATAAATACATCTTTCAAGTACATGAAAAAATTTTATTTTTATTTTTTTGAACAATTATTATAGTAAAACAGTAGCATCGAAAAACCCGTGTAGAAATGTTATGTTCGTGGCTTGTTGATGGTATCTCCGAGATGGGTCATTTGAAACAAAAAAATAAAACAGTTTTAGATTCAATATATCAGTGGCTATAGCGCATATCATCAGATTTTTGATATTCACAAAAATAACAAAATGGCGCACGTTTTTCAAAAAAGTAAAAAAACGTGGTTTTTTTGCAGTTTTTTGTAAAAAAAATTTACTTAAAATCAAAATTTCAAAAATCTGAAGATATGCGCTATAGCCATAACTATGAAGAATATATCATTCAAATTTCATGACAATCGGCCGGATAGTTTCCGAAATTTCATCAACAAGCCACCGAAAAACCTTGTTTTGAGATAAGCGCGTTTAAAGTTTTGGTTACAGAAAAATTGCCCAGACACAGCTGTTGAAACACTCGTTGTTATTTTGGGTATTTCCTCCGAAGATCTTCATAAATCGGTTTCAAAACCTCGTGAACATCCTCAGCTAGAGCAGGAGGATGTTTAAAAGTTTCTATCTGATTGTTTTTCACCACTTTCTTGTACTTGCACCATGAGTCTGAACAATACGTATGCAGCCGGGTGCTCTCAGGTAGTCACCTAACGGTCGCCCAAAAATGTAGTTAGACTCGTCCGATCTTGATGAAATTTCGATATAACATTTTTGAAGATATGCACTTTCAAAATTTAAAATAAAATAAAAATCGATTTTTTTAAATTTGCAAAGTGAGAAGACGCCTTAAATTATAATGCCATTAGTAAACACTAGGAGATTTGGACTTTGACGAACAGAAAAAGACCGGGCCGCCCAAAATCTACAACCGATGCTGAGGATAGCTTTAGTTTTTGTATTATATAAAAAAAATGATGATATGGGGTTGTTTTGGAGGCCAAAAGATTGAAAATATTTCAAAACAATGCATTCTTTAAAGTCATCCAACATCAGAGCAAAATTTTATATTTCAGCAACATATTAAAAAAATCTGTACCATTTTTTTAGTACAGAAAGAACGATTTAATAATCTAGAAAAAATGAATCGGCCCTGTAGCAAGGGCGATTTACCATTCTCACGTAGTAGCGCTGTTAACAGCGACATCTTCCATCTCTCTTCAGGTGTAATGTGTTATTTTAACGGCGCCATCTCTTGTGGCCCTGCGGAGACATTGCACTTGCATACCGACCGATCGCGTCTTGCGCGTGTACCATTGCCGGTTGGGGAGTGACGCGCAGGAGGCGGGAGTCGGGAGAGTCGTCGGTTAGCCTTGGCTGCGGAGGTCATCCTTCCTGCAGCCAGATCTCTCGTGTGGAATAAATATTTATTTAGAGAAGAAAGTCCTTCTATTCGAAGCCCGTCCATTCGTATCCATTCGTCCAGCAACATCACGGCCCGATAGAACAACGGACCCGTGCGCTAGCGCGGCCATCCAGACGAACACGTGAAGACGGGGAGCCGCCCGGGGACTCTGCCCCCGAGAGCTCCCCCGCCTCAACGTTACAGCCCTAATTGGCATTGAAAACTATTTTTTTCTTCTTCATTTGGGGTTGTTTTTTCGCAATTTCTTTAAAAAAAATCCTACGAACTTATGGAGTTTTGAGTCATAGTGCAGTCACAAACAGTCCACTGTAGAACTATGGGAAAACTATTCTAGATAACCTTTTTGATTCTACTGGAAAAAACTTTCTGGAGTTCAAACAGTAAATGCTTGTAATATAGTTGTATTGAATATTACTACCTTCCAATAAAAGCGATTCTTATCTTAAATTTAACCATTAAATTGGTTTTGCTGATGGTTTTGGAGATTGTTTTCATCATAGCAAAGAAGATGAAAATGGATTTAGTATTTTTGGACATTAGATACGCTTTCTTTACTGTTGAACACGATGCTCATTTGTGCACAAATTCTGTTAAAATTCGTTATCATTTTTAACAAATAATAAAATATAAATTGAATATCACTGACATTGTTATTGTGAGATTTAAATATTTACTCACGTAAAGGTAATATAATACAATTATTCATCATTTAACATACGTACGTATTCTCCACGATGCATGCTTGTCACTTTTAACAACTGCGACGACCACCAATGACATAATGCATATTCTTCAAAATATGTCATTGACAAAGACTAAATTTAGTCCACTGGGGACAAAGACATCAATCACCGGCATGGCGAAGATCCGTTTGAACCTTCTTCGTCAACATCAACATCGTCATCGAGAAGTTTCACTCATTTTACTCTCCATCTTCAATCGCTTTTTTCATCTGTGGACTCGATATTTAAATACGCTCAAGACGATACATTTTGAAATCGAGTCTTAAATCATGTTTCGTGGACTGTCGAAGAATAAAAAAACGCTAGAAAACCTGATTATAATCAGGTTGCTCGCAAAAATGTAAGAGTATATTTTTATCTAACCCATATTCAACGAAAGAACTTGCTAGCGGATCAAATAATTGCTTTAATGATATGTTAGATGATCGTAAATGCAGTACGTAATTTTAGGGATGCATGAGAGAGATGAAATTTGACATGCATGATTTTATTTTTGCTCAACGGTGGTTAACATGATTGGTACATTTAAATAAAATGGGTTTTTGCACAACATACTTAAACATTACAAGAGCACGAAAAGAAGATTTTCTTCTATTTTACATTGTCGATTGACTGTCCATTTAAATTTGTCTAACAAAACACATCACTTAATAAGTTCGTAGGATTTTTTTCGCTTGAAATAATTTTCTTCTTCATTTAGGGACAAAAAGTTCATAGGATCTCATATAATTGGCGCCACTATTGAAAAAACCATATGATTTTTAGTAAGTATCAATTTTTAAATAATACGTGTTAAATTGTAATTTTCAAAACGTGTTTTAATAAAGCATTGTTTTTTAATGGAAAGATATACTGTTCAAGCAAAGCGTTCATTCAATCTTTGCTCCATTGTTTTATTAGTCATCCTACGAACTTATTGAGTGATGTGTTATGTTGCATCTACAAGTCGTCAGGTCAACTCTATTAAACTGTTTTCTACAGTTTTTGCAAATAATTGATTGTTCGATTTCTTCGGTCGGCTTTGAAAAGGCAAACGGTAATAAATTGTCATATAATGTAGTGTTTATTGTATGACCAATTTTAAAACGACTGTATAATAATACATATAACAGACTGACATAATCACATGCAATTAATTTTATTTCTGATGCAATCACTGTGAATAAACTAATAAATTTATGACTAAGACTGTATTGACGAGCTATGATTAAGGTTGGCTAGTTTGATCAATAATGAAATCTTGAGCTCTACGATCTATAGAAAGGAGAAAAATGATCTTATCTAACATTTTTAAAAACTTTTTTCAATCATCAATTTTACAAGCATATCAGCAAAAATATTATTATTTTTTTCTTCGAACAATCATCATATTAATATACAATTTTTGGTATAATAAGCAGAATATGCAACTATTTTCATCATCATTTCATTGTCAAAAGCAAATATGATATTTCATCATTATTTCAATATTGCAAACATTTAGGCTGTTATCTTAAAATGTGCATAAATTTAAATGATATCAAATATCATATTTATTTTGAAAAACATCTTTTTCGTGAGTTTTATAGATAAAAAACACATTAGTTGACGTTAACGTCATAACAGCATCCTTATATGAAATAGTCCCAGAAATACCCGATATGACGTATAGATGGTAGTTGATATTTTAAAAAAATACTATGGCAGAAGGTACTTTTATTTGGAAGGTGTCAATCCAACCAATATCAAAGCCGAGCTAGATTCTATTCTGGAGAAGCCTGTTCCTTCGTTTACGATAGTAAAATATTGAGTGGCAGAGTTCTAATGAGGCCGTATGAGCTGCCAAGGCGAATATCGCAGTTGTTGACCAAATGTGGTAATTACTCCAGAAATGTTGAAGAAAATCCATAAACTGATATAGGGATGACCAGTCGATTGAAAGTGCGCGAGTTAGCAGATATGATAAGCATTTCAAAAAATGTTGAACATCGCATATTGAGTGAAAATTTGAACATGAAAAAGCTGTGCGCAAGATGAGTGCCGCATTTGCTCACAATAGAACAAAAACAGCGTCGTGAGGATATTTCAATCGAGTGTTTGATGATTTTTCACAGCAATAAAGCGGATTTTTTGCATCGATTTACAATCATGGATGAAATATGGAAGCAAAGCACATCTGGGGCAAAGGAAGAGTCAAAATAGTGGACTGAAAGGCGAGAATCGGCCTCAAAAGAAGACGAAGGCAGTTCCATCTACAAGCAAAGTCATGGCATCAGTTTTTTGGGATGCGCATGGGATAATTTTCAGTGACCAAATTTAATGAGTTAAAGTTCGAAGTGCTTCCTCGTTCATCATATTCGCCAGATTTAATCCCTTCAGCGTAATTTATTTTTCCAAATTTGAAAAACGACTCAGTGGTATAGGATTTTCCAGCAACGAAGAGGTGGGACTATCCTTATAAATTGCATATAAAAGTATTCATTAAATTCAAACAGCTTGGCTGATTTTTTACTAATAAATTTTTTGTGCATAGTCATACTATGGGAAAAATTCGCCATCATCATATAAATGTAAAACAGTGCTTACATATTCATCGAACATCACTCTGCATTTTTGTGCTATCGCAGAGTTATTTGTTTGTATTTGTTTACAAAGACGTATAGAGAAGAATGGTTAATCTTTCAAGTCTTATTGATACATCAATGCCAATTACACCATTTGAAATACAAGCACGTGTCTGTTTTTCAAATCCAACAAAGGATAATAACTACACAATGCGAACAAATTCTGATAATCCAACTTTAACGCACTATTTTATCATAGGACTGATACAGTTTATAAGAAGGCTTTTAAAGTTCTCATAGATTTCGATTACAATAAATTAATTTAAAAAATGGTAAATAATTGTAAAATACCGCTAGGAAGATTGATGAACCATTTTTTTAAAGATTATATTTATGATGATTTCACATCACTGCATTGGACGAGTCTTGTGCCATTTTATCGCCATAAATATGCAATTATATAACTTTCTATACAACTTCATTAGTGTCAATACTGAAGAACAGCGGGAAAAAAATCGCATTAAAATATAAAGCAAAAAACACACACATCAAGTTACGCCAGACCAAGTGTTATTGACTTTACTACATTCTGGCTATCAAACTGCATTTTGTTCTGAATTAAAAATGAAACAGATTACTTTATATTTATCTGGTTATTATCACAATTATACGAAAACGTTTGTATCGAATTATTAATAATTTAAATCAAAGATTGACGAGAAAAACCTTCAATTGCTTGGAACAGCAAATAGCCACGAGGACTGGTCAGGTTATAATTTGTGATTGAAAGTCGATGGACGTTAAAAATGATGTCAAAAGATGTGTTCATGTTTGTTTGAATCCCATTGAGTCCTTAAATTTCATCTTTATCCATCGATAAGTTCGGATCCATGAAATACAATTTTCTACTAATATCGTCAAAAAATTATCATTGACAAAGACCACTTTGTATCATTTATTATTAATGAAATCGTCATTGTTAAAGTTGTAATTAAATTTGTGTGTACCCACAAGAAATCTAATTTTATTGTGTTCACAAATTAGCAAATCATCAGAGATTTGATCGAGCGGGTTTCGCGCTTGCCCGCTTATTGAGATCTTTTAATTATCATTCGGTTATTTGTTAAAAAAATCGGCTTCTTATATATTTTGCTTCAATATTATCAATTGGTTTTTATTAATATAATTGGTTATTTGAAAGGTCTCAGTCAAACTAATATCAAATCTCCTTGTTACGGCCCTGATTTACAGAAGATATATAGTCTTCTTGTTTCCTTCAATAGCTGCATACTGCCACAAAACATCGTCAAATCGTCAACTTGAATGCTATATCTGATTAAATGTCCGTTGAAAGAATTAGACTTGTTTCATTAATCGGACAAAAATCTTGCGATATCCTAATTAGTTTTTAAAAATGCGTATCGCAATAATGCGATACTGACATTGAAGTTAATTGAGTAAAAAATATCGTAGCACATGTTCTCAGAATTTGAAGAAAAAGCTTTCACTCTCACAAAATTTCTAATGATCACATCATCCGTTTGAGTTGAAAACCATCCAGTCATTTTAAATAATTCTATTAACTCTGACCGAAGTACAATTAAGGTTTGACCTATATTTGCTTCTTCTTGGCTATAATCTCATTGTCATAATTTTCAAAAGCAACAGAATTATGACCTTTCATCAGCAGATTTATATCAACATTTCCAAATGCTTTTAGTTTAATGTTCAAACCGTGTAAATTAACGAATTTCTGCCATTACTTGCAGCAGAAATGTTCGCTTGCGCGATCAATCGGAGCCGAACAATTATGGATAATTCAATGGAGTTGTGAATTTTCGCAAACCTTTAGATTCGATAATTTATAATATTATAATTCACAACCATGCGTGAATCTTTCACGATCGTCGCAATTAGGTTTTTTACTCACAACACATGCAATTAACTTTCATTTTCTCAAACATTTCATCAAAATTTCATGTCAATGTCATTCGAACGAAGCACTCCGACTATTATGGATGCAAACGTATTCGCATAAAAGATCATAGAAGTTATTATTTTTTTTATTGAAATCAAGCAGATGGAAACAGTAGAATCGAAATTTGTATATTACAATTAAGATTGAAAGTTTTCTCGTCGTGCATTGATCGAAAAAAGTACCGTCTAGAACGAAAGTGATCGATGAATAATCATAACCATGATGGGCATACTTAAAATTCTTAAAAAACGAAAATGATTCGCTTCTAAAATCATTATCATTTTGATGGAGTCCGACTACCTAATTATTATCTTATTTTCAGAGCATTCGCGTGGAAAAACAAGCGGTAAATATCGAAGACAATTGATTTTTGTTCAATAAAATTGCTATTTTAACTAACAAATATACATATAACAGACTGATACATTAAAATTTACCAAAAACATTGATTTTTTTTCAACAAATTAATGCAAAATCTGCTGTTCCATCTTTGCTAATACGAAAAATGTTCAGAAAGTAAGTGTACTGGGAACATAACGGACTGTGTTTTTATTTTTATTTTTTGAACGCTGAGTGATAAAAGGGGATCTTTTGATAGAGCAAGCATAGCAAGAACACCGTAGTACGTAAACTCACGTTGTAGTGTTCAGTTGCGTGAAGGATGTCGGTAAGAAATCCCACCAAGTGCGAGCCACGTGCTGGGATCCGCTTGGTTTGAAGCGACTTGAATTGGAAGATGAGAATTTTCTGAGTTTTATTGTATCTGGAGATGAAACATGGATGCCTCATTACACGCCTGAGTCAAAAGTCAGACGTCATATCAATTCCCAATCTGCCAAAAAAATCAAAACCTTAATTTCGGGCAAAAAAATCATGGCCTCAGTGTTTTGAGACCGAAAAGGTATCATTTTGGTCGAATTTGTACCTCAGAAGGAGACCATCAATGCACAACAATATTGTGAGACCCTAAAAAATTCAAAAAGAGCATTCAAACCAAAAGGAGGGGAATGCTGATGAGAAGAGTGTTGCACCAAGTTGCTCTTGGATTCATTTGGATGGGATGTACCACTTTCCCGTATTTCCCTGACTTGGCAGATTCGGATGATCATCTTTTTTACGTTCCTAAAGTCACACACGGGTGAAATTAGTTTTTCAATCGCCAAGCAGGTCCATAAAGAGGTTCTGAATTCGGGAAAAGAGCTGGTGGGAAAGTTTTTCGAGGAAGACATAAAAAAGCTTGCGCCACAACTCACCACATGCATTGAACGACATGGAAATTATGTCGAAAAATAGTCAACAAATGTATCTACAATATCCTGTAATATTTTTTCAAATACACTTTTTCTAAAAAAATATAAAAAACCTAGTACACTTACTTTCTGAATATATCTCATATATTGGATATTCTTGGCTGCAGTGCTGTTTCTGAGAGACGAAGTGCTGTATTACCATCCAGTCTATTCCATGGGACATGGATGAACATTTTCGCATGATATAATAAATTTATAGCTTTACAGCTTAAATATTATTCATATTCCATTGATATTCAAAACTGAGGCAATGTTAATGTTTTGTGTCTGAATATCAGGGTGTCTGAATATCCGAAGACAACTCTAATAATTGTTCTTTATCTCTACTCGTATGAGTACATGGAATGACATCCTCCATGAAGGGGTTATTAATAACAAAGATTTCCTTTACGAGGATCCTAATTTTCGAGATTCAATGTTAGTACCAATGCCTTCAAGTGTTGACTTATTACATTTAAAACATCTTTCCTGTGGACGTCAGTAGCAATTAAAAATTCTTGCAAAAGTGGAAGCATTTCTAACTCCTCCTCTTATATTCGACAATCCCAAAGAGCCAGCTTCTTTTTAAATACATCGACCTTATTTCTCAGTTTAAAAATATTTGTGCAAAATCTCTGGAGAGAAGAGTTAAGGTCATTAAGTAAACTAAATATGTCCGCCATATATGCGAGTTTATTTATCTATTCTTCATCCAAAAAATGTTCTAGTAGAGCTAAGTTTCTCTCATAAAATGTTTTGCTTCTTCCCTTAATTCAAAGAGATATGAAATAACCTTTTCTTTCAATAGACACCTCACTTCTGCATGGAGAAGATGTTATGATTTAATATTTTTACATGAGGAATTCCTCCAATAAGAATTCTCGATTATGCATATTTTTTCAACATGCTCATTCCGATGGCCCGTAGGGTGATAGGCTGAAAATAAAAAAGCCAAAATATTTAATTAGATTCGAGTGGAATAATTAAATTAAATTCATATATTGATGATTTCTCAATTTTTGAATCCATAATTAATTGAATATACCGATTTCTTATGGGAGTTCCGCCTATTAAGCTTTACATTTACGAAATTATGCGAATATTGTAATCATATCACAATATGTTTTTAATAAGAATTTGCAAGATTATCGACGTGGACTGATTGTTTTGGACGCGGATGTGAAGCAATGATAGTTTTCAAAATCGCCGAATTAGGCGATTATCAAATTTGACGCTCTGATGAGACTTGCGTTTTCGTTAGAAATCATCATTTTTTCTCCGTGGTCGTATGTTATGAAAAATGAGCATATGGTTCAGTTATTTGGAGACTTTCATATGGCTAATTGTTGTAGTTTCAGCGCAGAAGTGTGGCTTCGCAGTATTGACGATCTATGATAATATCAACTTATTTCCATAAATTTGTATTTTTAGAGAGTTCCAAGAGTGCCTGTGCAAAATAGAAAAGCATTCAAAGGCTAAATTCAATATTAAAACAGATGCCTAATGAATGCTTGTGAAAGTGCAACAATAAAATAAAGGGGTGATGAATAATTTTGCCACCTTTTCGACGATATTGATAAAAAAATAATCATCAAATCCATTTGAATGCATGCAGTTTTTAAAGCAATATTCGAATTTATTGTTGAACAGGTTTTCAAGATTTCTCATCCATGTTCCATAATCACAATTATCGTTAACTAAACAACATGTGGCTTAACGCTATCTATGTCCAGAATACGGCCCGATTTCTTGTCGTTTTTAATTTAATATTAATCCAGCTTCATTATAGTGCAGCCATAATAGTCCATTACAGAACTAGGGCCTCTTCAATATACATTCATAGGAAAGGGTTTACATACAATTACCTTCTCATTTGCTTAATATTGAAGGTAGCATGACCTCGGAGTTTCATTTAGGATGCTTATCCAGAAGGCCATAAAAGGCAATAAAAAGTATAGAGGCATTTGTAGAAATTGAGCAGTTTTACTCGGAAGACAATGTTAGGACATCTTGGATTTGCTCCTACGTCAGTTGAGGGTGTCTCTCTGTCCATGTGCAACTTATCCAAGCAAATTCGATACTGGGTGGTTTATTTTTTCGGGTTGATCCTCCCAGTTCAGCATATAAGGCAACGGAAGATAAAGCTGTTATCGTTGCGAAGTGAAATTCTTTATTTATCTCTCCTTTAGGCCTTGTTGTTCATCTTGTATTTGTTCTGTTTCTTGAGCCTTTTTGGCTAGAGCCAGATTTAGAAATCCACTAGGTTCTTAATAATTCATCGTTAATGAAATGAATACCAGTATGCTGCAATTCATAAATCGGAGTGCGCCATCATTAGTAGATTTTCTTTAGTCGCTGATTGCGCAGTACGCTTATTATAATCGTATTAAATTCGCTCATGCTAAATGCCAAATTAAAATACTAATTTCCAATACTTTCTTGGACCTATGCGAGCCTTAAAGCGAAACCGCTGGCCTTCACCCATCCAAAGAATCCTAACGCGGATCGGTTACGCAAGTCTTCTTCAGCACGAATCCATCCGAAACAATCTGACCACGAATACATAAAACTGGTTTCTAGACGATGTATTTTTTGGGTCTCCCATCGGAGATGTCTTGTCCAGTGGACCAGTTGCTTATGCTTCTAGATGGTAAAAAAAATGAGGTCGAATGCGAAAGGCGGTCATGAACGTAAATACAGTGCCGTTTTGGGCAAAACGGAAGACTGCACTCATATGGGTCAAGCATCGGGTCAAAAAGAACAATGATTCACATCATTTCTGTTAATTCTGAACTATTGATGTAATGCGATGCAGAAAAAGCGAACGTCTTATGCAATGGAAGATTTTCCACATTGATGGCTCAATTTCATCGTTGATTAAGCTGTATGCAGTTTTGCGATTGTCAAGCAACGTTTCATTCATTCGGAACGATCCGGTCTCTTCTTATTATACCAGGCGTATAATCAGATTAAGATAAAACTTTCATATGCAAAAATTTTGCTATTAAAGACCTCAGGCATCTCGTTTTAGACATAAACAGATTCGCCATATCAAATGTTGCTAATTTTATGAACGATATTATTATATTTTTTTGAAGAGAAACTTTTATAGACGCGACGAAGAAAATTGGTTTGAACGTCACGAAATGTGAAACTCCATGCGACAGTTGGACAGAAAGTCACATGCATCACAGAGACGTTATGCGCATGCGCCGCGCTGCTTATACTGTGTGTGCGGGTATACATCTATGTATAGTATAAAGCTATCATTAGATCGATAGCGTGCTTATTTTATTATATATTACACAAAAACAGCTTCACGTCTACTGCTCAAGAATTTCCTGCATTTTGATTTATGAATCATTATAAAGCTTTCGTATCATGATATTTTTAAAAATATGAGCGGAGAACGATTCTCCGCTCTCACTGTCCATTTTTATAATATATTCTAAGTTGTCTAATCCCAATAATAGTATGGTATCCGATCATGAGCCACTCATTCGTTATATCAGCGGTCCGAAAAACGGACCGATTGAGCATACAAGCCTTATGGCCACTCAGTCTTCTTTTAGGGCTTTTTGCGGCATTTTCTATGATCTGTACGATCATGAAAGCTCCCTCAGAGGCTAATTTAAATAAGCGCCTCGCATCCATAGATGATTGAGTTCGCGGAAGAATCGCGGGACTACCTGCAAGTACTAACTAACTACATCTCCATCGGGATTTAATTTTAGATTTAAAAATATTGCTTTTTTGACTTGTAAAATAATATGATAATTAAAATGAACCGGCTCTTATCAGTAGCTTATTATCTGCAGTGGATAAAATTTGATCTGGCGAATGATATGCAATTGAGATGCAAAATACGATTTGTCTGATCGTTGATATTTAAATGTGGCCTAATGTATACAGCTGATTAATACGTATTTTTTTTAATATACGAAGACTTTCCTAGAATGCTAAATCCATTAATAATTCGCAATCTTTACCGTCAAGTGAGAGTCGTTAAGGAACAAGGGAAAGCTCAAAAACCGGTGCAAATGTATGTCGAAAAATTTGATTTGAAATTTGTTTTCATAGTCTAGCAAACTAGTTTTAATTTGTGGTTCAGGCACAACATCTCTTCTTTGCGGAAGTTCGAAATTGCAGGGTGATCCTATGTGTATGTTTGAAATGTAATAATAAAAAGCTTTCATCATGGCTTTGTTCCATATACATATTTGTAGTCCTGTCAGACACTTGACTGCATTACAACATTTGAGTATTACAACAGTGTGTGGGGAATATAAATTAGATTTCCGACATGGAGATCTTATGAAGGATTGATAAAGTTGAAGGTTTTTAAGCAAGTGAAGTTAGTGTCGATTTTTTTAGCGTAAGAAAGCAATGAACTTTATCTCTTGTTTGGTTCTATGCCAAATTTACAAATGCGAAATTTGTATCGAGCTTTTGTCCTATAATTAATTTCCTTTTGGACAATATGCCTATCATTGTGATGTCGATACAGATTTGATCAAAAGTGATGGTTTTTGGATGTTTGGCTCCCACAGTAAAAATCCTACGAATTACAATAATTAACCTATCGATGAACAAATATAGCGACGAATGCTCTAGTTTCATATAACGGATTTGCCCATAGTAAATAGCGAAATTGGCACTGATTTAAATTTTTATCAGTAAACCTTGACTTCAATCAAGTCATTTCATGCATTTTGCAAAATTAGATAAAATGACCTATAAACTATTTGATATTAAAAGGTCTGTTCATTTAAGAATGTCAAAAATATTTGCAATACTGACAAAAACATTTCAAACTGCTTGTGGAAGTTATAGACAATAAAAAGCTTTGAGAGTGGATCGTGATATTGTAAAATAATAATTTGCATTATCATTGTGACTGTACGTTAAAACAAAGTGCAAGTTAACTATATCGTATTATCTATGCAGTGATGATTAACAGAACACTTATGATTCTGTTATAAATTTTAATATTTAAGCAAAACAGTCTAATAAAACAACATCCAACGACTTAATGTTAATAACAAAAAATTAATAACAATTTTCGAAACTTGAATAATTGTAAATTCCGACATTAAATAAAAATCTACAAAGCTGATTTTTTGCCCACAAGTAGTTTGCGTTAATTATTATTAAACAAACGTCGTCTACTTTCGATACAAGCTGGCTAGGGATTCGATAGACGTGGCAAAAATTGTAGCGCGGGAATTTGATTGAGGTATTGCAACTTTCAAAGTATTGCGATATTAAGTACATATAATATTTATTATAAGCAGCTACAACATAATTTCGGTCGTGTAAGTATAAAACATTTAAAAAATGCTAGAGAGTACCTAGGCTAGATTAGGATTGAAAAGTTTGCGTGCACTCTCTCTCTCTCACCACGAAGATCAACTGTCTCCCTCTCTCCGCCGCATTTTGTGCGCATCCTTCTCCCTCTTTCCGCTCCATCCCGCGCCCCGCCTCACCCGGCGGCCACGCTTCACTTTATTAGACAAATACTGGTACATCCGTTAAACGTCCAGCAAAATATATTCCGCACATGAATAATACTTGTGTCAATCCTATAATATTTATAAAAGTGCGCACAACAATTTCTCAAAGTTTTATCGCAATCGGATGAACGATATAGGAATGTATACCTAACAAACCGACAACACGATGACACACATTCATTTATATATATATATATATATATAAATTTTATCCGGGGGGCTGCTGGGAAGGACAAACATGGATAACTGGAAAACACGGATAATCCAATTCATCAAATTTCTACTTGGTTTCGATTATAATATATTTACAATACAAATTTTTATTTCATATTTTTAATACTCATCATTTATTAAGAAAAACGCTCATTATTAACCTGTATGGTAGGATGATCGCGTATTTGCGAGCGATTTCCACTGGAATTCGCTCGCAAGCGCTACGTGAACTCGAAAGACGCAGGAAGCTCTCCGTCTCTGTTTCTCATACGCAGTCTCTCTTCAAGCTCAACGCACAGGAGTGCTCTTTCTGAATCACTGGAATTCGCTCGCAAATACGCGATCATCCTACCGTACAGGTTAGTTTTAGTAATCATGTTCTTATCATCCCGAGATCATTTTTAAAATCTTACTTAGCTGAAATTCAAATGTCACAACGTCCGTGCCCAAAATTGTTACAACTTTGGAATGTCATTGTGTCAGAGAAATAATCCAGTAAAAAAATGATAGATAAAAACCAAGTTTTTTAATTTATTCATTAATGTCTATCTGAATGTCTATTGATTAAAATTAACATCATATTAGAGACATGCACATTCCAGGAATTTCCACAATGCCAATTATAAGACTGATACCATAATGAGAAATTATTACAAAGCGTTCAAAAGATCAGTGATTCATATGAATATCGACAATAATACATTGTAAATTGAATTTGTCATCAGTCCAAAGAATTCTATTTCAGTAGAATGTACGTATTAAAAGCAATTTCCCGACCTTTGAACTGAAACAAAAACTGAAATGAAAAAATAACAGTTGGATAAAGAATGTCTATGTAAAAAACCACGAAATAAATTGAAGGATGAGACTGGTTGATAATAGAAACTAGCAAGGGTCTTTGTCCTATTGTAGACTACAGAAAAAAGGATGATACGATATATTATTTTAACTTTAAATAAAAAATATGCATTCCCAGACTAACAGATTAAGTCATTAAAGAACCAAATTAACTAACGTACATGATCATTTTTTGCCTGTAAACCTCAATCTTTTGAAATGATGAAGCAAACGACTTTATGCTTTTTGTGGATCCATAATTATATCATGAGGTTGTATAATAAATATTGGCGTTATTGGTTCTCAAATGTTCAAATTATTTATCCTGGGTGTGGAATATTCTAAGGAAATATTTGCAGTGTTTTATATAATATATTAAAGTTAAATGTGGATTTTCCTGATGTAGTTGGATTTTTCATATTCATATTTCCTGATTTAAGCTTTCGGAACTAACCTTGATAACTGATTGATCTTAACAGAGTATTTTCCATAATGACCTTAATTCATTTTGAATGTTGTAATCGACTTTTTACTAAGAGAATAGAATGCCTAATATTTACGCCGTTTTTCAAACAGTATAATACTTGCGATGTGATGTGCGGGACTTAGTCTGTACAAATCTTCCATGAATTAAGATTTCCACATACTAATAAAATTGGCTATTATACACAATCGTATCAGGTTTTTTTTCCATAGAATAATACTTTAAACAAATCATAGGTTCCTAAGAAAAAATGTATTATGAGTGAATCGAGACCTTCATAATTAATGTTTAGATTTGTAATTATGAGCACGATGTCGACATTGTTCTGCAGATTAATATCGCATGAAATGAAGACATGTAGAATGAAGAATATTACATTTTGTGGTTTTCATAATGATGATTGATGAGATCGTATCGTTAATATTTGTGTGGTATTTACACGTCAGGTATGAAACTCTGGATTTTACATTATTTAAGTTCATTAACTATACGTTTCTCGGGTACGACAATGATCTTGGATTTGTTATAGTTCCTGGTTCTCTGTTATTACTTTAGAAAAAGCGATAGTTTCATTAATCAAAATGTCTATACTCGATGATTATAGTAAGCACAAGAAGGAGTGAAAAGCTTCGAACAGAATTAATGATAATAAATACAAAAAATAGTATTAATTATAAGTGAGTGAGAGTCACCTCTCGAGTGCAAAGGGTTAATCATTTGACTGCTAGGGTGTTTTTTAGCAAAGGAATTATATTCTTCACGTTTGAGCAATTTGAAGTCATCAATGGTCCAACAGCGATGTTTGTTTGCAGTCCTCGTTATATTCACAATGGACGATATATCCTTGCATGGCATCCAGAGTTACCTGTTGGCACCATAACTTAACGACATTTAACCGTTTGCCGCATGATCCCGACGTATCCCGTCTTCGCCGGAGCACATCTGTGACGGCATCTGCAGATAAAACTTGCTCGGCTAAACCTCTCGCGCCGGATTAGTCTATTGTATACCGTAATCTCTGATAGTCTAAATTCATATATAAGTTATAATACATCTTAGTAGTACAGAGTTGCGTTGAAATCATTTTAAAACCATGAATTCAAACCGAGATAATTTTTTGATTAAACACTACCGAAAGTCACGTCTTGCCGGCGGCATCTTAAAGTGGTTTCGCAATTATTTTATCTCGGTTATATCAGCCAGTTATCGTCTAATAACAATCCGAAATATGTATTATTTTCAAGGCGCGCTGCACTCAAATTGGTACATTAGCATATGACCACGCACAGAAACCATCACCACAATTGATGCCATCGTCAAGGGCAAACTAATAAATATAGGTTTTAGACCTTTTTATTTCGGCTAATCGACTTGAATACCTTCGGTCGTCGTCCAACGGAAGTTATGCAAGCACCCAGCATGTACTCTTGGATCAGGCAACTGCATCTGGTGGAACCTGACCGTGTAAAACAGCTGACAGTGAACGTATTACGAAAGAGCATTATCGAGCTGGGCTCGCATAACTTTGAAAACATCGCATAATAAACATAAATGCGAGGGCAAATCAAAAGGTGAAGGGAAATACAGTTTCAAAAGCTTCTAATCGCAGGTTCAAAAAAATCATAAATCAAAGAAGAAATCATTCAAACGCATTTATAGCATTTGAAAATATATAACATAAATCACTTGTAGACAAAAAGTCAGCTTTGTAGATTTTATTTTAATGCCGGTATTTACAAATAACCGTAAAGAGGGAATGAAGCGCCCGTGGCAAGTTTCTAACTTGCCGCCCCCCCCCCCCCACCACAATATGAGGTATCACCACTAAAGAAATGGTGAAGGAAATCCAAAAACATGGTAGATCTTTTAAAAAATGCTATACATCGCATATTGACTGAAATTTTGGACATGAGTAAGCTATGCGCAGGTTGGGTGCCGCGTTTGCTCACAACAATAAGATTGAGTTTTTGCATCAATTCATGATGAAATATGAGTTCATCATTTCACATCTGAGACAAAGGAACATGAAGATCCTCCACTGACCCGAACTGTTTATTGGTCGCGCAGATTTTGTAACTGAAAACTAAAAAAAAAGCTAAGATAGCAGCATAAGTTAGTAAGATAAATACATATCGTTCGCGAGCTCATTTAGAATGGGCCATCTACGTAAGTTAGCCTCTGATAGAGCTTCCGTGAACGTACAGATAAATGCTGCAAAATGCCCTAAACGACAAAGTAATGGCCACAAGGTTTGCGTGTTCAACCGGTCCACTTTTCGGATTACTGACTTGACGAATGAGCACCTCGGGATCTAAACATGTCTACAGAACGATTACGGACTCTCATTACAAAACGAAGTTGTCCGAAAAAGACTGATCGGGTGGGTTGTTTAAATTTCACAATCGATCGAAAATATTGTTATCTTGTTGACAAGCCATAGCAGCAATGGAGATTAATTAAAAATGGTTTTTCGATTTGCTTTGCCCCGCTGATGAACAGCCATGCTAATTGTAAATATATATTATTTTTCAGTTTCAATTAAATCCAAATATTTTTTTTCGACCTTGGACGCTTTTTATCTTTTTTTGTTAGTCTAAGCCATCAATCATTATGATATATCGCAATTTTAGGTCGAAGCCCTGCCGGTGATGGAATCGCATGCCCAATGGCAAAGAATCTCAAGGCATGCATGGGGCCTTTTTTGAGAAAGGCTAAGGTCAGTCGAAAAGCCTTTTTATTATTTCGTTGTTGGACGTAACCAATTTATTTTAGAGCGGAAATAATTCAATTGAATAAGAGATGAGTTATGATGTTAGTATGTGTTTTAGGGATCATCCTTGTTGGTTAAACGCATAGACGAGGTCGTCAAGAGCACGAAGTGCGTTTTGCAAAAAAAAAATAATATGATTGGAATTCTTAGATTAGATCTTATTATCCTTCTTATCTTAAAAAAAATATCTATAGTTTGACTGCAAAACTTATTTTAGCCACTTATCGGACATAATCCTCTACTATAGTTCAGTATAGTTTCCCTTTTAAAAATATATATTCACTCAAATCTGTATTTGTGCGATTTTGAAGTTATGCGGTTTTTTTTAAAGAATTTTTTTTTCTTTTTTTAATTTCATGAAGAGTACGTATCGAGATATTTTGGATAAAATAGTAAATAAATCATCAATACTAACCGATATTTAGAAAAGAAGAAGAAAATTGGAACTGTGTAAATTATATTGCATCTGCTATCGCTGAATTACGACCACGCTCTTTATTCCGGTTTAGAATTTTGAAAAAATTGATTTAGTTTCTTTGTATTTTTACAATGTTTTCACTTTTAAAAATACAACCTCCAAAGGAATTTCCAAAATTCCAACTACTATTTTAGTGACGCGGTACCTCGGCCGGTCCTACCATAATGAAATCTTTTAACGCTTCTAATCCTCAAGTTTAATTAATAATGTTCCTATATGACAAGATTTTTCAGGAAATAAATTGAATAGATTTATCATCCTCTTTCTTATTTATAGCCGTTCAAAATCACATTCTTTATCAGAAATTATGGTATATTTGAAAAAAAATTTATAAGATAAATCCATCTTTATAAAGCACATTTGTTTGTTTTTTTTTCTAAATTTTGGTCTTAAAACACAAGTAGAGCGCGAATTTTGACAATTTACATAGCCTAAATCATTAAATTTATATTTTGTTATCATACAAAAGTCATTACGACACATAAAATTGAATGATTTTTGTTAGGAAAACATGCGGCAATAACATGTTTAAATTCACATATTGATCCTGTGTGTAATTTCTTTTATTTTTAACTACAATTTCTTTTGGTTAAAAATGTAATATAATACTCCGATCTTGGATGTTCTTGGGGGGACGAGTATTGTCGTTTAATATATTGGACGTTTTAACTTGTTGGGCCTAAAAGATATTGTTTTTTAACATTTTTTTATGCGGTAAGTATTAAATATATATTGTTGATATTTAGTATGTTGACTAGGATGATGAATCTTTATTGAATATAAAAATATTTTTTAAAGTTTGACAAAGTATGGTAGTAAGAGTGGGTGAAGCCACATATCTCGGTGCGTGAGCGATGACATTCTTCACTATGGAAGTCCTAAGTCCTGAACAGGTGATTTACAGTAATAAAATTAAATATACTTTTACTTTGTATAATATTTTGTATAGCTTAAACTACAATTAAGAAGAAATATTGGAAAACAAAAAAATAATGAGCGATTGAAAAAACTTTTGTGTTTTTAGCGACATTTTTTGTAGTTTTTTGTTCATTAGATAAATACTTTTAAATATTTTTGGATGATTATAGTCTATAAGATAAAAACGTTTATTATACAAGTGTCTTCCAAATTTCACAAAGAATGCTCATCTAGAGCAGTGCTCCGCAACCGGTGTGCCGCGGCACACTGGTGTGCCGTGAGCCGATACAGGTGTGCCGCGGTCAAATAAGACAATATTATAACTAAAATATTTTTCAATAGTTCTACAGCGCCTGTCACCTATTTATGTCGCCAGACACCTAAAACCAGATATTAATATATCTATTCCGGAATTCATCTGTCATCTTGCTGACAGAATCAATAGAATTCAGATTGGATCACTTTGGAAAACCGTCAAATCACACAAAAACAAAGCCACGGGAATTCCTATTTTGGTTAGAAACGATAAGATAGCCGAAACCGATTTAGAAAAGACAAATATGCTTACAGAAACCTTGTGCCTAAATCACAAGATTTTCGAAAATATGAACGACAGCAAAACAAAGAAAGCTGTTAACAAAGTCAATTAGGGATTTCCGTGAAAGCTCAAATAATGACACGCACAAAACTAAATTGGTAACTCCTTTAGAAATAACAAAAATCATTAGAAAACTAAAAAAAAAAGTCCCTGGGTTTTGACATAATCGATAATACGATAATAAAAAAATCTGCCATTCGTATAACTAAAATATTTTATGCGTGCCTAAATATGAGGTATTTCCCAGTCATTTTCTTTGCCAAAACCAGTAATTCCTTTGCTAAAACTAGGCAAGGATAGCAACGATCCCACAAATTACCAACCGATCAGCCTACTTTAGTCGTGTTACCGTGCTACATCACATTCACTCGTCTTGCGGCAGTAGTAACCATTCATTACTATTAGTTGTGTTAATGAATTTTGTATAGTTATGCGTTCTTCATGTGATTAATATTTAATTTTACACTTCTTTAAGTATGGAATAAGTAAGACTACTCTGAGTCCTGCTTGCGAAGTCCTCTCCTTGAAAGCTTGAGTTTAGACTCACTTCTGAGTTCGAGTTTGGGTATTCCACGCCTCGCAGCCGCAGTCTGTCCAAAGTGGAACAAGTAAGCATACTGTGGAGAAAAAATCGTCTTTGAAATCCAACACCACCACCCTGTGGAGTCCTTCTCGCCGATGCTACGAGGGACGCGGCAGCCGTGGGTCGTCAGAAGCTCTACGAACGAAGGTAACTGGGACTGGTTGACAGAAGCATGACGAAGATAACTGGGCCCCGGTATTCAGCTGAGGGCTTTTGCCCACGTTACAATGGATACAATTTTACGTGGAAAAGATTCGTCTTTACATACAGAAGAACCCAGTACAAGCATTGCAAAAATGCCAAAGAAGACTGTGAAAATGAAGCACAACGAAGACTACATTCAATATGGATTCTTGTGATGTGGTGATGAAACAGCTCCAAAGTCACAATGCATCATTTGCAGCGAACAGCTATCAAACGAAGGAATGGCACCCAATAAATTAAATCGCCATCTAAATTCAAACCATCCCAGTTGCGTAAAAAAAGATAAACAATATTTTCAAAAGCGTTTAGAACTAAATTAAAAACAGAAACAATTCATGAATTCGGCCTTTACGGTTTCTGAAAAGGCCTTAGAAGCTAGCTACCATGTTGCAAAATTAACTGCACGTCAGAAAAAACCTCATACTATCGGCGAAACACTTATTAAACCAGTATGCAAGGAAGTTGTTCGACTTGTGCTTGAGCCCAATGATGTTAAGGAAGTAAATAAAGTTTTGTTGTCTGCCGATACTGTTAAAAGACTTATTCACGACATGTCAAGTGATATTTTAGAAACACTGATTAGAAATTTGGCTGAAAAATTTGAATCGAAAAAAGGGCAGGTATCACATTAATTGGTCATTATTTTATAATAATTATTAAGATTGCACAATGTAAATATAGTATAATTTTTATGTATGTGTACATAGGAAATAAAAATAATTATTGTAAAATTGTATAAAATATTTAGGCCCTTTTAGATTTTTTTTGTTATATACTATGGGGAGAGCTGTTTAAAAATAAATAAATCAATATCTATTATTTTTGGCTTTTGGTGTGCCGCGAAATTTAAAGAAGAGCTTTGGTGTGCCGTAGGTGAGAAAACGTTGCGGAGCACTGATCTAGAGTGTGTGGGAGCACTTCCATGAGCTTGGAAAAAGTAGTTTAGAGAAAAACGCGTTTAAAGTTTTTCCTCTCTTCAGCTTTGTAAAGCTGAAGCTGAAGAAAGCTGAACGCCCTTCCAACCCAACTTCCTTTCCAACCTTTTACCCCATCCCAACATTTTATGACGTTCTTGAGACTTAATTTTTCAAGCAAATAAACATTTCTTGGCTGATTTAGAGTAAAACACTATTTCGAACGTTTAAAATTGTCATAAATTATCCATATCTACAATTACAATGGATGGAACCTGTTTTGTTCGCCTCGTCAATAAATTTTGATTCACTTTGTATTGTGGTCCATGGAATTTTAAGTTTTTACAGCTGGTGATTACATAATCGTTGAAATGTATGGTTTGTCTTGATCTAAATAAATCTTTTTTAATCGTTAATATTTTTTTGTAGTTATCATAAATCATTTTGAATAATTCCTTAATATAGACGTTGTCAGACAAATTTTACAACAGATTAAACTTGTAGAAGTATTAAATTAGCTGTTTTTCCACTACTTGACCAGAAGGCTGGTATAGATTTTAATTCCCAATAAGAAATGGATTTATGTTTGAGAGAATCCATTTTATTATAATTATATTGCAACAACTTATATTGTCTATTAAAAAATAAATCCAATACAGCGGAAATAAGTTCTTCTGTCAACAAATGCTAATTTTGATAGTTGTGCGCCACATATAAAGTGTTAATTAAAGCACTGTGTGCGTAAGAACGACTATTATGATGTTTACCAAACAATGCATTTACGAACTTCCCATTGCGTAAATTCTAATCGTCAAACGTATTTTCTGTGACATTTTTTAAAATTTGCATATGAACCATAGCAAGTATTTTAAAATATTTATCCTCCATTAAAAATGAGTGTTTTATTCACTCTTAATGCGGTAGGTTTTATTGGTGATGTTGCATCACAAAGGTAAAAAACTGGTTTTTTACGGTAAAACATTCATTTATTGGATTATGCAAGAATACTATACAAAGAAACCGACAATTTTAGCTGTTAGGGGGCTATAAAATATATTTCACACCACGATAAAATATTAAAGGTCACATAAGAATAATTGACATAACCTCGGAAATCTATTATCGTATTTGGATTTGTCGGTGATTTATCAGTTCTTCTTAACCGTTCTTCTCATTTTTGAGCCATAATGATCAGTTAAATTGTTATACATATTGTTTTGATCAGATTGATAATTTGCTCTTTGAGGAAGACGTTCATTAAAATAACCTGAATTTCCAAAACAAGTCGGATGAAAAAAATAGACACTTTCTCCCCTTTATTATGCACTGAAATGCCATGATATAAATCTATTATTTGCAATATAAAAAAAATGAGTGCAAACATTTTATTGGCACACTTACTTGTATTCGGAATTTATCACCATAGACATTAGGTATGATCTTATTTGCATTTATACTCAATGTAAAGGAATATAAGTGAGAAACATTAAAAATGTTCCATGTAATGTTAGCAAAGCATCAGGGTCGGCGCAACAACTGAAGCATACAATCTCGTCTTATAGTAAACGATATTCTATAAGTACGCTCAATTTTTAAATATAAATAAAACAAGTTTTGTGTGAGATATCTAATGATTTTTAAATTTTATTTGTCTGATTTTCGATGATTCCGTCGCAATAAATCTGGCTTAATTTGCTGGATGGCGTTTTGTTATGTCGATTTTGAGGTCATTAATTGTTTGTGATTTATACACATAGACTAAATCGCATGATATCGGTGGACAGTTCGCGTCACCACAAGGCAGAGGCGTTCATATGCGGCGGAGTTTAGTTTCGTGGATCAGAATTAACGCGGCGGCGGGCGGACCAGCATAAGTTCGACCCGTCAGACTCAATTTAAATTCGCATTTCAACGTACTAAAAGATTTTTATATATTATTTCTAGCCGGTGCAAAATTGCAACAACTATTATTTTGGCCAGATTTATATTTCTATATTTTCATACTTTTATTTTAGACCAATTTAAAGCTATTCAACGAATTTTTCACTAAGAAAGTCGCTTTGGCGAAAATCCATTTAAAGAAACACAGCTTAAAATATAGCCAAATTTTATGCTAAATAATGTTTGCTTAAAACAATAGTACGGTTATTCATGTCATAAGAAATATTGAATTTTATGGGTGTACATTTCCGATGGGTTTTAAAATTTTAAAATTTATTCGCTTCGTATTGATTGATGCATTTTATTGCATCGCTTAAGGCCAAATGATGCCTTTAATTATTTAATAAATTGAAATTGATTGCACATTTAAGATGTTGTCATAAACAAAAAAAACTGTCTATTAAAATCGATTTATTATTTAAATTGACGAATTCATCAGTATGATGATTTTATTCGTTGACGGAATTAATTTCATCGGAATTGCATTTAACACATTGCAGCCTGCAGAAATTAAATCAAAAACTTTAATATATAAATCGATCGAGTAACTTAAGGGACGCTTTTACCTTGTTGGTGCGCGAGCGATGACATTCTTCACCATGGAAGTCCTAAATTCTAAACAAGTGATTAACAGCAAGAAAATTAAATATATTTTTACTTTGTATAATATGATGTACAGCTTAAACTACAATTAAAAAGAAATATTGGAAAATAAAAAAATGGTGAGCGATCGAAAAAAAAAATTGTGGTTTTATCAACATTTTTTGTAGTTTTTTGTTCATTAAATAAACAATTTTAAATATTTTCGAATAATTGTAGTCTATTGATGAAAATGTTTATTGTACACGCGCTTTCCAAATTTCATAAAAAACGCTTATCTAGGGCGTATGGGAGCACTTCCATGAGCTTGGAAAAAGTAGTTTCGAGAAAAATGCGTTTAAAGTTTCTCCTCTCCTCACCTTGTGTAGCCCGACGGGAATGTGTTAATATGGATTTGCAAGCAGCATGCAAACAAATGGTCTTTCTGCACAATTTGACATATGTTGCATCATCCAAGATATCGCCATGCATTGTAAGCACGATAAATCGATTTAGCTCGAAATCCGTTAACTATTTTCGCGAAAATAATTGCACGATTGGATCATCGAAATTCCAGCAGTGGAGGCTCTCAAGGCATCTTGTATAAAAACGAATCCTTGGCCGTGGGATGTTGTGATTCGTATTTTAGTTCCCGGTTTGAAGATGAAATGTTGCTGATGTACAATGTAAAATCCGAATTTAACCTATAGCGAACGAATGCCGCCATATTTGCTACAAACAAAAACAGGATTCTGGTTTTTTTTTTCTTTTGAATTCTTTGAATTTCTCTTTGAATTGCTTCCCTGTCCACCTTCTCCATTCTTCGGATCTGACTTCCAGCGATTACTATCTGTAGATGCAGCCCAAAAGTCAATTCTACCGGGAAAAAGCATCAATGACTCCAAAGGAAACTTGATTGCTGAAACTGAATCCTAGTTTGACGGGCGTCGAATAGAAAGACTCTTCTCTAATTAACAATGTATTCCACATGAGAGAGAGAGAGATTTGGCTGCAGGAAGGACGACCTCCCGCAGCCAAGGCTAACCGACAACTCTCCCGACTCCCGCAACCTGTGCGTCACTCCCCAACCGGCAACAGTGCACGCGCAAGAAGTGATCGGTCAGTATGCAGGCGCAATATCTTCGCAAGGCCACAAGAGATGGCGCTGTTAAAATAGTACATTGCATCTGAAGAGAGATGGAAGATATCGCTGTTAATAGTGCTACTACGAGGGGATGGTAAATCGCCCACGCTACTCAAGCATTGCAAAAAATCGCCCGCCGTAATTGTATTAAGTTATTATTCATCCTACGTACTTATTGAGTGATATCTTATTTATTATTTCTAAAAATTTCGATTAAACTGCATTTTTGCTGACGATTGTTTCGAAAGCCTAATCGTTGGCCAAGGGTTAATCTATACTAGCAATATTTCATATTAGGTATGATGAAAAACATGCCTTCCGGCATTTTACACAGTCTGCAACACCCATTGTCTCAGATGTAAACAAGTGTGCTTATTTTTAATGTTTGGTAAATCCAACAGATCTTTCAGACGCCTTCGTCGATAGGAAGAATTTTTTGTTACGTTAAACATTTTTTGGCACCCGAAAAATCAGCATTCGTTATCTAAAATGGATATATTGGACATTTGGTAGAGTTGCATCATTCTCATGATCGGCGGAGGTTTCCAAATAGTTGTTATCTCAGAAAGGGGCATTAGGTGATAGTCAGGTGCACATTAACCTGATAGGTAACTTATCAACTTATTTTAGATCTAAAAATGTGTTCAACCTATTACGAAATATCCGATTTTAGGATCCTTGAACTTATTTAAAACGTAACCAATAATGGTGGGTCGCGCTTGAGATTTTGTAACGCTGCCTTTTGCTTATGACTATAAAAAGTGTTCGATACTTATCAGTTAACAGAAAAATGACCGCAAATGAACTTAACCCATTTCACGCGAGGCATTCTAGTGTATGTCCAACATTTAGTTTGTACTATCAGATGGCAGAATTACTACTTAAACTTAAAGGCCATTTAATATTTCATTTAAAGGATTCGGGTGTGTTTGATGGTTATAATTTTTGAAAGTATCTATGTCGATTTAATTTATTTATCAAAAATGTGTTTTTATTGTTGTATGAAAATAATCTTTAAATATTATACTAATTTACAGACTTCATGGCTTACAGATTTTAATGACAAAAGACTACACAAATAACAACGATAAATCACTTTCTGCAGGTTATTTCATTTCTTTTTTGTAGTTTTAAATGATAAATGTCATTTTTGGTCTAAATTAAACTGGTTTAAGCATTTAATGATATAGTGCTATTTGATTTTTAAGTCAAACAGCCTATTTTTTATCTTATCATAAGTACAAAAAAAAATGATGATAAGAAAAATAAGACAAATTTTAACGAGGAGTATATTAATATTTTTTAATTTATTAATTAAAGTAATTTTATGCAACCGAATATTGCTGTTTCTTCTAGAGAAGTCAAAAGCCATCTCCATAAGAAATGTTCTTATGTAGTAGTTTCCATTTCTATTGACAAACGGCTTTATTCATTGTTTCGATTTTTTACAAGTTGAGTCTCTCTTTTTGAGAATTCATCCTTTACGGTTTTGTCGTATGAGTGGTCGGAGATAAAGAGCCCCCTTTGCTGAGGTAAAATAAAGGGTTCCGTCGTGTTCTGCGAGCCCGTATCAAGGCTGCGGAGCCCCGTCGATACTTAGAAGCGGGCGGCCTCGTTATTCTCGTCGAGGCCCTTCAGTCTAAGATGAAAGGCGTACGGACGCGTCCGGTTCTTGAACTGCCCCACGACTCGAGATGCCTCTCGTGGTGGGCTGCATGAGGCTGTCGCGACGAAGATTGCTGGCTCCAGGAGACGGCAAGGGGTTAAAACTCAATAGATATTTTAGCGAAATTCGTTAATTCATTACATAATATTTCAATATGGCGTTTCAGCTACAGGATTATCTAGATTTTTATAATGGATTACAATGATTAGAGATGCGATGAAGGAATACAGACGTCGAGTAGAATATAGTCATTTATTCAAAGAATACAGATATTATAAACCTGCGATAGTGCGGCCTTAGTCTAATCCGGCGCCCCCTGTAGTCCGACATCCCAATACAAATATAGTGCATATATGTGGTAAAGCTTCGTCGATGTAAAAAATGTAAAAGTGTGTTTCTGGACTGCCTAAATCGTAATGATTTGTAAGTTGGCAAATTAATAAAACGTAGGAAGATCCACAATTTATCATGCAAAAAAGAAACTGCTTACCATTTTCATATTTTTTCGAATTACAAGTACTCCTTTCCAAAAAGTTCCGGATTATAAGTGGTCGGGGGCAGTACTCTATAGTCCGACAAATTGATACCTTTCGACAGTAAGTCTGTACTAAAATTTCATCCAAATTATAATTTGAGTATATCCTCGCTCTATAATTGATCACTCACCGTTTCAAATAATTGGACTTGTTTGCAAGACTCATAATTCAATTTTTACAATATTGTTTCAGAACATTTATAAATCGATATTTTTCAATTATACTTGTCATATTAAAAATATAATTCAATGTGCATTAATAATTTAATTAATGACCAACAGCAATAAGAACAATCATCACGAAATATGGATCATGAAGCAATTTTATTAGTCAACAATTAGTTGTTAACTATACATTTAACTTTAAATATATGGCAATATTTTGATTTTCATCACTTTTATATAACAAACTATTTGATATTACAATAGGGTGCTCAATATTTATATCGATCCGCTTTCGATTATGTAAGAGATCTTAGGAATTCATACTAATTTTAATTACACAATATCCTAGATTTAATTGCTATGATGACATTTTGAGCCTTCGAGCTAAGTACATTTTAATGTGCTAGCTCGCAATGTTTATCACACTATGTATTAATTAATTCATTACATAGAAAATTATTTCAATAAATATGTTTCTAATGTTGTATAAAATCGCCATAAGGCAGTTGCTTTAATAACTGCCATCGCCCGCATCAACTAACTGACATGCTTCTAGACACTATTTAAGGTTCAACATTTTAAATTATATCATGTCGGTTAAAACAAAATTATTGATAATAAGTACATTATATACACATATAAATATATTTTAATTTGTTTTCTTATAGGGAAATACATTTATTCATTGTTGCAATTATAGTCATAATTACACCTATATTTGCATGGGTTTAATTAAGCATGTTCTTCATATCGCTTTTATTAATTCATCAATTAAGCACCCACTCATGATATATTGCATTATATACAACAATGTTAGTTCACTTTTCGAGCGTTCTCACGGAAACACAAATGATAAACATATGTTTATCGAGGCGTGCTTTTGAGCTTTTTTTGTTGCAACTATTACTCATTAAGTGGTTTAAAATCGACCAATTATATAGCGGATGCTCTTAGACTATTGCTAAAGAACAGAACTTTCCGGTAGACCTAATATATAATAGCAATGGAAAAAAGATCCCAACAATGCCAGAAGCAATTTTTCCCAATATTTTTTTTATCGTTTGAATAAGCGTTTCTTACTGTATTTACTATTGTATTACTTTAGTATAAAATTATGACAAATAATTATACACATTTATCGCATGTGTCATGTAGCATACCCATAAACATATGTTAGTATTTCCATTGAACATCTATAATTATATACTTTTACATCAAATAGATAAGTAGTAATGATTTTACCTATAAGAAAAGCCATAATAAAAATACGATGGCTTAAAATCTAGAAATTATCATTGCCCTGGGCAGAAGCTATTGTATTGGATTTATTGTACTACACAAAATTCTTTTTAGTAAAACGATTAATTATGATGAGCTTTTAGTGCCATTCGACACATTCTGATGGCCCGCAATGAAATCTTCACTAATTCTGAGATCAAAATTTATTAATCCTTTGTACTTGAGAGGTGACTCTCGCTCACCACTTGGTTTGTGATTCCTATGTCGTAACGTCTCGGATTGCTGGTTCGCCGCACGAAAAAGGGTTTCGAGTGCAAAGGGTAAAAATAACCTATCATTTTTAGAATGATCATACAATATTACTAAATATTTTTCAATGATAAATTAATTACTATCAATTGATTTTTGATGCATTATGGTAGTATTAATCTACGGTAATTTTTTAATTTGGTTTCAAAATTAAAACACGGATCGCTCCTATGGCATTTGTATAGGTGAAACGACAGTGTCGATATATGCCTTGAAGCCACATGAGCCATATTCAATCACTGTCCGAATAATTTTATGTTGTCATACAGAATCCATTTTTCTTGGTTGATACACTTGTAAATAATTAGTCTGAGTGTCGCAATTCTTGATAAAGCACCTTATATTCATGCGGCATCTATTCATAACATTATTTTAAGCCAGAAAAGTCATTTGAATGCGCACGATAATAGTTCCAAATAACGTTGAACCCGTTTATAACGAGCAGATTTTGATTTTTTTTTAAAGTTTGGGTGAATTAAATTCGTAATTTTGTTCGATCAAATTTATTCATTTATGTATATTATTATATAAAACTAAAACTCTATTATTATATACATATTTCTAGTTTTAAGCAAAATTTTCAACTTGAGGCCGAGTCAATTGTAAATAAGCACTGTTGATAGCATACAAGACCACTTCATTTTTTTACATAAACAATACACAAAAAATCGATTCATTTGTTTTCTGCTTTAGAAGAAAATGATAATTGGACAAAGACTCATTCAACAAGCAGCGACAAACAGGAAGCAATTAAATAAATAAACTCTGTCGATAGCACACAATATTCGGTAATTTCTTTGCATAAACAAATAACACACTTGAAATCGAAATCATTATTAGTCGATAAATTTGGACTAACGATCTATACAATCGTGCGATGTATGCGGAGAAGCTCTTCGTCTCTGTCTCCCGAACTGCACTACGTTCTCTCTCTGTCTCTGTCTATCTCCGAGCTCAATGTACAAGAGTGCTCTTTCTGAATAGTGGAAGGGGGAGGGGGTCCCAAGCCCTGGGATAGTACTCCTTTATGGGTTAAGTATTGGTTCTTTCCGATACACAAAGAAGAAAAAAAAATACAGTCCCTTAAGTATTTTAAAAATAAGATTGTAAATCTTTAGATTTATGGTCGGATGGTCTTGATGGTTGGATGATAAGAGATTTATGTTTTTTTAGAATTTGACATGCGAGCTAAGGGATGCATATTATTTTTATATTGATGAATTACCAGGACACCACTTATTTTGCTGGTTTTCGATGAACATACGTACATCGTACGAAATTGTAGATTAAAAGACTAAGATGTTGTATGGCGTTAAAATGTAGCATGCTCGTTATAAGCGTGAAAATATGATCTGGGAAAGAATCGTTCGAAATTAGTTCTGCTTGCCATATCCTTAATATCATTATAACCATGTTTATAATAGTAGATTGTATTATTTACAATTTCAAATTAAGAAAATTGCTTATATATTTTTTTAAATAATATTCTTAATATAATAATCTAGAGTGTCCGTTATAATATTAAAAACGATCCATACCAAATATTCCTTGTATGACAGCTCGCTATATCCGTGACCCTGTTACTGTATTATATATTGTAAACAAGATACTTTTTAATTAGTCATGGTAAATCATCGATCATATTTTTTTTAAATATTTGAGTGCAAAATCTCATATTAAGACAGTCATATTATCTCCATGCAAGTATAATAGTCACGATTTCACATGAGCGCAAAAACATATGCAAATCGCTTCTATGAGAAAATGTCGATGCAATTTTCTGCAACCTCAAATAGATCATCTGACAATAATATAGGAAAACGGTTCGAAACAATGACGAATCATGAGAAGTCTCGAGATGGATGAAGTATTGCAGTTCTAAAAAGAAAATTCCATATTGCGGTACGAAATGCTACGTGACGTAAATTACTTGAAAATATTTCTTTCGCCGTGAACTAGGTCTGTTGTGACATATAGCTTACTAATCTGATCATTATAAATGCTTTTTTGTTCACACGTAATTATTAATTACTCACCCTGATATGGCCAATGTTGTACAGAACCTCTAATTTAATATCATTTCGCAGGGAGATACCACAATGTAGATCAATTGATGAAATCAACATTTTTAATGATTGTTACGTATATATATCTATTTGATGGATTATACAGATGATTGCTAAAAAAGTTGACAATATAAAATAAATACAAACTCTCAAATATATTCCGGGTATTTCCCGTTCTATTATCTATGATGCATTTACTAATTCTGGGAAAATTCAAAGTCTAGTGAACAAGCATAATTATAAATTTATCATCAAGCTCATTAAAATATTTACTCATCATAGTCACTAATCTTATGTTTGCTACATAACTAATCGACTCATTAAACATAATCATTAAAGCGCGATAGTGGTCAAATCAATTATATTATATAGACGTAAATATGAAAAAAATAACTAACAACGTAAATATTCCTTGTTGCTTCAATATTATTGTTTATATTAACATACATCTTTTATCATTATCTATGATTAATCCCTTGATTTAGGGGTGAATTTGCAACTCATACATCTTGAGAAGGCCTCAGAATAAAAGAAGAACACAAGAATAAAAATCGTTATTGCTTTGGCACTTTAAATTGGTAACACTTAGATTGGCGAATACTGTTTATAATATATGCAGTGACATATTCTTCAAATTTAGAAGCTCATTAGAACTAAAAAATATACCTTTTGTTTACAAGGCTAAAAACAGCTGCCATAACCGGTTAATCAGGTGAAAAGTACCCTAATCAAATCTAATTCGACATGGCTAATCTGGTAAGAGGTTGATTATATACAATTAAATATGTAGACTAAAATTTTATCGAAGATTTTCGACATTTCTACAAAAAAATAAGGCTTGCCACCACATTGCGTGAGCGTATGAAGGGCTTGACATAGAAGTCGGGCCAGTTTTATTGCCCAAATGCAGGGAATTTATGCTAAGGCCGATCGGGCAGGCCGATTTTGTAATTTCAACTACTGTGGTCCAGGCATCTTTAATGGATTTGACATTGTCATCTCGGAGAAAAATATAAATTTTATTAACCGGTTGTCACAAAGCAGCCGGAAATGAACACCGTAAATATTTTAGTCGAATGAAGATGGCTGTATAAAATGTTGTTAAAACGCCGGGCAGACGAGTGAAGCAAGAGAGGGAAGTCCCTTAGAATACGTTTAGAGTTAGAGTTAGTCTTATGCCTCATAGAAGATGATACAAATCGCATTTGGATTATCAAGAACCACGCGCCTTTCAAATGGGCATGTTTTTCGTTTATCAGTATCGAGCTTATAATCAAGACTAATGATACGGAGCGTCCCGTGCCCCAAGTGACTCCCCGGCATGATTGTTGCAACCGAATAACGAGGCAGTAACTGCCGCAGCAACGATGAAAACGCAATTCCATATATGTTACATTCTATTTGATAATAATTAAATTAAATTAGATATTATTATACTGAGAAACATCCCAAAGTTTCAGTCAGATCGATCAACAACTTTTTAAGCTACAACCGGCGAACATTTTGAAAATGCAGTTTCGAGATGATCTCGTTTAAAGTTTTAATGCGATAAAACTATCAATTTTAGTAACTTACTGATCAACCAATGATTTCATATGCATATAATAGATCTTCAGCTTTCTCAAAAAGTTGATTATCTTCGACTAACTGTTGCTTTTGGGCTATGCGAGCTGCTTTTGTCTCAGAAATATTCTTTCGGTTCTACCTCGCCACCCGCGCTTTATCGGTATTTTCAGCAAAAACTTTACAATAGGTGCTAATAATTATATTTAATGTATTTATCATCTTCAAAATGAAGCTGTAGTTGTTATTAAATATTCCATCAGGAATGTATGTTAATATTTCAACGATTTTTATACCAGAATGTAGGTGCTTTGGAGCCAGTCGCCAAACCGTCGAGTTAAAACATTCATTTGCATTTTGGGTATGACCACTCAAGCATCTTTGAAATAATTCATCCCTGGAAAAATCTTTATAAATTGGTAAGAGATGCTGTTTTATCTCTTGGCCAAGAAATGGAGTCAGATCTTCAAGCTTTGGTTATGCACCATTCTGCCATTTTCACCAACTTTTCACTCCAGTCCGATTCCCATGGTAATATATATTTTTTAAATTCATTAAACTTTTCAACCTTCCGTTCTTTATTAAGATATTTAGAAATTTTTGCTTCGAAAATTAGACTTCGAGACTTAAATTCGATTTCGAGCAACTTCGAGCTGACTTCGAGCAACTTTAATTTCACATACCTACAGTTAGAGATATATGAGTGCAATATAACGATAATTTTCCTCTATAGTATACTCTCAATATATTATGCATTCGAAATATGTAATTAAAAAAACCGATTTTTTTGTAGAGGATTTGCCCCCCTTAAGTTCATATTTCAAGAAACTTATCCTGGTTTAATCAAACATGGAAGGCATTTGAAAGCTATTTAAGCTTTCTAATATTCATTTCAAAAGGTCATATTGTATCGCTTTTGGTTTCATATCACTTTTGGTATCTAAATTTAAAAACCTATATATTCTATCGCCAACCAAACAATTGGACATTCCTCGTCCTAGTTCCGTACATAAAACATTCCCCATTCTAGTTCCTTCCATAAAATATTATAGAACAAGTACGAAATGACCGCCATGTGATGCTTGACGACCTTCAAGAAGAATTTCCTGACATTCCTCGATATTTCCTTGGTAATATTATGTCGAAAAAACTTGATTACTAGAAGTTGTGTGTGAGATTTTCTGGATACTATCATAACGGGGAATGAGACTTGGGTGTGTCACTATACCTCAGAATCTAAAAGACAATCCAAATAAAGGTGATGGCGAAGGTCTATGACAACAATACATCAACACGATAATACTACGTCGTATTTTGCTTAAATAACACTAAGAAAAATTACGAATTATGTACAATGAAACATATTGTGTTTGCATCAATGATTTTTATTTCTATGTCTGTTCGTTACAAATATACATAATAAATTATCGTCCATTGATGCAATTAATATCCGGTTTTTCTTATGTACAATTTTATTAGGACAGTTTGTTGTTTCTGCGTGTGCTTGTTGAATTGCGCAACTTATCTTTGAAGATTTATCGGTTTTTAATATTATATTTTCTTTAACATTATGATTCATTCTGATAAAATAAACAGTTCAATATCTAACGCTGTGGGCGATTATTTATGCACATCAGCTTTATGAGTCCTCTTCAAGCCATATTTTATGCTGTGCTCTCGTTATGCTTTTTATGGGATAATATCATTCATAACCGGATCAATGATATAGGTGAAGATTTTTTGGATTAAGATTACAGATGTCAATGCCTAGTATAATCTTCTGAAATCAAGAATGCATAGGTTGCGTTCGTGAAAGATTTAAATACGAAAATCATTAGTTCTGCATGCATTAATTGATCGGTAGAACTTTAAAATAAATCTGAATAAAAGTCGAATTTTGTCATTATTCAGAAGTCTATCGAATAGTTCTTTGAAATCGAAAGGCTTATTGAGGCAATGAGACAATTGAGATAATTGTTAAAGAGACGTTTGTTGATGATGAATTTATAGCTTTTGGTGAGTAAGAAGAAAGTTTGATTAATTTACCGGTAGAATCTTTTGATGGATATTTTAATGATTGAGACTTTCAATCGTTAAATCAGCATGAATGGAAATTAGAACAAGAACTAGAGGAAGAATTAAGTTTTTTTTAATTACTATTTAGATGTTTATCCAATTTTTTAAAGCCAATCTGTTCATCAGCAATATTGTATGTATGGATGCTTAACATTATGTCTGGATCTGCGTTTTTGCGTGTTTTACTAATGTTTTAATATATCCAGGATTCATGAGCGAATTATTAAAAGGTCATCCCATACCTTGACTTTACATAGCTGATTTGCGATTATGCATTGCAAAATTGATATCCTCATGTAAATTATGGGTCACAGTCTATATTTAAGAGCATTTATTCTTCGTAGAAGCAGGTGCAAGCCCTTCATTGTTCGTAATTGCATCGAGGTTGAATGTTGGTCGATTGACAAAAGCCACAACAAAGACTTTTTCGCAGGACCCTGAGGAACATGTCGTGCATGTATACGATTAAAACTTAAGAAAAACGTCCGTATGTAACGGTACTAGAAAAAATGATATCATTCAAGTTGCAAAATGAGAATCGTGCTATAAGAAATAATAAATATCTTCATTGTTATTTGTTGATGTATCCAATCGACAAATTCTTTACGTGGTTGCTTCTTTTGATGCTTTGTTCTCGGAGAAGTTATACAATCCCTGATTAATCACATCAATGGATTTGTATAGGACATTTAAACATACTTAAACCAGAATGAAATGCTGAATTTAAATCATGGAAACTCATTAATCCTTTCAATGCGCGACGTATGTCCGAAGGCATCTATACACTTAGTTTATGCGTTAGATTTTATTTCATGGTTGTAACTAGGGAATCCAACCCCGGGATTTTCAATAGTTTAAGAAATTACATTGATAAATTTGATCTAAAATTATTAACAAGTCCATTTGTTTCAATGTAAAAAATAACTTTACGGACTGACACGGACTAAAACTCGCAAAATTCCCGATTTCCCCACAAATTATTTATTTCCGTCGCTGCAGATGAATACTTATGTACTCTAATACTTTGATGTGATTCGTAATTATATTGCGGAAGAATACAAAAATTCTGAAGTGCGTATCTATTATATTTCATATCGATATTCCCATTATTAGAGTTGAGGTGTAGTAAATACATCACCGGTACGGAAAGGTTGATATAACAATTTTGAAAAACATATATGTATACATAGATTAGACAGTTACTGCCCCTAGGCGTCGCCTAAGCTCTCCAATTAGTAGTTACGCCACTGTTTTCAAACGTCTAGATTTCGGCGAAAATGTCTCGATTTAGTAGCCTTCATCGTGCTGGTGATGTGTACGATTTATGTTAGATAAAAATTTCAAACCCGAATTTTTCGGGATTACGTTTACTAGTCCCGGGATTCATGAGCATCTAAAACTGTCTGAGATCCCGGAATGGAAGAAAGTAGGACGAGAAATATTTTATTTAAGGAACTACTGAGATTAACGAGATTTACATATACTATTATACAATAGTTAAAAATTGAAATCTTTCTTCAAATGCAAGGTTTTTAAATAGGCTAGAGATGTTGGTGTAGGAATCGCTTGTATTTGCTATCGTATCGATATTGATTCAAATATCACAGAACAAAAGTGGTAGCCCTACCTTAGAGTAAATAATTGGGTATATATAAGATACTGTTTCCGACGAATTCGCCTTCGGCAATCGATGTATGCTAAAAAATCTTCGCATGGAATGGGCTAATTAGGTATAATGCTAGCATTTACCCTTATTGCTGAATATCATTCGTGGGAGAAAACATAGGAAATGCATAGGAAATTAAGATAAATAAGGTAATCGAATCTATAAGTGAGATGAGAAACTATAATTATAAACGACATAGGTTTGCTGTATACACATATGTATCCTAAAGTCAATTTAACACAATTTCGGCGGGCGATTTTTTGCTATATTGCCATTTTTTTCAATTCTCACTAAAATATACATAACTCCCCCCGAAAAGAGAAGGAGAATCGCTTGTAGTGTGTCCGTGCCTGTTGTACACATTATACATGACCCGCGCCGCTTCTGCTGTGTACGTGTGTGTGTGTCTATACGCGATATAAAGCAACCACTAAACCATTAGCAAGCCTATTTTATTATATATTACACAAACACTGCTTCATCTTTTAAAAAATCAATGCATAAAGTCAACTTTTCTTGGAGCTATTGAGTTTCACTTTGACCGCGTGAACTTTTTTTAATCTTTCAAAATCAATCATAATTTGAGAGAATGCTAATTTCTTACACATTGGCTGTCTCAAAACGAAGCGCTCGTAAATAACAGAAAAGAAAATTGCTCGAGCTTAACTTGATTTATCATCGAATCGAGCAATGGAATTAAATTTTATAAAGCGTCACTTTAATACAAAAATTACATATAATCAATGTATAGAAAAAATGTGGAATAAAAATACAATTTATTGTAAATCACGATTCCATAGCGCAATATAATCATGCTCGCTTTATATAAATAAAATAATCGTTCGTGCGATTTGTTATAGCACTCATGACTATTTTTTGCTGTGGAAGTTATAACAGATTTATCATAAGATGTTATATTCATCGAAAGTGTAATTATTCCAGGACTTTCACTTGTAGTGCAAAAAAATACGCAATAGTCTAATACAATGGTAAAAAAATGTATACAAAGTAATTACGGCTAGGTGATATTTTGGCCCGGGGCGTTGAATCGATCAGCGTTAAATGCGGAGGTCAAGAAACACAGACTCTGCAGGGCTTCAAATCGACCTTGAGATAATTTCTAAGAGGCTTTTGTAATAATAAACGCAGGCTGACAGCTATTCGAAATTTCTAATAAAAAGAAATGCACAAACATGATAGATGAATGAGAAGCGCTATAGTGACGTTGATATATGAAACGAGGCTCGAAAGTGATGAAGCCTCATTGAATCAAGAAAAGTGAATGCCAAATCTATTGTGGCTTAATCAAAGAATTCTCTTTCGGATTTTGACCATATGGATATGCACTTTGTACAGGTTTTTATTTCAAGACTAATGAACATCGTTAAGTATACCTTATTTAAGCTTATTGTGGTTGCTAAAAAGGTTCAATGCAATTCTACAAGGTTGCTTCAAACATATATAACTGTCAAAACTTTTGTTCAACGATAAGTTCTATAAATGATCATCGTTTGATTTAGATAATTTGAGATAACACTCAATACTTAAATCAATAATTTGTAATAAACACTTTATTTCTGCACCGATTCACAAAATGGATAGAGTTTTCTTGAAGTTGAAGAATTTAATAAATAAGGGTATCCTTTTATATAACATGCTGGGACTACCATTTCAAGTAAATCTGAATGCCTTATATTAATATTAAAATATTATTAAAATTTAAATCTGCATTTTTCGATCTAAAATATTTATTGAAGAATAAATCTTTTATTTCTTAAAAAAATTGCATTGTTTTCAACAATCTATTGATAATCACGAAACGAATATGATTTATGAAAAAATAATTCATCCTATGCTTCGCGGAACACTCGGACTGTAACCAGTTAACACACTTTAGGCGGGTGTGATGCGCGTGAACTTGTAGCAATGTTATTGAAAATCGCTTTAACATCAAAACTAACAATTGAATAAACACCGCGAATAATTGCAAAGCTCGATTGATGTGATAGGAATAAAATAAATGCTTACTACACTTAAACCTTTTTTTGTGCGGTAGTTTCGCGGAAAATCGCACAAAAAAAGCTATGACTTACATATAAAAAGTGAAGTTGCGTTCCATGAATTTTAAAAACCGCATAACTTTGAAAGAGCTATATAAAATATATCCAAAATCGCATAAAAAATAATAAAAAATAGGAAAACAATAAGGCAATTAAAAAATAATATTTAATTAAAGGACGTCTTGCATCATTGGTAAAATTTTAAGGATATTTTGGAAATTTCTTTGAAACTAAATCAATTTTTTCAAAAATCTAAACCAGATTGAAAGTGTTTTCATTCAGTGATAGCAAATGCAATATGATTTATAATGTTCCAATTTTTTTTTCGAAATTTCGGTTAGTATTGATGATTTATTTCCTATTTTATCCAAAATATCTCGATACGTACTTTTTATGAAATTAAAAAAATTGCTTTAAAAAAACCGCATAACTTCGAAAAAGCACAAAAAAGTCACACAAAAAGAGAAATTGTGTGTACTTTTAAACACATTCCTCTATAAAGTAAAATTTCATATAAATCACGATAAAATTTGCAAAATTTATAAGCTACATACATATCACAGGATTTTTTTTAATAAAATGGCGAAAAAAAACGGCTCCAAACGAAGAGGAAAAATGTGTAAAGTAAAGAAAAATCTTTTGAACTTACAGAGTGATTTGTTAATATTCAAATGAACGTTTTATTATAATGTCAGTGAACATTTCTTAATAGGTTATATTTTTTGCCCCATTAATAAGTCTCGATTTGATACTTTTAATAGTAGTTACCTCTGTGAATGTGTCCCGTGTTGTAGAACTAATTGCGAAGCCTAGTATTGGGTGTCCTAACCAAATTGTGTTAATCTTGAAGTGAGAATCGAGTATCGATGGCCCTTTTTTGTGAACTCAATGAAATGAATCGGAGACCGTGCGAGCCACGGAACAGGGCACATCCCCAGGCGTAGGAATCCAGTGGTGTCAGATCTGGAGACCGTGCGAGCCATGGAATCGGGTCCTAGCAAACTGGTACCTCTTTTTTAAGTTTAACGACTTATTTAATGATTTGTATGACATGTAGCATATTATTGGAAAGGGTATAATATAGAGCACTTTTTAAAATTAAACTGAGTTCGAAATAGTTGTTAATTTTTTGTTTATAGAATTTAGAAGTTGACAATTGACTCATTCGTTTGCACATTTCATGTAACTTTGGAAGTTCAGAAATAATTTTCTTTATATATTTAATTGTTGCAAAAATAGTGCAATATGTCTTGAAAGTTATATTTTAGATGCTCAAAAATTTATAATAAAATAAATATGTTAATAGATCGACAACCGTAACTAAAGGTATACCTAATATATCATCATCATCATAGTGCAGCCACTAACAGTCCACTACAGAACTATGGGCCTCTTCAATATCCATTCATAGGAAAGGGGTTACATCCATTTCGTGTGTATCATACATTCACCTCCTCATTCGCTCGATATTGAAGGTAGCATTACCACCGAGTTTTACCTAATATATAAACATTATAAAGTTGTTTTTTTTTTTTTTTAATTTACAACTTTGTGTAAATTAAAAATGATTGAGTATTTATAAGATGCAAATAAGCTACAAATGTCTGTAGTAAATTAAAAATTGTATTTTAACTTTTTCGTGGCGTCCTGAAAATGTAATCTTAATTTATGCACTTGTTGATCTTTGAATTTGAATTCGAACAATGAAAAACAGATCGTGCATTGTTAAACATGATATTCTCGCCAAGCTTCAGTTGCCTTTTACGATACACAAAATGCATGATTAGTTTAGACAAAATTGATAATTTGAAACGTATTGCTTCGTAAATAAGCCAAACGAAAGCAATAAATCACTCATATTCACAGCCAAAAAAGCATTTCCTGATGGGCTTACAGATACAAAGTCGACGACCTGGATACTCGGACTGTTTGGCAGAACAGCATATAAATTACAACCCATGCTAATTATTTTCGACGATGTTCTCATAGACGTTAAAGTGGGTGAATGTGAATAAATTAATCGTAATAACATCGACATTTAGGACTTCATTGTTCTCCGATCATGAAAGTTTTTCAGCAAGGTCTGTATGTTCTGTTACCTCGATTAATCAGATAGATCAAAATCATATGATTCAATATATGATCATTGATATGTCAACCGAAGATGATTTAAAATAAGCGTGGATTTGTAAACCTGAGTTTTCGATTATACGATTGCGAATATAACAAGCATTTCCAATGGGTACGATAATAGGTTACATGTCTTCTTGGCCATTTTATTTCATCCATATATGGCTTTGATATCTCATCATTGGACATTTTAATATCGAGATCGATCGTAAATTCTATAAAACGTTGACTTTCTCATGTCTCGAATAATTTTAAATCGACCAAATTGGCAAACGAGAGCAACAGATACACTGTCATAAATGTATTTATTTGTTTGCATATTTCAGTATCGGAATATTTACACGATAGCCCTGCCTTTGAGCCGATAAGAACGTTAAGATGCAGTGTGTCTATTTTTGTGAATATCCTGTTTTAATAGTCCTTTGGATAATTAAATTTTCATGCGACCTCAATCGAAAATCTAAGCCTTACTTCATCATTGAATATTTTCTCTTTTTATCATAAATTGCGAAATGCATTTACTTTCATACATTAGATTGATTGCGAATTATCGTAATTAAAATGCATTATATCGATCGATTTATCATTATTTTGTCTTTGGCAATAAAAAAGAACGAAATCGAATATATTAACGGATAATGATTGACGATTGTGTCATATCACAATCATAATTACATTATAGAAGCAGACTTTCAAATGTCAATCCACTCTTGAACTTTTTGCCATGCACATGATGAATGGGCGTTAATAAAATTAAATTTAAAAAATATTTGCACAACTATTAACTAATCAAAACAGGCAAATTACCTCAGAACTGATGACATCCAATTAATCACAATTACTACCAAATTTAAAGCGACCATCGTGATGTGCGGATCTGCACAACCCTTAATTTGCATAATGGCCCCAATTTAAAATGATGGGTTTCGTGACAGCATGCATCACATCTGTAATCATCAAAGCAACACCTCAAATCTTAAACAATTTTCTCAATGCTAATCACTCCAAATGGCGTTGATGTGTTGCAAGCGGATAAGATGGTAAAAAATACCAATTAATAAGCCCAAAAATCCGACATTTAACCTAAATGATTTATTTTTCTTAAATTTAAATTGTGAAATCATTTAGGTATTAATTGAGGGCAGATATAATACTACATACAACCAAAATAGCTCGCTGAGATTCATCTCCATTTTCAGCTAATCTATTTCAACTTTTTATGCTTGGTTTTTGTATGTAAATTGTGCAAATGTTCGTACATGGGGACCCTCCACTGACTCGAGCTGTAAAAGTGCTCAGCAAGGTGCAAAACCTGAATTTAATATCCATGTCCAAGTGTCTAAAAGATGAGGGAGTGGCCACAAAGTTTGTGTGTCCAACCGGTCCGCCTTTCAGACCGCTGACACTTCGAATGAGCGCCTCGCGATCGGACGCCATGCCCGGATATGTCCACAGAACGTGGTCTGCGTCCATGGCCGGATCTCCACACTGGATATTTTGAAAACGGGGAAAGTCTGAACCTAAAAAGCGAAGCCCATTGCACCTGAAGAGAAATGGAAGATGTCGCTACTATGCGCGGATGATAAATCGCCCACGCTATCAACAGTGTTGTGTTTCATTTATTGACATAAAAGCATGACTCACGCTGCGCGATCCTGAGAGAAATGGATTTGTGTGGACAATAAGTGGTAGACATGAATATAGCATCCACGTTTAACTAAATTTAAAATTAACTCACTAATCAAAGGGTTGTGTAATTTGATATGTTCTTTAATGTTTAAAAATATTTCAAAAGTGGAAATGATATGAACTATACTACAAAAAAAATATTTCCCTAAATTAAACATAGGTTTTGGCACAATCTTCTGAAAAAAAAAGGCTTCATGTAATAGCATTTTAGTTGACGCTAACCAATAGACATAAATTAATAAAAATATGCTTCCCACAGTTAACGTGTTAACACACAAAATTACCGAACCACGATTAACATCATTAACAAAGAAAATCGGAGGAGTTGTGCACAAAAGTGCTATTAGGTTATTAGTTAGAATGATTCTCCAATATTTTTTTTTAGGTCATTACGATTTATTATAGTTATTTATTAATTAAATATTGGCATAGCACTCTATTAGATTCATGCTCGAACTTACTTAAATAACTAAAAATAATTTTATCCATTGGATTTCGTTTATACTAAAATAGTTTATACGAATTTAAAGTGTCCTTTTAATCATGCATGTGTAAATCTGACGAAGATTAAGCATTAAACGAGATTTGATTAAATCGAGACATTCCCGCCGAAATCTGGACGCTTGGAAACAGTGGCGTAACTACTAATTGGCGAGCTTAGGCGACGTCTAGTGGCAGTAACTGTCTAATCTATGTATGCATATATACAGTATATATATGTTTTCAAATTGTTATATTAACCTTTCCCTACCGGTGATGTATTTACTACACCTCGACTCTAATAATGGGAATATCGATATGAAATATAATAGATATGGGGCTGAGAATTTTTGTATTCCTCCGTAATATAATTACGAATCACATCTAAGTATTATAGTATATAGATATTCATCTGCAGCGACGGGAAATCGGGAATTTTGCGAGTTCTAGTCCGTGCCTCAGCAGAAAGGAATTTTATCAGTCACATTGATGGTGTTATAGGAAAATGGGAGCTCTTAAACTATTAAAAATCCCGGTTCCGGGATCCCGCGAGGGTCTAATGCTATCCCGAAATCCCTGGATCGAAATTTGTAATTGAGATTGACTTTTCATTTGAAGTAATTTAGTGGGCAAATATCCAATAAAAAAACAAAGTGTAGATATTTTGATGGCGTAAATTCAAATAATTCGTCTATTGTTACGTTTATAAAATATACATATTTTTTAAAGCAATTGTTGTATTTTAAGATGAAACAATTGTAAATTTACAAAGCTTTGGCAGTCCAAATTAGTAACACTTGACTCGGCACAAAATGTATGTCCAAATTATGATGCCTTAAAACACTTTTCGCTTGAACTTTTATGGTGGCCATTAAATAAGTTTCTCGCCTCAGATGATTGACAGCAAAAGAAAGTCTAATGAGGGTCATTCGAAGAGTATAAAATCGGTAATATGGCTGTGCTTTAAAAAAAAAGAGTAAATTACGTTTTATTCATAGTCTATGTTGGTGCTTTAGACTTTTACTTTTGAAGTCTCCTAATCCTGCCTTTGTCGAAAAATAACAACTGTGACCGCAATGTGTCAGATTTGCCGACAATATACGGTTGCGATCATAGTCATCCGAAAACATTTGATCCATTAACCCAATTTCACGCTGTGAATGCAATATCGACCCCGCGAGCATTTATTCATAGTTAGCTTATATCATGGGCGTTTAACAAAGAAAGTTGTGATGGATCAATTCGTTTTTTATGACAAAATATTTTCAATAAGTGGGGCGTGGTAAATATGAACAATAAATGCGTTCAAAATATCCATGGGTATGATTATCATCATGATAATTATTCGACTTTTATATATATATTTTACAGAGTAATATAAAGTGTTTTTTTTTAAAGAAACTGGTCATACTCTTACTACATTTGAATTTTATCTGCATATTCCATCTTGAAAGATAACAACAGTTTGATCATGGGAGTAATCATGAATAATTTTATAATTAGCCTATGCATATTGCTCAATGTGTATTTTGAGCCTAATTTTTAAAGCATTAGGTCTATTTCCTAATAACGACTGCATTTTGTGTTATAATACCATGAAGGTTAGCTGGTTGTCATTTTGAGCAACTAATATTCCATAAGAAAAAAATTAGGATGCAATATTGTGAAATAAAGTTATAACATAAGATAAATAACCAAATTATACAAATGTTCTTATATTTACTAAATCCGTAAATATCACAGTACTAACAATATAATAGATTTATATTTAAATAATATTTATGCTATTGTATCAAACTTTTCAAACCAATTTTCCTGAATTTTTGATACAATTTAAAACAAAGATGGCAATGCAAATATGAATTAATAATTATTCAATTTCGCAATTTTAATCCATTATCCAATAATACATGCTATTAAAGCGTATTTATATTTATTATAAAGAATAAAATTAATATTAAGCACAAAAAAAATATATATTAAGAGACATCTATGAAAATACACGATAAGCTTTGCACCTATAAATTACAATGACAGAATTAATTATGAGATAAAATTAAAAACAATGTGAGCCATCTATCAATGAATTAAATAGCTATTTAAAAAATATTCATTTAATTTATGACCCTTTTTTAACGGGGTGGATATAAAAAAGACATAAAAATCGTCTGCATTCAAGTGTGTGGGAATGTGCAATTCTCCCCTATTCCAGATAAAATACAGGATCATACTAATGAGGGCGCAAGTGGCTGAATGGGACACTAAGTGAAAAGGGGATTCCCGCATCAAATCAATTCACATTAATTCGAAAACGACTTTGATAAACGACGCAGTGGTGTAGAAAACTGCAAAAAAAATCGCACATTGATAAAAATTCACTCATTCATAGTTTTTTTGCATTTGAATGGATATTGATTTGGAAAAAACCATTGACAATTACTTATTAAATTATTTTATCGCGAATCAAGTATAGATACAGGTTTTATATGATTAAAGTTTATTGTGTAGATATGCATGCAAAATTAGTAGTCTTGTTTTTCGTCTCTGTCTGTCTCCGAGCTTAATGTACAAGAGTGCTCTTTCTGAATAGTGGAGGGGGAATCTCAGGCCCTGGGATAGTACTACCTTAGGGGTTAAGACCTTTAAATAATCGGCAAACCTGTAAATAGCTAGTAAATCAATAAAGTTAGGGGTATTACGATTTCACTTTCTTTTTAAAAATAACTTTTTGAGGCCCTCTACTGTATCTAGGTTAAAACACCAATTCTGTTTTATGGTAATCCTTTTTAACTGCGATGGAAACGTTTAAAATACATCAGCAATAAGAGTGTTAAATACGTTATTTACCCAAGACGACCGGAAGATACAACGAATCAAATATATATTTGTCGACATCAAAAATCTTATTGCATTTTAACCTGTAGGTAGTCCCGCGATTAAGCGGTCTGACTAGTAGCTCAATTGTCACGGGTTCAAATTACAGGAGGTGTGGCTGGGGACCGCACTTTTAAAACATGCATTCACTATGAAAAACGATGGCAAAATGGTTTGCAATAGTCACACAAAAGGGATTGTTAAATGCCACCTCGAAAAAAGCTCAATTTTTCATTCATGCTAGAAAACAGCTGATATGACCTTTTCAGCTTTTGATATTTAAGATGTGGGGGAATCCTAATGTTTCTTTGCGTGGACTCTATTTTGGACGCAGTCTCTGATATAAATCCAAATTTTGTCTTGCCAATCTTTTAATCTTAAGACATATCCCATGAATAATTCCCCAGATGACTCTCATTGAGATATTCTTGCCAATCACTACGCCTATTTGTAAAGATTCAATTTCACTGAAAAACCTCAAACCACATAAACTTTTAAAACCAATTAAAGATTTATACCCTAACGCATTAATAGCATATTACATTTAAAAATACAATCTTATTGAATTATTTGTGTTTAAAAGTTTAGTTTATTGTTGTTTGAGTGTTATGCTAGATGCGTAACTAAGCAGGTGCAACAAGTACACGAGGACCCAGGACAATGGGGGTCCTGAAATTCAACTGATAAAAAAGCGATCAAATATAATCATAAAATCGTTGATGTTTCCGTGGGAATACCCGCATCAAAGCTGCAAGCATGACGCTATTTTATATATTAGGAAAATAGCAATATAAATAAAATCAAAAATAAAGGACGCACATAAAGTCAGTTTTTCTAGTTACCACGTTTTGTTCATCTAAATGCCTTTTCTGGACCCTCCCCCCCATAAAAATTGGCGATGGTGATATTTCATTTTAAATAAAAATGAGAAATTGCCTGTTCGGGGGTAAAAGGGGTTTTGTTTGAAATGCAAAGGCTTAAAGTTCACATATCCACAGATTGAAATGTGAGGTTTGCCTAATGTGTTTTTTTAAAAGGGGGGAAAGAATGAAGAGGGGAAAGGGTCCATGCATACCACCCCTTTTTGTGTATATATATATCATTAAAATTATAAATTAAATGAAATTAAAAGGCTCACATGTTGAAAAAAAAATAGTTGAAGGCAATTATAAAATTATGCCATGTCCCCCCCCCCCCCCAAATATCTCATAAATTTGAGTGTCACATGCGTTTTGCAACTGGTGGTGTAGCTGGTGCTGGTGTTGGAGATGGTGCTAGAGCTGGTAGTGGAGCTGGTGGTGGAGCTGGTGGTGGAGCAGGAGCTGGAGCAGGAGCTGGGAGCCTAGTGACGGTGTGGTGCGGCGCGGGGATCTCCGGGAACGCCGGTATCGAGCGTTAGAAAGAGACTCGCAGATATCGCGTGCATGTCTCACTACAAACTAGAATCATTCGCACAAAGACACAACGTTGTACGTGCGTCATTGCTTATTTATTATTTTTTATCAACATCTTCACTCACCTTAAAAATATTTATGTCAATGTTTTATGCAACTTGTACTTACAATAAATACAAATAAAAAATTGACCATTCAATCGTGTTAACGATTCAATCTAGTCTCTTTTTATTTTTGCAAATTATGCAATTTTGAAATGATGCTATTGATATAGCTTAAGATATCGTCAACGTATAATGTAACTCTAGAGGAGATTGAAAGATTCAGTAGCCACCTTAACTAATTTAAATTGGATATGGAAACATGATTTAAAGATATATTAATTTGAAGATGTATTACTAGATGAAAAAATCTTTTATCGCAAACATTGAAGATCACTTAAAAATAAGATATGTTTAAAAAAAAATATATAATTTGTAAGAACTTAGTTGTTAAAATATCAAGTACAATTTTTAAAAATTGTACTTGATGGTAAATATTCTTCCTTATTTATATTCACCAATTATAACACGACTTTCCATTAGTAACTTACAATTTAGATTATTAACGAATCTTCCTTTCTTTCCGACCAACTACATCTTTTTTCAGTTAGCCTTAACGCACCTATATATTTTTTTCTTTAAAAATTATAATAGAGTGGTACAAATTTTTGGCCAATAGAAAAATGTATATTTAGATTATAATCATTATTATTAATAATATCTTTTCGTAGTGGTGTACATCCTGATGGTTCGTGTTGCATTTACAGGAAACCAAATTTCTTCATAAGAATCAGAGTCTAATATGTGCGCGGGATTTGATGGTCCTGAAACAAAGATATAGTCTATTTTAGTATTTTTCATTGTTCTTTTTTGCAATTTTAGGCATTTTTAATAGCTGTCATTTTTAGATAAAGGTTGAAGAGTCCGGCGCGATACAGGCGCCCTGTCTCATACCGCACTTTAAAATAGAATTTGCAAATATTTTATTTTGTTGTATAATAGTGTTTCATATAATTATTTCAAAAGAAGCAAAATAGAAAAAATCCCAATACATCTTGGACGTCGGAGTTCAAAAGGTTAATTATGTTTAAACAAAAATTTGCATATCTTTCAGTAGAGTTATAAAAAAATATTAAGTGCTCAATAATTACAAATTAAAATATAGTATGATTTATCATATTTTATTTATGTTTTAAATTTATTGAAATTATTATTTATTTAATAATTTGTATGTGTTTGATTCCTTTTTAATTTGTTGGAAGTTTTAAATAAAATAATAAACGGCCGTGGAAGGTTGCAGTGTTAGCGGGTTTCGGTTAGGGGTGCCTTTCAGTAGTAGGGATGGTGTCCGCGCGCGCATTGCCGGACGTACGTACCGCTCTTGCGTCTCGCTCTCTCTCGAGTCCGCGGACGGGTGAGAGCGAAACGCCCGCTCGCTCAGAGCCGTCTCTCCGCCGCAAATAATCTCCTGTACCGCATTCTAGTTATAATTCTTGTATGTGTTATTTGTGTTGTGAGCCGGCGCGGCCCGTCATTTGCTTCTAGAGCTTTTATGTGTCGAGCCATCGACGGCGGCCTACGGCCTCGCAACCCCTCCCCGATTAATACCTACGTCGTTTCGCCGGAACGCCGACCGATCACGACGGGAGCGCCGCGACCGGTTTGTGCATTTTTACCCCCCGCGAAATCTACGGATCAATCGACCCAAATAAGCATCCGCGAATTTCCCGATTTATCCTCGAAAACATACCGTCCGCGCGCGATCATCCCTCGGAGGTTAGACGGACGCCGGGGGTGCATCCGCGTCTCGGAGCATAACGACCTGTCAAATCGATACGTCAAAATCACACGCGAGCGTTTTAAATATCAATCGGAACATAACAGTATAATTAACGACCACGAGCCGAGTACGCGCGAGCGGCCCGCAATCGCATCCATCAATCTGCCTCACTTTGCGCCGCGTCAAACGACACCCGGGCGTTTGCGGATTTCAAAATACGTCGCATAACCTCAAAACACTCGAAGCGCTTTGTTCTCGGGCGACAGAAACGCGACGACGAATTAACGACGGCCGTTTTGATTTTAGAACTTCGACGGCGGCATCCGGACTGACTGTGATGACATTTAATGTTATGTGTTTATTCGTGGCTGGACCGCGACGCGTCTGACGCGCTGTTCCCCTTATTTTAAAATACGAAAACGATGTCCGTCGAATGCGAATCTTCGATCGCCGGCGCCTCCGTCGCGGGCATCGACGCAATTCAGGTGAGTCGAAATTATTTTTAGTCCTTTTCTAAATTTATTTTACGCCTTCTTCCGCAAGTTATCCCAGGTCAGGTCGGCTATTTATGTCCGCGGCTAATGAGCGTTGATAACAAAAGGGGAGGCATCGCACCCATCAGCAGGATAAGCCAATTCTAGATGATCGCGGACACAATAGGATAATCGGAGACAACGGCCATGACCTTATTATATTTATGCATATTGTCGGGAATTTCAATTTAAAAAGGGAGAGCGCGCGATTGTTTTTGTTTACGAAACGCTATTTATGATATTACGGCGTCGAACCGATCGGCGGAGTTCCTTTTATTCGGTACGTGTTGACATATTTTTTTCTGCACTCCCCTTTTCGTCGTTCCGCCGTTGTTCCGCATTACGTCGCGACGTCCCCTCGTTCTTATCTATGCGATGCAAATTTATTTTTAATTTATTTCTGCGAATTTAATTTCTGCGTTGAATATTTCAGACAGCGTCTTTGGCGCTCGAATACAAATAAAAATATGACAACGGATATCGAAGCATACTTGGCTTCTTGCCTGAGGATGGCCGGAACTCTGTGAAATAGTATGGATATTAACGTATTTTGTTTGAACTCATTCGAACCCATGATTATCTAATGCTACTCCGAATTTTATGATTTTTTTTTATGGACACATCAAGGGGATGCTTCTAAATAGGCACACCATAATCACAGGCATACTTTCTTGTTGGAGAATGTTACTGTCCACCTTTAGGACGTTATTGTAATCGAAGACAGACAAATGGGGAAAAAATCCTTTCATGCGATCCTGGATAAAGATCCGGGCAATTGCCATCAGCTGTCGCTTTAACCAAGCAAGAAATAAATATTCTATCAATAGATTGTATAAAAAGGCTCATCCATATTTCACATGACCGAAGAACATTATATTAGACCAATTTATTAACCTTACTCTTACGATGCTACGTATTTAGTACGCCATATGACGTACGACATGTGTAGTAAATACACCATAGTAAAGGATCATAATTTTGAAATTTTGCACGATCCTAATTCAATATCCTTTCTGAAACCACTGTCTAAAATTCATTTTGGATCAAATTAAATATATAAAGCACGTTAAACGGCATTGATGTTTAAATTTGATGATGTTTAACTATCCTTTTATCCCATTTTAATGCTGATACATTTGTATTCTATGGCGTTATTATCGCGCGACGACTCAATGCCAAAACGCTTTGTGTGTTATGTACTCGACATCCTTTTTAATATCTGTGTTTCTATTTACGATATTTTATCTACTTTAATGCGTCTGGCTAATGTTCAATAACAATTATAATCAGTGGTGTAGTGGGGCGGGAGCGCGTGGGGTCGGCGCTCCCACACTTTTTTCTAGACGATTTGGAAATTTTGCATAATATAATTGTACAAAATGTGTATGTTTTTAGGACCCAAAAATGTGTTCTCTTGAAAATATTGTTTATTTAAAACGTGCCATAAATTAAATAAAGGACACGATGGGATAGTGGGAAGTTTAACTGAAGCACCACCATAACAATCACTGTCCATAACAAAATTTGGCGCTATCATTGTCGTTATTCAAATTTATCCATGTTATCCTGATAATTAATTAAATTCTTCGTCAAGCGGCTTTGAAGAACTTCTTATGTTGAACAAAGACTTTCCCATTTCGCTTGCATTTTGATTGATTTTACACTAAAAACGTCATTTAAATCATAGATATTGTCTTAAACTGAGACAAAAATAGGGTTGGCAATCGAACGTTTATGTGTGAACAAGCAAAATTGTCGGATTTGGAACAAACTGATCGATGATAAGCAACTTCTTGTGGTTGATATGAATATCTATGGCATGTGGTTGCAATAACAGGATGGCACTACATGCCACACAGCGCATGCCATGATGAACATACTGCACGAGCGATTTGAAGGCATGCTTGTGATCTATCCACCGAGATAGTGCGATTCGTCGAAATTCAGCTAGATTTATGCAACAAAGTCAACGAAAATTCAAAGCAAATCCGTGGCGGGTATTTGAATGATATTATATTTTATGCTCACTATGATGATAGGTCTCAAAGATGATCCTATAAAGATTCCATAATATTGCAATGATTCCAATTTATATCGATACTTTGAAATTATTGCGCATTTTCAATTGTTTGGATATACCTGTTGATGAAGGATCTATTGAGCAGTATGCATTTAATGTGTTTTTGTAAATGATTTATATTAATCTTAATAAATAAATATTTACCTGGGCAAAAAGTAAAAATAAACGTCTCGCATTTAATGTGTTATGTTATTAATATTTTTTCGAAATTTAAAGTATTACAATATGATCTTTTCTCAGTGTAAATAATATAAGCCATTCTTCTAGAACAGTGGTTCCTAACCTGTGGGGAATTACCCCCCGAGGGGTAAAACGGCTTTTTGGCGGGGGTAATGACAATATTCATTTTTAATATGTAGATATAATAATAAAATGAAATGAGCGTCATATGGCTTGCACTCTCTTCCAAGAAGTCTTTCACTGTGTTCTAATGCCTTTTTAGTAATCCTTCTCGCAAGGAGAGGGATGAAGAGACGAGAGACGGAGACGATACAGTTTCAATTTACTCGAGCACTAATTTGCACGTTTCGCATTTGTGACAGTATTTTGAGTGAAACTACTTCTACTTCTGGAAAAAAGCGCTTATATAAAGAAGCATTTCTACAATGGGGTTTCACGAATATTGTTGACAGGAATATGGAAAAGCCCCAGGGTGTTATATGTAATAAAGTTCTTGATACAGAGAGCATGAAACCAAGCAAATTTAAAGAACATTTCGAGAATGTTCACAAGGAGTTGGCTGATGAAATTTTTAAAGACGAAGATGTGTCAACCAAAGTAGAATTTTTCAGATTACTCCAGAATAGCATTTTCAAAGAAGTGGAATTTCAAAACTATGACTTCTGTACATTTTGGTGAAAAGTAGGTGCTGAATATCCTATTATAGCTGATAGCTCTAAGAATATGCGTTGGGTGAAACTAAACCTAACTAAGTATGTATATATTATATATGTTGTTTTCTTCAACCAAATTTTAAAGGGGGGTAAAATCAGTTTCCCTGATAGGTTATAGGGGTAACGAGACTAAAAAGGTTAGGAAACACTGTTCTAGAATCTAGATGTATAAGATGAGGTTGCTTCTTTTATACACAAATACTATTAGAATTTGCATATTTAAGTATTTATCATGTAGTGGTTTCCCACTATCTTCCATACATAATTGTGATAGGATAAGAATTGTTTGGAAAGAAATTTGTTGTAAATTTAGTCACTCATAAAGTAGCCCTGCCTAATTTTATTAATTGTCATAATGTTTGCTCTTTTAGAAGCGTATAAAAAAAGCATAAACCCGGATTGAGACGATCTTTGTTTGTTCGTATGTAATCCACTGCCATTCCGTTCATCAGATTGCGATAAAACTTCGCCCCCGTATTGCTAAAGATTGCGCGAGTAACATAGGCATAGTCTAATATATAAAAACAATGTTTGTTTGTCTGTATTTAATGCGCTTCCATACCGTTCATCCGATTGCGATAAAACTTTGTCAACTTACTGTTTACCCTAGCGAAAATAAAATAGGTATAATAAAAATATTGTATGTTGTTTGTTCTTCAACAAGTTGTTCTTCGAAACGAGAGCGAATGTTCGTATGCTTTTGGATCCTAGATCTTCGGCTCGCGCTACACGTGACATGAAGCAATAAACCACGTACTGCATTTCTTGCAAATAATTATTAAGCGCTTATATGCATTGCAACGCATGCCGGGTATTCGCTGGTATTATAATAAGTTAACTCTTTACGGTCCGTACTCTCTTGAATTTATTAGTAAAATTTCGTTTCAATCCATTAGCTGGTTGAGGAATTATATCAATTTTTTGGAAAAAAAAAGTATTGTTGTTTGTATTTCTTTGCGAAGCTCGATCGGACTCTAAAAGTGGTGTTAAAAGTCTTATTTCTATAATATATATTCGCTGAAGAAAGAATAAGTAAAACATGTTTTTTTCAGTATCAAATGAACATTATTAGAAAGACGTCTTATTTTTTAAAATACATCGTCGATCTTAAGGGTTTAAGGTTGAAGTGTAGTTCCATTCTACCATTACATATCTCCGTCGAAGAAAATCCTTCTTCACACATGTTAAGACGATTCGGTGTGACAATCCTTATCTCCGGTCAAGACGACTCCCAGACTCCGGATCTCCAATTGTCGCGCTTTCCCGACCATTTCGAAATTGTTAATCGCCTGTTGTCTCTTATCAGTTTCCACTTTTGGAATAAAACGAAGATTTCGAAACGAAAACTTTGGAATGAAACTATGGAGCAATTCATCACAGGGAAAAGTCGCACAATCTGAATCTTTTGCCGTTCCTTAACTTTGGCGAATCATTGTGAACGGATGAAAAAAGTTTTTTTCTCAGATAAGATTAGATACATATAGCTGAGGAATTGTGTTTTTCTCGCCCGGGGAAAAGAAAAATATATTTACAAATAAAACATCCCTTTAAAATGGAACATATCGAAATTACGCCCCTCCGGTGGATTGGCGTTTTGATCAAACAACAAAACACCTGCCTTCGAACTGACGAAGAAACACCACCTGCAATAAGGTCGTTAAACAGGTTGACTTTCGTTAAATTGAGGGCAAAATTGTATAAGTGTGTCCCTTTTTCTAATTGCCTCCGAGCACCTTTCCTCAGGCGCGCCATACTTTTTATTGTAAAAATATGTTAAGGAATCCGCTTTCAATTAAGTCGCTTCGATATAAAACGCTCCCCCCTTGTATGTGAATATTTTAATTAAAATATTTCAACGCTACCGACTTTTTTTTTAATATGATCATTAAAATTCATTCAGTGTGCACCGCAAACGTACGTAGCCGCAGTGTGTTATTTATTATTGTTATCAACCCTCCGTTGACATAGCGGGGTCTTGGAGATGCGTCTACATCCTATTTAGATTTCTGGAGGATAACATTAGCTCAGTATTCGAGCCTACACAAGGCATTTTAAACCTTTTCACCTCTCAAAACAAGTTCTTTAAGCAGGATGTCTAAATAATTACGGCTGTGTCAACGACGTCATCAGTTAAATAGGCGCATGGTTAATTTCTAGCTTCCTGCAAAGTATTGCATAAATGGGATAATTCTGCAAACGATGATAATTTTATTAATAACAGCCTTACTTTGTCCACTTAACATCCAGTTACAACGTAATATATCCTGGCAATTTCGCAATTTTGCCGTTGCTTGTATTGAGTAATTCTGGAAAAGTGTCATAAAGTAATACGTATAATTATATTACTTATGTTATGACTATTAATATGGCTGGCTGTTGCGTTTTTAGCAATGGTTGCATTTGTATGCAAACAAAATCACGTAACTTGAAGTGACTTTGCATACATTATCTTATTTGATTCTATCTCTTTGCTTAGGAATCATCAGTCTATATTTTGTTCAAAATAGCCAGACTGACGCAGTGCAAAGTTCTAAGCTATCAATCCATTTTTTATTAGTATAAATACATAATACAATTTTACTTTTATATATCTGTTCCAGTATATCTGTCAGGACCGTCGCAGCGTGTACGAAACTTGTACATAAATAAATAAACATGTATATAAATGCACTTAAAATGCCATTGATACCATTGTCTTCGGCGATTTCAACATTTTTCCACGACACAAATCTGAATCAAGTAAAATTTGTTTAAAAGAAACTAATCGCCTTCCCCTCAGAAGCCTTTGTGGATGTAAATGATTACTATCAAAATTATATATATTTTTGCAAAACAAATAAGAACCTTCCATATCCCAGAAAAATGTATTTTTGTCGTTACGTGTTCCAGTTTCCAATATTTAGATATCACCCTCTTGTGTAATCCCCTGAGAAATTTCATTCAAGACTTACTCCTAAATAAAAATCCATTATGATGTAATGATATGTATTAATTGTTGTGCAAGTCCAATACATTAATGTTTGATAGAAATATTGATCCACAGTTCAATCTAATATATAAAAATTAATGTCTCTCTGTTCGCATGTAATGCGCTGCCATACCGTTGCATCAGATTGCGATAAAACTAAAGGATTGCGCGAGCAACATAGGCATAGTCTAATATATAAAAATCAATGTTTGTTTGTTCGTATTTAATGCGCTTCCATACCGATAATGCAGAAATAACATAGGCATAGTATAGATGCACCATGTTGGCGCATATTGGTCTGATGAAATGAATTTTGGACTGCAGAGTCAAGTTGGTCTTCAAAACGAGAGCGACTAGTACATATATTATAAACTGTAAAGTATATATATATAGTTTATTTCAAAATTGTAGTTTATTTCAAAATTGATATTGTCAACAAGATTTCTGGAAAATAATTGATAAATTAATTTGGAAGATCGAAAATATTAGTATTTCCTAGTTTTATTCTGATTTCTTGATTATTTTTAATTAAATACAAAGACGATTAACCCTTTGAGTGGTGAGCTAATTTTAAATCATCATAATCTTAGATGCTATATTTGCTTGTCCGCCACTTATCGTCGTACAAATCCACTCATCTGTCAGGACCGTCGCAGCGTGTATGACGCTTGTACATAAATAAATACTGTCACACAATATTCGATCATTTCTTCAAGCAAACATAAACAATACACTTGAAATCGATTCATTATAACATTCACATATTATTATTATTCGATAAATTTAGGTTAACTCCATCTTTGTCTCACATCCATCCAAATTCTCTCCATCTTTGTCTCAAATTCACAATCTCCCACTTGTAAGAGATTCTCTCCATCTCAGCAAAAAAATGCATACATTTGTAATAATATTTGAATTTAAATTTCGCATTATTGCTAATTGAAGTGTTATTAACACATTACCGTCGGGTTACTTTTATGCGCGTCTTTCGTATACTGTCGATAAATACTTACTTACTTACTTACTTTCGGTGGCGCCTATAGCCCTATCAGAGAGCCCCGGCCACCGACAACGCTTGCCGCCATTTTCGTCTGTCCTGGGCCTCCTCCCTCCAATTGCCCAGGCCCAGACGAGCGGCGTCTTTTTTTACCTGATCCGCCCAGCGAAGTCGAGGTCTTCCGACGGGTCTACCGCCACTCGGCTGAAAATCTAAGACGGCTCGGGGAACTCGGTGTATCGGCATCCGCGCCACATGACCTGCCCAATGGAGACGGCGGGTTCGGACGAAGCTAGTTATTGACGCCTCGCCGTACATGACCATGACCTCGCGATTGGACCTCATGGTTTCGAAACCCGAAGTCGCATCCCGGAGAGGTCCGAAAATTTTTCTCAAAACTTTTCTCTCGAACCTCTCGAGGCGCATCGCATCCCGCGCGGTCATGGTCCATGCTTCACCCCCGTAAACCACTACCGGCCTAATCAATGTTTTATATATTTTAATTTTAGTTTTAGCCGATAGTGATTTGTTTCCTAAAATTTTCTTCAGGCCATGGTAGCACCGATTTCCGTATTGAATCCTGGAGGTTATTTCGTTGCACATCAAGTTCTTCTCCGTGAGGATGGATCCTAGATACTTGAAATCCTGGACCCTTTCAATATTATTGTTATTGACACTCACGGAGGTACAACCTCCAGTATTCACTCTCGAAACCGTCATTAGCTTAGTCTTTTCATAATTTATAGTCATACCGAAGGTAGCAGCAGCCCCGTCGACAGACGTAAGCGCCGCCAAAGCTTCCGATCTCGATTTCGCCACAACGTCGATGTCGTCCGCAAAGGCAAGACACATTAAATCTTCGTTCCATGGATGTGCGTGTCCCAATCTGCCAGCCTCCCTCATGATTGCTTCCAACGCAATATTAAAGAGGATCGGGGAGAGGGCATCCCCCTGTCTAACTCCCGTCGTCACCTCGAAGGGCTCCGACAGGGCACCGTTGGCACGTACCACACTGACCGATCCGGTCACGCACATCCTCGACAGCCTCACCAGCTTACTCGGGATTCCCATCTCCAACATGGTCCTCCAAAGCTTTTCCCGATTGATGCTGTCGTAAGCCCTGCAGAAATCTACAAAAACGTGGTGGAGATCGACACCGTATTCCCACATTTTTTGTGAGAATAATTTAACCGAAAATAATTGGTCCACAGTAGACCTGCCGGGTCTGAAGCCACACTGGTATTCTCCGAGAAGTTCCTCCACGATGGGAGACAGCCGCCCGATGAGAGCTCTTGTAAATAATTTATATGCTATGTTTAAAAGGGATATGCCCCTGTAGTTGGAGCACAGCAGCACATTCCCTTTCTTATGTATTGGGCATATTACGGCCGTCCTCCACTCAGAAGGCATGACCTCGGTCTGCCATATTGTCAGAACGAGGCCATATAACCTCATAAGCAGAGGGCGTCCACCCCATTTCAAGAACTCCGCCGGGATACCGTCCACCCCCGCGGCCCTCCCTCCCCGAAGACCCCGTAAACAGGCCTCAAACTCGCCCAATGTCGGAGGGGTTATCTCAATATTATTTATGTTGACCTCAGGTGATTCTCCCAGATCCACCGACCCGCCGCCGAGAAGATTTTTAAAATATCTTCTCCAGCACCCGAGAACTTCCTGCACCCCGACCAACAAAACTCCGCTCTCATCCCTTACCATGTTCGATCTAGTCGAGTCATCACGACATAATTTTTTAATATTTTTATAGAATTTTTTACTGTCGTTTATTCGTGACTCGTCTAGCTCTCCCATTTGGCAGAGAAGAAAACGTCGCTTCGCCGATCGTATGATCCGCCTGACCTCCCCCCTCGCACGGATGTAAGCATCCCTGCCCACACCCGTGGGAGACCGAAGCCATGCCATTCTCAGGCGCTTTCTCTCCCCAACAGCGCGTCTGCAGTCCTCGTCAAACCAACCCTCGGTCTTTCTCCCCTCCGAGATTCCAACGCAAGTCTCTGCGGCCTCGCGCACTACGGTCTCGATCTCCTTCCACATCCTTTCGACATCGACCTCGCCGCTGCTTGGTCTGCTCTCACTCGAAACCCCCGTCTCGAAAGCCTCCGACACGCGCTTTTCAAAATCCACACGGACTCCACGATCCCTCAGAGCATCAACGTTCCAAATTTTTTTAGGGCGTTTTAAATTACTATAATTTGCTCTGAAGGCATATTTTATTTTCACGAGACAATGGTCGGAGTCGCAGTCCGCCCCACGCATCGTTCTGACGTCCGCCACACCACTTCTATGCCTTTTATCAATCAACACGTGGTCAATCTGATTTCGGGTGACCCCGTCGGCAGACAACCACGTGTATTTATGTATTTTTTTATGTTCAAAAGTGGTGCTGCTGACAATCAATCCGACGGATGTGGCAAAACTGACGAGTCTCTCTCCATTGTCGTTACAAACATCGTGGAGACTATGGGCTCCGATCGTGGGTCTGTAAAAGATTTCCCTGCCAACTTTCGCGTTCAAATCACCCAATAATATTTTAGCGTCATAAGAGGGCAGAGAGCTGTAAGTCTTCTGAACTTCTTCATAGAAGGCGTCCTTGATGCTGTCATCTGTCTCCTCTGTGGGAGCATACACACACACCAAGGATAAGTTGTGCCCTTTGCCTCTTATACGTAGCGTACATATTCTGTCGCTAATAGGGTTAAAATTTAAAACGGACGACAGGGTCCTCTTATCCAGCACGAACCCCACGCCCGATCTCCGAGCCGTCCCGTCACCACTGTACAAGATGGCCGCATCCCCGAGGAGCATCGATCCACAACCGATGAGTCGATGCTCCTGGATCGCCGCCACGTTGACCCGGAAGCGGGACAGCTCGCGTAACGTCGCGTCGAAACCTTCCGGTCCGTTCCAAGTTCGAACGTTCCAAGAACCGATAATCAAAAACTGGCGACACCTACCTGGGCGCTCCCGAGATAGTGGTCTAAAAGCGCGTCGGTCTTCACGGCTCTCTGTACGGGTGCAGGCGCCAACCACACTTCGGGGTAGATCACCCATCACGCGATCAGTCCGTCCATTGTATTGTTTTGTGACAATACACTTTTGGTATTGTTAATTACTTAATTATAGGACGACCGCTCGATCGCGCTAATGAGCGATTACTGTCGATAAATGCTTTGAATAAATATATTCAACGCAAAATAAATTCTTCAACAAGCTAAGATTTTTTGCATACATTTCTCCCGAAGATTTGATTGTATTGACTTATTTTAGCTGTGATCATGAATCGATTAAATTCGGATCAGGTCCATAATAAAAAGACAAATAATGAGTTTATAAATTTAACAACAATAAGGATTTGTAGGACGTTATAAACAATTTCTACGCGGCAGAGATTAAGGATTAATGGCGTAACCTTAGCGTCTCTCTTAAATCTTGATGTCATTTTCACTGTCGCATTAAATTGTGCGGCATCATTATCTCAAAAGGCTCGTTTAAATTGTTTAATTTCTACAGAAGCTTTTAAGCTCGAGGCTGCTAATGTTGGCCCCGGCGTCTCCCATCCTTATCGTTGGAATTATTTTATTAGAAAATCTGATATAAAATGCAATCTCGGTGTGTAATTAGAATCTCACTTCGAGAGTGGCACTAAATGTGTTAATAATTAAGTCATATAATGTGTTATTCTAACCAAGTGTCGGCACAGTGGGCTCTTTAATGGATTCTGGAGGTTCCGCTTTAAATCCAGACTGTGTAATACATTTTCCCTGTGTCAATCATATTAGGGAAGTCGAAGGATGGAGCATTTTTAAAATCTTGTTTCTATGTTTAGATCGTGACGAGTTGATTTTTTAAGTGTTGTTATTTAACAATTGTTTAAGATAATTGTCCAAACTTAAACTATCCAGACTTGCTTATATTACTGTTTAAATAATATTCTCGACAAGACACGCAATTCCTTATTATTGATCCATGTATTTTTAATTCAGATTGTAACTGAGGTGTGTGGATAATTTATGATAATTTCATATGTGGAGACAGAGCCGTAACAAGGGTATGAAGCGCCCGTGGCAAGTATCTAACTTTCGTCCCCCCCCCTCCGGAAATCCAAATTATTGTTGCTTTATAGTTGCTTCCTTGATTATATAGATCATGGACAAATCCGCAAAAAGCTCTAAAAGAGTACGGAGTGGTCACAAAGTTCGTATGTCCAATCGGTCCGCTTTTCAGACTACTGATGTGACGAATGAGCGCCTTGCCCTTCATCATGATCCCATAGAGTAAGTATTCAGGAATATATTGGGAAGTTCTATCTAATCCTTTTGAATTCACCCAATATATTGCCTTTGGATTATCATATTTTTAGGTCTTTAAAAACAGAACGAAAACCGATATTAATATATGAAACTGAATCGTAACCAAAACCGAAAAGAAAAAATAGCGATTCGAAACGATTTATTTTAGTTCAAAATCAGTTTATGTATTATTAAAAAATATACATCGAATTGATCATCCTGAAATCATTTCTCTGGGGAATCGGGAATCAATCAAGTCTCGTCTGCAATGAGATTTGAACATATATTTATTCGGTTTCCAAGGCGATTTGTTTGCATTCCAGATAAATAATAAGGACATTTTACGATTTGTGTACTTGAAAAGCGCTATCTTGTAGTTTCGTGTAATATATATGCAGATTTACATACCGCTTGGTATATACACATATCGTTATATTACAGGAGAAAGGTTTTACGTGTATGCGCGTCCTGCTTCGTGATCAGAATATGAGGATACAAGAAATGGAAATAGGGTCAAATAGCTTCTCTCAATAAGAATTCAGGTATTCTACCTTCTATTGGCATGAGGCCGTTCCAGAGTCTATCCCGGATTCGACCCAAATTTTGAAAATTACGCCGAGATTCCGACAGTATGTTTCGAGCCCGTAAATTCCGAAATTCCTCGCTATCGATCACTTCATTATTCATTCATTTTTGATTCGTTCCATTCGAAGCGTATTTATTTATGCACGTTTGTCAGTGCCATTGTTGAATGCATTCGTATGGTGGAACTCTGCTCGTGGACGCACTTTTACAACATCACGCAATATCCTAATTTTAGTCGGTAAGCGACAATTAATGATGGCATACAACTTTTTACATCTATAGAAAATTCTATGGCAGGAAATAGTGAAGAAAATTTCTTCACATAATTCAGGAAAGTTTTCTTCAATTCCATACAGGAGAATCGCACGTGATAATCTTGCATTTCCACATGAAGTTTTCTTCGCTGAACTACTGGTGATTTTAGCTTCGAAAGCTCCATGCGTTTGTATAGCTTCTCCACGACTTATGAAATATATGTTGAAAAAGGAAATATTCAAGGATTTCTCTGCTAATAAATTCTGCCGTGATTCTGCGGCATGAATAGTTTTCTTTGATAGTAGAAAATCAAATTCAACTTACTAAATCATTCCATCAGAGCTTTCAGCAAAATAAACGCAATGAGAGCTTTTTTATTGAAAAATATTTCTCAACAGCGAATTTATGAAACCAAAACTTGATAAGCTCAATATCATTTTATCATAAATATTTTTCTGCATATATAAAATATTTCAATAGAAACGCTCGGAATTTATTAGATTATAGCAGCCATGTTGTTAAACATTATTTATCAAATGTCTTTATATTGGCAAATGATATAAATAACATTGAATTTTTTCAGGCAATTCAATTAGGATACAGCCCAGAAACCCAGAAAGCATTTAGATAACCGAAACCGAAAAACCTATACTTTAAAATCGGTTTCGTTCCGGCAAAAATAATGATTTTATCGGTTTTCGGTTTCGTTTCGGTTCGAAGCTCTGATTAATTCCCATTTGTTTTCTTCTTCTTCAACGTAATAGCCTAATCTGTGTCTTTAATTATGCCATATTGCATTAATAATATGCGATTATAACTTGTGTGAAGTATCATCCCCATGCAATGGCGCTGTTAATCTTTGTAGATTTAATTCCAGTCAATTTAACAGTGTCATCTTCTGTGGCGCTGTGGACACTGCATTTGCAATAACGACAGCAATCGCTTCTTGCGCGTGCACCGTTGTCGGTTAGGTGATGACGCGCAGGAGGCGGGAGTCGTGAGGAGTCGTCGGATGGCCTTGGTTGCGGGAGGGCGTCCTTCCCGCGATCAGATCTCTCTCTCGTGATTAATAAATAAATTATCTAAGACAAGAGACTTTCTATTCGATGTCATTCCACCTCCATCCATCCATGGTAAACAAATCGAATAGTAGGTTCAACAGTATAGAAAATAATTATTAGAATTCTCTTTACAATTTTTTATCGTCTTTATCTCCATGATTTTTATCGAGTCAATTGCTCAACGTTTAGTGGACATATTCGAGTCAAGTCGGTTTGATAGATAATTAGCAATCATCCGTATGTCACCGAAAAGCAAGGTCTGCTGTAAACATCGCTGCTGTGCATGAGAGTGTACGGGTGAACCCGAGGCAGTCAATTTCTCGTCTTTCACAAGAACTTGGTCGTTCTGCGATTTCTGCGTCGAATACATCAATGTGGTCGCTATTTACGTCATATCATATTAACAGCCAAATGCCAAAATTTTTGTACGCCCAATCAAGCGATATTTGGTCCCTTTATTAGCTAAAATCTCATCCGATTTATAATTGATACTCGCTATACGCTCGTTGTTGTAGTAACACCCCCAAATATTTTATTGAAAACTGCCTTTTGTTATACATAAAACCGTAAATTATATATAGATAGATTTCCGATTTCGTATGATTGTAAAGGCGATTAACATCAATTCTTTTTGGTCATCATTTGTATTTATATAATGCAATTGGACTGATTTTTGCTGTCGTTTCGATCAATCAGACGCAGAAGACGGATGTCAACGTGATTGAGTTGGATATGAGACTGCGACATTTAATGAGTTAAATGTCTTCCATGTGGTGATCTTCAAGACAGAACGAATCCATCGTACTAAATTCTAATATCAATAATTGGTATAATAGGTTAGATCCTAAATTTATTAAATTAAAACTTTAATTGTTTCTCTGTAACATGGAAAATATAATTAAAATGACATCTTATTTAATGTTTATGTTATTCATTTTTAAAATAAGGTAGTTTTCCTGCCGCACCCTGTACGATATACAAAATACGTCTGTACTTCAATTAGACGAATTTTACTATGAACGACCATTACTTTTTAATTGTTGGCTTTATGCATAAAACTGTCTAGACTTATCCATTAAAAGCAAATGTTGTTTTATAGATTTCATAAAAATAACAAAATGTGTCCTTCTTGAGAGTTTTTCGCGAGGATTAAAATTGCCTCGGAATTCCATTGCGGTTTATCTAAATGGACCAAAGTTCATAATATGATGAATTTGGATAATCTGAGCTACTATTCAATTCAGATTGTCACAAATGGAATTTTCGGGCAGTTGGCTTCATTAAAATCCAATAGAAAACTTTGATTCTGAAATTCATGGGAATTAAGCTCGGCATCATAAAAGCTGGCTTATTAAGCATTTCATATTGGGCTTAAATTCTTAAAAAATATGATAAATATCTGATTGCTTATCTGATATAATTTTAATACATGTTAATGTACTTCAACACAATGATGACCGGATACTCAAATGGCAGTCGTACATTCCTCATTTATCAATTCCATCCGAATGCACTTTATAATAATTCCCACATTCTGATATCGATGTTCATTTTCCACGTTCCCTCCTTCGAGATAAAGATTAAGTGCGCCATTTCCTATATAACCAGTTTTCGAGTCTTCGGCTTAATAATGACAGGTCTTAATGTTCATATCATCAAATCAACAACCTGTAAATTCCATCGGGATTATTTTACTCTGAGCTATCACTCAGATCGTTGGGATAAAATCTTAATGTCCGCGTATACGAGATTCGTTGAAATTTGATATCGTGCCCATGCAACCGCATAAACGTCAATTTAAAAGCCATTTTGAAAATAATTTACATTGGTTTTTTAGATTTTATTTACATGCTGGAAGATCATGTTCAATTTTTTATGGCCGAGTATCGATTGCTCAGGCATAAGTCTTCGGCTCGGAACACCAAACGTATCGCATGGCACAACCTTTGAATTGATGGTTGTGAAACATGAAGATTGAACGATAAAGGGTGTCAAAAATTGAACTCTATTCAGGCGTGCTGAAGATGTCAGAACGATATGCAGCGATGACTCCAACTTGTTGTTATTAAATATGAATTTAGAAATAACATAGTTCATCAGACAAAGTATTACAAAATTATGCATATGGTAGCTATCACACTACTGTTAACACACACAGCTTATTTTTGAGATTCAATAATCTAAAGAAGAACGTTAACCTTTCCCTTTTTGTGCTAAAAACACCCGCGCGCTCCGATGATATGTATTTGATACACCATATGAAAAGTGATTCAAAAACCACAAAATTATTAATGTCGGATATAATATATCACAGGGAAGGACAGGTTAATAGTTCTGAGTTCATTTTGATTCAGAAATGACCTATAAATTAATTTAAAAACACATATTTCAAGTGCACCAATTAGTCTGTTATATCCTGGATATTATACTGATTGACCACGTAAATCTGATATATTCAAAATAATACTAAATATCTGAAGTTGAACAATTCAAAAATAGGAATTCAAAGATAGATAAAAGTAGCTAAATATGCTTAAGGACGTAATAAATCACCTGCGTATTGTTCTTCATTGGCTTTCATACGATTAATTCCTGATGATGATGGTGCAAAGTGAATGAAAGCACACATTAATTTGATTGATTCATATCCTAAATGTTTCTATTTGAATTACAAAAAAACACTGGATTCACATTGTGTTGAATTTTCGTAACATTCTGCACGGTAATCAATCGTCTAGTCTCAAATTGAGTCTGACGTACACATCCAACATCCACAAACATACATCAGCATCTAAAGCGAATACAAAACCACAAACTGTGTTTGACTTTAGACAGTAAGGGGTTGAAGCGGTCAAAGAGTGAAGGTCTTTCAGAGGCATTCGAAATGTGTCTCTGTGGAAAAAATTGCGTGACGGTTAATTGAGGCTCCAAATAATGACATTTTCTTTGGTCTGATGATGGCTTTTGTATGCAAATTTGTACAGATTTGCTCAAAATATTTCAAATTATTTTGTTAATAAATTAGCGCATGGAAGCTTCATGAAGTGCCGACATAATTAATTATGTGGTTTGGACTTTTATAGGTAATATGTCAATGAAAACCACAAGGATCAAGCATTAGATTTCCCTAATGGCATATAATATATAATGAAGACGCTTTAAATGACGGATTTATTAAAAATATATTAAAAAACATTATGGATTATTTTGCGCGAAATATTCAATTATCGCGTAAATATGTTTACATACATATCTTGGGGTATTTTATGTGTCGAATGAATATTTGAAAGATTATAATATTAGTATGGTGTCTTCTTTAGATCATCTAGTTTACTATCAATTGCAATAGTGTCAGATAATCAAGTGTTTTAGATTAATAAATGAGGTATAATGGATAATTTTAAGTTCATGCATTTCTTATACGATTCTTCTGTTGAGATATATAATTGTTATTGGCGTAGATTTAGAAAATGATGACTTTTCACGGGTCCGTTCTTCTTTCGGATCATGTGTAGCCGGATGGATGGATGGGGTTGGACGGGCGGCGAACAAAAAGACTCTTCTCTAGATAACTTTTTATTCAGCACGAGAGAGAGCGATCTAACTGCGAGAAGGACGTCTTCCCGCAGCCAAGGCCAACCGACGCCTCCCGCGCGTCACCACCCAACCAGCGACGATGCACGCGCAAGAAGCGATCGATCGGTAATTCCAGACGCAATGTGTTTACAACGCCACAGAAGATGTCGCTCTTAATCTGGTGAATTAAATTTGATCAGATTAAAAATTGCCGAAAATTGAAACTCCAAGCGGCAGATTGTTATGGTAACATAAAGTAACATCTACGCCTGTTACAAGCCTATTTTATTATATATTATACTTTTCATAGGAGCTAAGAAGTTTTACTTCTGCCATGCGTTTTCTTTTAAAATCTCTAATAGCTTAAAATTTAAAGATAACAGCTTATGAGTATAAAAATATTTTAAAATTTAAATATATCAATACTAATTAATTTTACCGAAAATATTATTTTTTCCTAGAAATTGTAGTTAATTAGCAAATATTACGTGAGGCAGTGATCGAAATTTTGCACCCATTTCTATAAAGCTAATTTTTGTTTCAGTGTTTACACAATGTAAAATTATAGTCTGGTATTCAATTAAAATATACAAAGTTGTTTTTTTGTTTATAAGTAGTTTACGTTAATTATTGCTAAATAAACGTCATCTACTTTCGACACAAGGTGGCTAGATCTTCGGAAAACGTGGCTAAAATGACCGGATCGAGAAGCTTCCTATTCGATGGATTTTTTTTAATTATGTCAATGGATTTTCTATGTAGAAAGATAAGACACTCCATTTGCATTTTTATATAATACTAATTAATTTGTACAGCGAAATTCCGGGTTATATTTGAATACGCGATCAGTTTGTAGCTATCATTATATGCTAAATACAATTCCCGTTCATATTAGGAGGTAAGGTAGTTTTTTTGTTTATTTTCTAAGCGTTCCCACAGAAGCTCAAACGTACGAAAGACGCAGCGAAGCTTTTATTAATACACCCTTAGCGATAGAGCATTTATTTAGATGGCTTTATGAATATGTTGGTTATGATGTTCGTTTTGAAAGTGAACTTAGTTTTCAGCTTTTTGGATGTTATTGACTTTTGAGTTGAATTTCAATAAGTCAAAAAGCTTTATTGAAACGCAAGAGCTTTCAAATAATTGCGAATGAAACATGTTCGCAAGGACATTTAGTCGAATGTTTATTTATCATTACGCGCACGTCCACCCCTCGCGGGATTCGCGCACTTGGGCATAGTAATTCATACACTGCTTCGAAAAATCCCCGAACCACCCCAACCCTTTTTTCGTTTCATCCTCACAAAAAAGGAATGCGTACTTATTTTACACCCTCCTCTGTGTGCGCGATTGCATATACGCCGCGAAAATATAAAGTTTTGCTCTTCAACGTTTCCCGATGGAGAGGTGTATGGTCTGTCGGCAAACTCTCATAAATCTCGACAGAAAGAGGCCATTATGACGAGTCTTCCCACGCGAGCTCTTCTCGCATCTCGCCAGATATATTCCCCATAAGTCCCTCCGAAGTGGATGCGACGAATATGAACCTGGGACTTCGTCTACTTGGGAATGCATCCCGGGTCATCTCGACAGGTTTACGACGGCCACGTTTGATGGGTTTATTTCTTAACAGGTTCTGGCTCCTTTAGATCTTCATTCGGGGGTGTGTACTTGTTATTTATGGACGATTGTCGCAGTATCCACTTCCAAGCGTCGCATAAGTAAGTGAAATCCCTCTAAAAAGCCCGTTTTTACTACCATATTTTTCTTAAGCTCTGAATGTAAATTATATACCTTGTAAGCATAAAAAAATTGTTATGAAGAGCGCGTATATCTCAGAAACTCAGGTAGGCCGCACCTTTTCTTTGAGAATTCTTCAAGAGTGGCTTAATTTAACAATGATGAACAGCGACTGGCACACATTGTCGCTGACAAAACACTTTTTCTTCTATACCTAGTCCGTCATAAATCACATGCAAATTCTAAAGCGCACTTTGAATAGATTCCAAATGAAACAATGGATGTGTAAGTTCTAGTTGTTCGTATATAATAGCAATTAGGGATCATTATCAAGTCATACCGTTTGATTTATAATCACGAGCAAAGTTACTCCAATTGAAGAACTCCATTGCAATTTAATTATGCAGCGTATAAATCACTCCATTACTCTGATTCATATGATAATGACACAAAAGCGTTTAAAACCAATATTAAACAATTTAGCGCTGTTATGATAATTGAAATCCAATTGTCCAATAATGCAAATCATACCCAAATAATAAAGTGGGCTCTGGATATGTAATTGACTGTTAAATCGACGAAAGCCTTTAATTATTGCAGGCATTTTCTGTAATTAGCGAGGAACATAATCTCATTTATAGCAACAAATTATGAGAGATTCCCGCAGTTAAGCGTTTGGATTCGTAACTCAATCATCTTGGGTTCGAATCCTACAGGAGATATGGCTGGCGATCACATTTTTAAAAATATATATACGCCATGAAAAACCACGTCAAAAAGCTTAAAAATAGCTAAAAATCACTTGAAAAATAAACACGAATCCTACAATATACCGTTATTTTTCAAGTTTAGAAATAGAAGTATATAATGTTATAATTGAATAAGAATTGTGCAAAACAAATATTATATCAACACAAACATCAAACTCTTTAGTGTAAGACGTGTACTGAACCGATAAAACCGATATTTTCCAATCGGTTCAATTTTTACAAGTTTTTGGATTTGGGTTCAGTTCCGATGCCCTGCGCTTATGTCATCTGTTTATCTCTGTGGATGCTTAAATAATTGGAGAAAATCTTGATTATAAACTATACTTTTACATACAAGTAGTACCCGTAATTTAGCGGTTGGGTTCATAATTCAATCATTCTGGGCTCAAATGTATAGAAAATGTAATTAGGGATCGTGTTATCAAAACCATGCGAGAAATGGTCGACTATTGTCCCATGTAAAGGATTGCAAAAATTCATATACATAAAATATACCTGACTTAATGACATGGTTATGACATTTTTTGCATAAAATATATCAATCAGCGGAAAAAATATTTAAAAAAAAAATCCATCATAAGTTAGCCCTGAGAAATAGGTGGTTTTGCCACGACCACAGATTAAAAAGTAAAATTTTGAGTATTGACACACGGGTCTGTTGGATGATGAGGGATGGATGAGGGTGAACGGGCGTCAAACAAAAAGACTGTCTTCTCTAGGTAACTTTTTATTCAGCACGAGAGAGATCTGGCTGCGAGAAGGACGCCTTCCCGCAGCCAAGGCCAACCGCCGACTCTTCCTGACTCCCGCCTCCTGACTGTTAAAATAGCACCTAAAAAGAGACGGAAGATGTCGCTGTTAATCTGACGAATTAAATTCGCTTCGATCAACAACGCTATTGAATGGGGATGTTAAATCATCTACGTTACAGTATTTTTTCAAAATGTTAAAAAAATATATTTCGACAACCTTAACACTTACGGATATAGAGCGTATGTATGAAACATAGCAAAAGACCCTCTAGCCCCAAAAAAATGATCAGTGTTGTGGAAAACACCTTGCATATAAATAACAAATATAATACTAAATAAATCAATAAAATTAAGCCTTGCATATCCATAATTCTCATTCACTTCTCAATTAAATCTCATTTTATGACAGTCTTTGTTCATATATTGTCCATTCACCTCGTTGTATGGTCTTCCTGAAGCCAAACAATGCGCTTATACTATCGTTTAAATCCAATTTACATTGATGTCAATTATGTACTTTATCAAGGGTTGATATAGTGTTAATATGTTGAGTTGAAGACAAAAATATGAATTTTCTTTAATATCATAAATTTATGATATTGTAAGTATTATACAAGTGTGCTTAGAATAAACAGGTTTTATATTTGAAAAAAAAAATCTATACAACTATATTTATAAAAGTCTGCAAGCGATGCAAGATATGGAATACCGCAACTGCAACGTTCTTTTAACACTTATTTGTTCTTTATCGAATGCTTTGTATTTTTAGAAAAAATATTATATCTGTTTGAATGCCTGCAATTTCATTGTTTTTATTGCGAAATAAATACTAACATCAACATATGGCAGCATCACCCACTGTATCATAGGAAACAAAAGTATAAAGAGTTGCTTGACGTTAATATATGGCGTATTTCTTCAAATTCCCATTAGATTGTTTCTATCCCGTATAAATTGTGTACAAGAATTTAAATGAGTATATTCCAGTGGGGCAAAAAATGTTTTCTGCTTTGTATTTTAGTACTGATTCATAGAAAGTACTCCATGTAGAACAATAATAAATCTTCCGTTGTTCTCGAGCGCACTTGAAACAAAAATAAATCTCGTAAAATGTTGTTCGCCCCTGACCCGACTTCTTCAAAGTTTTTTCGTCGTTCCGTAGATGGCGTTCCAAGATAAAAAAAAATACTTATTCTATTGAAAAAAGTTTGTATTTTTTTGTTCATTTGTATTGTTAGCGGCTTATGTGGTCAGGAGGAGGGAAGTTTGTTAGGGGTAGACATGGGCGTGACGGTAGGTCTTGTGTATTTAAAAGAGTAGGGTTTTCCAAAGTGTTTTATCGACCTTTCGCCGTTCATCATCACTCTTTTCCACGCGCGAAACATAAATTCGCTCGCAGATATTATGCGACAGTCGCTGTAGCAGGGAAAGAATGCGAAACGCGGCTTGAAACAAATTAATTTGTTTATGGGTCGTTAAAAGCTCTGCACATAAACGGGTTAAAGCTTCTGCAGCAAAAGCTGCGCCACTAGGGCCGGTCTGCACAGACGAAGACTAATCAATTTTAGTGCAGGAAATGCATTCCAGCGGATTCTTGTTAAATTTTTGCTTCTATTTTGAATCCATTCTCCAAAAATATAATCTATCTAAATGTATGAAATTAGTGCAAGTGTTGTTGTAGTAATAAAGCTCCTGGATAATTATTATAAAGGTTCAGGAATCTAATTTATGGACAAATTTGGGAGATTTGACGTATATTTCGGATACATAGTTATATCCTTTTATTAACCCCTCAAAGAGATAAAATATACAATGTTGTGTCCAAATTCCAGTTACTCATAAAGATCATTCTTACACGTTGAGCTCGGAAACATAGAGAGTATCTTGCGTACATAGTACGATTGTATAAATCGTTAACCCAAATTTATCGACTAATACTGATATGTGAATGATATAATTAATCGATTTCAAGCGTATTATTTATGTTTACTTGAAGAAATTACCGAATATTGTGTGCTATCGACAGTGTTTATTTATTTATATACAACTTTTATACACGCTGCGACGGTCCTGACAGATAAGTGGATTTGTATGACGATAAGCGGCAGATAAGCAAATATAGCATCTAAGATTATGAACTAAATACATCGAGGATCAATATTGAAGGTTCAACCTCCATGATTGAAAATGGCAACACAATAATGAAAGGGTGTGAAAATTTAAAAACATGAAAACTATCGTCGAGGTCGAAGATCAAAATTTATAGAACTGTTGGTTTGAAAAAAGTTGATCGTTTGTAACGTAAGGTCCAATCGGAAAGTCATGGACATGTACCCAAAAGCATATATATGTATCTGGAATGATCAGATAAACAAAGAATCAGGGCAATTGTGGTAAGGAGGCTTAAGACAGATGAAAATAGCTGAATGTATTGGTGTTGGCTGGAACGGAAAACGAATGAATAAATTATTATTAAAAAGTTACGAAAATAAAAGGACAGGGTTATCGTACAAGTTTACTTCTAAAGGAGTAGTTTTTGCAAAGGAGTAGTGATACTCGGCTAATAACGCCACTCCAGAACAGTTAAGGGGGAATAATAAAATTAATCAACGATAAGAATGATGCGAATATCTTAATTATTAAAACAAACTCCTATCCGCATGATAACACGAACAATCGAGCATCGACTTCAAGACACTCATTCTGTTCTTAATAGCTTATCCGACGATGGCGATTTCAGTTAATTTTTAATGACGGTTAAAATATTTTTTAGAATACGATTTTTTATTGAAGAGTAAATACGCACATTTGCGAGTTTCTATAAAATATATATATATATTGAGAATGTTTAGACGAGTAGACTTTTACGGCACGACTTTGCTATCAATGTACGAGTGTATGATGAGACGCAAGACACCCGTCTCTGTCTTACGATTTCCGGTCTGATAGGGTTAATGCTAGCATAGTCTTTGTCTCCAGATATAAATTGTTGTGATAAGTTGGCAAATAAGACCATAGCACCTATTAATGGATATAATTCTTATATTAATGATGAACCAAAGTACATGCATCCATTGCTTCTAATATATATGGCATTAACAACATAAATAACTGAATAATATAGGCTGTTCGGGGTGTTAATTGCGATATGTGAGGTATGCTGGAATGGCTTGCGATGGGAGCGTTCTCGCGGAAACTCAAACGACATACGATGCAATTAGGAATGTATTAACACGCTGTCGCCGGAAGAATATATACTTATACTACATATTTGATTGAATACCTCGTTTTTATTTAAACGTTTGCAGCCGATATTTATGATATCTTCAAAATTAATATTTGAAATCCATATTATAGCAAATTTATAAAATATGCACTTTGATAGTCTTGATATCATTATAGAATTAATATATTTTTGACAATTGACAGTATAATAACACTCGTTTTGACCAGTCATCGATTCATATTCGACTATCCGTTTTAATTTGTTAGCCCGTTGAACCGCATTCGTTTCATCATTTTTAACATAATGCATACGCAAGTATTAATCCATTACATTGTTCGTGCTAAGGGTTGTGTATTTACTCGCTCGGGGGTTGTAACAGGAGGTGATCCATTATGGCGACCACCCCTAATTTGATTTGGTCACTATTGTAATTTTTTTATTGGGTTGTGATATTAATAATGTGCGATGATACATCGAATGTATGTTATATGAATTGATGAAAAAAATAATTAAATCGAAGCAATCCGGTTTCTTTTCGAACGAACAGGTTGAGATGACCGCCTGTCGCAGGTGCCTATTACTTCTGTTCGATCCTTAATAATAGGGCTCGTTCCACTCCTTTTTTTTAATCCCACGTTTTGATAATTATACATGACGGATGAATCAATTTAAAAAATGCGGATAATGATATCATCATTACGCTTTATCCGTGCACGTCTTGTAGTTCCATGTTTAAAAATAACTAATTTAATATGATTTTTTAATACAGGATTAAAATAATAAGTGCGCGTCCACGCTTATGAACTTTACCGCGTCAATTAGGAACGAAGAGGATCTTTCAAAAAGTTATACAATCTACTAATGTCATAAATATAAAAATGTATATTAATGATCTTGATTGGATTGAAGGATTTGGGTAAGGGGTGATTACAGCTTCGTGTTCAAATCCAAATGGGAAAAAAATCACCCTATCTTTCATTTGGAATATCAAAAGTACTAATATTTCCAATCAATCATATCGATCCAGGTTCACCTAGAAATCTTGGATCTAAAAAATTAATACCGATACCGATAAGCTCTCCGAGCTCAACGTACAAGAGTGCTCTTTCTGAATCACTGGAATTTGCTCGCAAATACGCGATCTTCCTACCATACAGATTCGTTTTAGTAATCAAGCTCTTATCATTCCGAATCCATTTTTACAATCTTACTCTCGTTGTGATTTCTGCTTCGTATAACAAGATTTCTTAAAATCTTGCTCGGTTGTTTTGAAAACCAAGTTGTAATTAAAAAAACATTGTATATTCAATCAGAATAATTATTATGAATCCTGAGCATTATTGCAGTTTGAACTGATGGCTCAATTTTCCGTTTAAATTCGACCCTTATTAAATACGATGGGTTGTCAATTTATCTTGACACACGCATAAGTGACATCGCACTTATCCAATTTCACTGATGTGTCAAATAATCATTTGAACTTGGACAGTCTGACAGCCGTAACGAAGCATGCACATTAATGAAGATGTGGCAAAGACAAAATGCATATATGCGCAACTTAAATACGTACAGTAGAGATCCAGAAGCAAAACAGAGTGCACTTATCCACTGCACTACAAATATAGATTTTACATCCACTGCACTACAAATACAAGATTTTCAACTGTAGGACTCGGATTACTATTTCATTAATTATACAAATTCTGATTTAGCTTTCAAATCTGGATATCGTAGTAAGTAATGCAGTAAATGCATGTACATTTTTAACGTTGAACGTGCTTCATATTTCAGCATGCGCATTTATCATTGCAACTTAGGTTCGCTGTCAACTTTTTTGCCCCCCCCCCCCCCTCGTTTCAGATCCTTTTTTTGGTAAATATTTATAACGCAGCCCGGCAATCATAAGAAGGATAGGCAATATATTGTAAAACAAGGGTCAATACATGAATTGCCCCTTTCGTGTAGTATGCCCTGTAAAATAATTTATTATTCATAGATATAAATTTGTGGGAAGGCGGCCTATGGAAAGTCTTTTTTATGCGGACGGGATATATGGTTCTGTGTGGGTGAACTTTAAGGAAAGTTGATGAGGGGTGACCGCCGAAGGTATTTGCGCATGAATTTTTAATAGTTCTTACTTACGATATTAGATTTTTTCTGCGATTGTTCGTTAATTTAACGCCTCGAGAGGCTTTTATGGTATTGCCGCGGTAAATAAGCCGGGGCGATTTGGAATATCCGTGTTTTTTTTTGTGCGATACTCTTTTCCGCACGACCCTCGCACTAATTCAGCCATTTTAACATGCCACCTGATAAGGCTTAATTTCGCATCATGCAACACAACATGCAATTATGGCACCAGCTTATAGAGGGTAAAAAATAAAATGTATATGTGTATATATATATATATATTATTATTATTTAACAAAATTAAATAAATCATCATCCAAGAGCGATTGGATGATAATTAACAATTATTATCCACCCCAATCAAAGACGCTTTGATCAGGACGCCCATGCGGTTCGTTGACTTGTCGGACCGTAGAAGAGGCGCCGAAGTTGCTTAAAATTAAAATTCTAAAAAATGCTACTATATATATAAATGCACTTAAAATGTCATTGATACCATTGTCTTCGGTGATTTCAACGTTTTTCCACGACATAAATCTGAATCAAGTAAAATTTATTTAAAAGAAACTAATCGGCTTCCCCTCACCCTTTAATAAAGTATTGAAGAATTAATAGATTTCTGAATACTTTTTTCGTTGAATACCTATCCAAAGATATATCTGAATACTTAACACTTTATTCCCAAAAGCCTTGGTGGATGTAACTGAATACTATCAAAATTATATATATTTTTGCAAAACAAATAAGAACCTTCCATATCCCAGAAAAATGTATTTTTGTCGTTACGTATTCCAGTTTCCCATATTTAGATATTACCCTCTTGTGTAATCCCCTGAGAAATTTCATTCAAGACTTACTCCTAAATAAAAATCTATTTTAATGTAATGATATGTATTACTTGTTGTGCAAGTCCAATACATTAATGCTCGATAGAAATATTGATCCACAGTTCAATTTAATATATAAAAAATCAAGCAACATAGGCATAGTCTAATATATAAAAATCAATGTTTGTTTGTTCGTATTTAATGCGCTTCCATACCGTTCATCTAATTGAGATAAAACTTTGTCAACTTACTGTTTATAATTGCGGGAATAACATAAACATAGTAAAATATTGTATGGATACACCATGTTGGCGCATATTGGACTGGTGAAATGAAGTTTGGGCTGCGGAGACGGGGAGAGATCCCAGCTCCTTGGCTCGCGCTACACGTGACCTGAAGCTATAAACCACGTACTGTGTTTCTTTTCAAAAGATTACAACGATACTTATGCAGAACTTTAAGATGGACAGAAGAAGAAAAATGTTGATTTTTCTATATTTATTTTAAGACTTATATTATCATAAAAGTTCGGTTTCGAATCCAGATTTTGGAAAATAAATGATTAATAAATTTGGAAGATAGAAAATATTATTATTTCCTAGTTTTATTCTGGTTTCTTGATTATGTTTATTTAAATACTAAGACAATTGATCCTTTGAGTAGTGAGCTGATTTTAAATCATCATAATCTTAGATGCTATATTAATACACTTGAAATTGATTCATATATCATTATTAGTAGATAAATTTGGGTTAACAATCGTACGATGTACGCAAGATACTTTCTCTGTCTCTGTTTCTCTCTAAACTGAACGTGCAATACACTCTCCGTCTTTGTCTGTCTCTGAGCTAACGTGTATGAATGCTCTTTCTGAATCACTGGAATTCAGACACAACTCTGTGTCTTTCCTCTTTAAGGGGTTAATAGAGTAGGGCAAGGCCAACTATATGTGATTAGATTTTTATACATAATTATCGTCCTTATTATCAACGGATTAGTACTCTTGTAAGTAATATGTTGATATTTTTAACTCATTAAGCACCGAAGCTTTGAAATGTATCCGTATATCCTTAAGTGGAAATCGTGCTATTTTGAGATGCCATCTTTATCTCAGCATACAGGAAATAACAAAGCAATTCGTGACCGGGGTTAAAACAATACGGCAATGCGTCACAGGACGAATCGCGTCCTTACGGGCACCAAAAAAAACCCATATAAATCAGAAATCTCGTAAATATGTATGTATGCATATTCACATAAGCGTATATGTGTAATATCGGAATTCTCAATTTGGGCACCGCACATTTCTTATCTCACCTGTACTCCTGAATAGTAAATGGGCCGACTCGTATGTGGGGAGGGGCCATGAATAAATCTAGAGTCCGCGAAAAAAGGCGTTTTCCCCGAAATTGTTTTCAGGTTTGACTTTTCGGCACATAAATATCAGGGTCCCGAATTTTATCCCGGACTCCCATGTCGGTCAACGTGAAATTTCACGTGGGAAAATGTCCGCCATCCATTACGGGGTCTTGCGTTTGGCTCACCTTTTGTTTTTGCCCCCTGAAAAAATTACTTAATGAGACTCTGCCTCTGAAAGAGCTCGTGCGATTTATTTATCGCCCTTTTCCATCATCACTTACCCCTAAATGCATACACAGGCCGGCGAACAATTTTTGCCCTGCCACGAAATTAAAAAAGCTGGAAACGGGCCCAAATGGATACATAACCGCATAATTATGCTGAAGAATGAGTGGTGTTTAAGTTTTTTTTTAATAATTTATTTGCATTTTTTTAATGAGCGATTAAGCCAGAAAAATATAAATTATTATTTTTATCATACATACACATTGTCTCAAAATCGTTTGTTTATGAAATTACTTAAACAACTTAAATTAGTAGATTAAAATGCTACTTTGACGCTATTTGATACGTTCATCATATAAGCCCGTAGGTCAAGTGTGAAAAATAGGGAATCCAATCCCGAGCCAAAATTTCGGCCCCGGGATTTTGGGATTGCAATAGACCATCCGGGGATCAGTCCCAAACTCAAATAAAGCACTAAAAATTCAAACATTATTTTGAAAATATACCCGAAGTAACATTAAAGCATCGATTGTTTCGTCATTTAGTCTGGATCTGATTTTGGAAGCCAGGCAACTTGCTGCTGAAAATGCACGCTCAGCCTCCACATTCGTTGGAGGTATCGTCATCAGATATTTAAATGCTAGTTCGAGTTGATCACCGCGTGAGCCCCCCCTTTTTAATATAACACCATCAATGTGGCTGATAAAATTCCTTTCTGCTGAGACACGGACTAAAACTCGCGAAATTCCCGATTTCCCGACAAATTATTTATTTCCATCGCTGCAGATGAATACTTATATACTATAATACTTTGATGTGATTCGTAATTATATTACGGAGGAATACACAAATTCTGAATCCCGTATCTATTATATTTCATGTCGATATTCCTATTGTTAGAGTCGAGGTGTAGTAAATACATCACCGGTAGGGAAAGGTTAATATAACAATTTGATAAGCATACTGTATATATGTATACATAGATTAGATAGTTACAGTCCCTAGGCGTCGCCTAAGCTCACCAACTAGTAGTTACGCCATTGTTTCCAAGCGTCCAGATTTCGACGAAAATGTCTCGATTTAGTAGTCTTTATCGTGCTGGTGAGGTGTACGATTTCTGTTAGATAAAAATTTCAATCCAGAATTTTTTGGGACTACGTTTACTAGTCCCGGGATTCATGAGCATCTAAAACTGTTCGGGATCCCCTAGCTATAAACAAAAAAGTTTTTGTCTTTAAATGCCTAACGCTTTACAATCCGTGCTCGCGTTAACGCGTGATTTTAATCATGAAACTAAAGCATTAAAAAATTATAGATTTATATTTAATTTTTTTTCTAAGAGACACACATATCAATAGTTTAATCACACAAAATATACCATACATTCAAATATACTATTTAATTTTTTTTTCAATATAAAATCAGAAAACACCAACAGCTTTTCAGTAGATCTTCTTCCCCCCTTCGTATCTTTTTTCGATTCGATTAAATTAATAAATAGAACATTTGTACTTGTAGGCAAGATTACGTCTAAAAGAGATATCATCAGCAATGTTCTTATAGGAGGGACGATAAAAATCCAATTGAAAAAAAAATGTCTTAAACGTTTATACGCACTATTCAACATGGGCAACCAAATATCTTTTCCTTAAGATCTGATATCATATGTGCATTTGACCAATGGGCATTTTTATTGGCTCATTAAAAGCTTAAGATCTAGCACGATAGATGTAGAATGGATAAGCTTGCGTAAGAAAATCTATCTTTGAAAACAAACATTCGTTTCACAATGCCCACAGATCGAATGCTCACTGCCTTATTTATTTTTCCAAGATAGCATCGCTTATTTGAATAAATCATTCGAAGTATTTTCACGCGAATAGTCGGGACCATAAGTGGCACTGGTGAACGCAGTAAAAATATTAAAAACTGGTTTGGGGCGACTCTTTTTAAATCAGATAGTGTACCACTGCGGCACTTTAGACGCTAGAACAATGCCCGGGCTTCTCAAAGTGTGTCGCGATACAATTATTTTTTACTTGCGTGCCATCGTCGTCTTCAAAATCGATGGAAATCGACGCAAGAATACTGTTGAAATTATAACTCATTGGTTTTATAATATTGAGTACTTGTAGTATTGGAATTACGCATTGTGTCGGTGCATGTTGTGTTATATCGTTTGTTATGACTAATTATCATTGCGTGCCATCTTCTGATCGTGCGACAAATCGTGCGGCACTCACTTGTCTATAATATACACGATGGCATATTATTAGGCTACACAGTGCCTTTAATTGACATTGTAATCAATTAAATCCATATTATTAATAATCGATGAGTTAAGACAGATAGAGACGGAGAGAGTATCCTGCGTACATCGTACGATTGTATAGATCGTTAACCCAAATATATCGACTAATATTGATGTGTGAATGATATTAATCGATTTCAAGTGTATTGTTTATGTTTACTTGAATTGTGTGCTATCGATAGTGCTTATTTATTTATGTACAAGCTTCATACACACTGCGACGGTTCTGACAGATAAGTGGATTTATAGGGAGTATTATGTTGATTTTAAAAATTTATGATGATTTTAAATTAGCTTACTACTCAAAGCAGCTATGACATAGTTTTTAATATTGTAGGTATATAATATTAATTATTGCCTCAAAAATTATTACAAATGTCGGTAACAACATTGTCATTGCAGTAGACTGCCATTTTGTTTATTTACGATATCAAAAGATCAAAATAAGAAATTTTGCGCTTTGTAGGAAAAATTACACAAATAATTTTGCTGTCTCCCATATACTATAACAATCCAGGAACTGATTAACTCTATCGAAATATCCGTTCTATTACTATTGATTTCCAACATTTTCATGCTTTTTATATTGGCTTCATTATAGTTTAAATACCGTCTGAGTCCCGCACAACGCAATTGTATAAATCTCTTTTCTTATACAATAAGAATAATGTTTGGTTTCCGAAAGCAATTCAGAATGGGAACATATTTATTATCAATTGGAATAATAAGACGTTTTATATCTCCAGCATCATAAATTCCGAGCTCAATCTCTGGACTACCGCCGTTATTCTCATCCCAAATATGACCATTGTGCGTATACGCGATGCTCTCAAAAATTTACTATCAATTTATGTTCGGTTTTACTTTGTACTTCCGGCACATTTATTTGTCTTGTTGCTTCCTCCGTCTTCCAACATAGTGATTTTATTACCCTCACAGAACAGTAGCTGTAACCCAATATTTGCTATAAAAATAAAAAAAAAGCTACAATAAAAAAGGCTGCTCTTAAAAGGCGGGCGTTGGTGTGAGGCTTTGTTGATTTTTCCATATTGACTCCCCCCGAGTCTATTTGTTATTAGCGTACATAATTCATGAAAGAATTGAATTGTTAATGAAGAAAATTGCTTCATCGCACACGTACACACGCTTTCGTTTATTTGGACGAAGAATTAGTGGCAGCGGGGCGATTGTTTATTTATAATCCGGTCCGCAAAGTGTTAAGCCTCTGGTTTTATCACATAGTGGAGTCGTGACCGTAGAGTCGTGCTGACGTGTCTTTAATTACCATTAATTGTTCTTGTAACCATCGTAAGCTCTGTCAGTCTGCATTTCCTAGGACAGCCATAATCAACCCTTCAGATCGTAAGTGCGATTGAGTCCCGTATTTTTAGATGAAAATTCGCGAGGCGAAAATCCTCCATTCTTTGCCTTATTTTCGTGAAATTATCCAAAGTGACTCATGTCATCCTACAGTGCTCCAAATCTTTCCTCGAGTGTGAAAATAGAAAATACGCCGTCTGTCTATTTATATGACAATTTTAACACGGAACAATGCTCTTTCTTAAAATAACATCCATCTAATGCATCCAAGAAATGTATGAGCAATATCAAGCAGTTCCATATTTTCGTGAAATGCCTGCGTTTTATAAAAGATGATGGATGTCGCTTAAAATTATCTGAAATGCTATGAAAATCTTTTGATCTCATTCTGTGTTTTTATTTGACAAGTTATCGCTTTTCATCCTTATAACTTGACCACCATCATTGTCCAAAGTATAAAGTGTTGATACCAGTGCAACCTAAATTCATACAATATTCAGGCTGTATTTGAATAGTGTAATGTGCTTAAAGTGAATTGTAGACAGAAAACAATCTTGATTATACCTGTAAGTATTCTAAGGTTAACTTATGTTAGTCCATGTCAAAGATAAACACCCATCCTCATTTTCATAATAATATTTAAATACACATTAAACCCTCATATCAAAAAGTTGGCTGTCAATAACACTAGTTCAGTGATTTCCTCGTATCCCTATCATTTTCCTGTTACAAATTTACAATAGTCATTTGAATTGATTGGAGGAGGGCGTTGAAATTTTTAGCCTGAAGCTACATTTGGTCAAGTATTTATAAAGCGAGCTTTGAATCTTATTATGAAGGATCAGATTGAAATCCAGGTTGTGGAAAATAATCAACCAATGCATTTATCGTCCGTACAAATTCACTTATCTGTCAAGACGGTTGCAGCTTTTATGAAGTTTGTACATAAATAAATAAACACTGTCGATAGCACACAATATTCAGTAATTTATTTGCGTAAACTTGAAATCGATTCATTTTGGTCATCATTATTAGTCGATAAATTTGGGTTAACAATCTATACAATGGTATGATGTGCGCAAGAAGCTCTCTCCGTCTCTGTCTCTCCAAACTCAACGTACAAATTGCATTAGACTATCCCGGGATTAGTCCCAGGCTCTCGGGATCGGAATTATTAATAGTTTAAGAAATTACATTGATAAATTTGATCAAAAATTACTAATAAGTCCATTTGTCCCGATTTCCCGACAAATTATTTATTTCCATCGCTGCAGATGAATACTTATATACTATAATACTTTGATCTGATTCGTAATTATATTACGGAGGAATACACAAATTCTGAATTCCGTATCTATTATATTTCGTGTCGATATTCCCATTGTTAGAGTCGAGGTGTAGTAAATACATCACCGGTAAGGAAAGGTTAATATAACAATTTGATAAACATATATGTATACATATATTAGACAATTACTGCTCCTGGACGTCGCCTAAGCTCACCAACTAGTAGTTACGCCATTGTTTCCAAGCGTCTGAATGTCTTGATTTAAAAGCCTTCATCGTGCTGGTGAGGTGTACGATTTCTGTTAGATAAAAATTTCAATCCAGAATTTTTCGGGATTACGTTTACTAATCCTGAGATTCATGAGCACCTAAAACTGTCCAGGATCCGGGATTGAATTCCCTAGCTAAATTGCATACTTCTATTAAATATTTGTATATAAATAGCTATCATTTCTGGAGCATCCTCATCTGATTGAATTTGAATTTAAGTTTTTCTATAAGCCAAATTTTGGGCATTTTTTAAGCACAATATTTTGCAGTTTTAACGCGTTCGTGGACACGTCTGGCATTAGGCGTCATTTTTGGTATGAAAAATGACTGCATAATGCAGACGTGTCCGCGAACGTGTTAATATTCTTGTATAACTCATTTTTTTGTTTGTCTTAGTCTCTTTAATAATGCACTTTGAGTAGTAATATGAATATGGTATAATATGGTGTAAAATTTCCTGTCTCCTTATCTGTCTCCCATACCCATAATTTTTACATTACTCATATATCATTGTATCTTTAAATAATGTCGACAATTAAATGCCAAATGACGTCAACGTTAGAGACGGCTTTTTTATATTTTTGTCCCAGTTTTTTAGAGTGTCGCAATACAATGATTCAATAAAAACCCTGGAATATATACCCGATGAGTCATTAGAGCATGAGTGGTTTTTATTATTATACTTTTTTTTTGTATAGGGTGACCATATGATAAGATCGAAATTTTGGCACATTGAAAATTATTCATAAACTTTACATTAGGAATCGATGCACAAAATGACTAGAGGATTTACTGAGGTGCTTATTATTTTGGTCAAAATATTGCCATTTGGATGTGTATTTTTGACGATTTTTTTATATGCAAGATCATCATTCATGTACGCGCATAAAATTTATTCAGTCCGACGCTGTAGGTAAGAATTTAATATGATTATTCCGATCACAAACTCCACTCAGCGTTTCTGCCATTGTTAGAACGACCTTTGATTTCTCAATTGATTCTTATTTTATGGTTGTATCATCAGGAATTCTCCGCATGTCGGACGATTTTTCATGACGAGAAATCTTGATATAACGTTAAGGATGAGAGGCGGCGTCGGAGATGTCAAAAGGACGTCAAAAACGAAAGAAGTGGTGGCGAAGCATCCGTTGGTTCTAACTTCGAAAACCCTCGTTCAAATTGGGTCACCGAGTCCTCTTAAAATATCTTAATAGAAATATGGACGGCTCGAAAGTCCTACTTTAAATTTGCATGCTATTCATGTTTTAGAAGCGAGTTTTCCGGTCTGAAAGGCGGTACGGGATCTAGTTGAATCCTTTCAACCTTTTATTTGTCACGGACCAACTCTGCTCGTGTTTCATACAAGGCGACGGCTTTTATTAACATTTGTGTTCACTAATCACACATTTGGGACATTCCTCTTCCAATACACAAGCCAAATAATATACAACCACATGAGTTTAAAAAACATTACAAACTATTTGACCGCAAACATTGTATTATAGCGTGTTCTTTGTTTGAAGTCTTTAAGACTATAAATATAAATATACTTTGTATCGATCAAGATAGACTGATAGTAAATAAAAAATGCATAATATTCTTTAAAAGTTGATGTTGTTATGCATTGCCTTTTTTCAGTTTGTTGAATAAACTGTGTGTTTGTGTAATAAATAATAAAACTTATGCTACGTACAGAAACATGGTATATGTGACGTGGCGCATGCGTACATACAAGTTCATATCTTATCTTTTAGGGATAATTCTAGATCATTTTTATCCATTCATCATGTAACATGCCATATTAAAACATTTTTGATAGGAACAAAAAGCAAATGCTGTATAGGGCGGAGGCCTCCAGACTGTAGAGCTCCCGGACTGGCCCACTTCAATTATATACTCAAAGATAGACGGGTGCATGCGGGTCTGTTCACTATCGGATCGTAGATCAGAGCAGTCAGGCGTTGAAAAAATTTAAATCGAAATATAAGTATGGTTGTATTTAGATATGATTGATACATATTACACAAGAAGTCAAAGAATTTTCATTAAACAAATTACGCGTCAACGAATCTTCCTCCACAGATCCAAAAACCTATCATATACTTTAATAGAATCGGTTTTGTATCAATACAGTTTCATCTTCTGTGAGCTCAAAGAAGCACCACTGAAATTCCTTATCAAAGGATTCAAGGTATTCAATAATCTTCTCTTTCAAATTCTCATTAAGTTCGCCTTTATATTCATCTATCACACTACAGTGTTTATCAAGCATGGATATATTTCCACGATTTAATTATTTACTCTATTATATTTGCAAACCGATTGTCGTGATTTAGGAGATCGCGACCCATGGCTTGAAAGCCCCTACTTTAAATAATATAATGCTGTTGTCAATTCCGTGGCATTTAAGTGGTTAAGAAGAAGCCAGACGAGTGAATGTAATCTCATAGTCGATGCATTATTCCGACCGCATTATCTGTTTATTCGCCAATTGGTGATTTTGCATGAAATTTATCTTTAATACAAGTGTAAATCCTTATTTAGATCCTAGTTTTATATGCCACAAGCCGGGACTTCCAAACCTTTAGCCAATAAGCATCAAGTCTATTTTTCTAGTTCTAATGATTATAAATTTAACAAAGAAGCAATGAAATATTCTTAATTATGGTAAAAAATGAGTTTTTATTGCAAATAAAGACATATAAGAAATGAATCACTCGGAACCGAATCAAAAACCCGATATTTTTCCCGGAACGAAAACCGTAACCGAACCGTTATCAATTTTTGTAACTGAACCGGAACAAAATATCTTATGCATTATCTTATTAGCCCTTTGATGAGTATGAACGCACATGTGCATTTCTAATACAATAAGTACCAAAAATGATCCTATTTGAGTCATTTTTATGACTACTATATAAGTAATTGAGCATTTTTATTTTTTGGTTGAAAACTACTGGTCTTTTATAACAATTTCTTTGATCTAAATACAAACTTATATTTCTTCTACATATAAATTTAAAAAAATGGAAAAATATTAACTCCCGGAAGTGTGCGCTACAAAATTTAACTCATTAATCAAAGGGTTAACAAAACGTGTTGATATTATTTGTATTATACGCTTAAATTTCTTTGATGCGGGTGATGCGTTCCGCGGATAATCGCACCAAAAAAGCTATGGCTTACATAGAAATAGCGAAGAAGCGTTCGATCGATTTTAAAAACCGCATAACTTTGAAACGGCTATATAAAATATACCCAAAATCGCACAAAAAAAGTTAATAAAAAATCGCAATTAAAAATTAACATTTTTGTTAATGTTTTAAATGTTTTGCGATATTGGTAAAATTTTAAGGATTTCTGGTATCTGGCATCTCAAATGCCAGACATCCACTAGAGATTATTTTAATTACAAACTATCATGGCTGTATGATAATTTTCGTTGTGATTTTTGATATGACTCAAAATCGCTCTCTTCTTGGGAAGAAACAGTATGTGCAGTGCAGTGTCAATATCATCATTGTTCTGTGTAGACTTTATTTTTCTAATAATATAATTCTTAATTAAGATGTCGTCAGGGGGCCGGATGCGCCATCTTAGCCTGAAGGGTCTCAACGAGAAGGACGGGTGCGTCCGTCCCTCAGTAGCGATGGGGCTCTGCAGTCTTGAGATGGACTCGCAGCATACACGACGGAAATCTGCATTTTATCTCCGTAGAGGGGCGATTCTTTATCTTCGACCGCTCATTCGACCAGACCAAATAGGAGGGATCCTCAAAAGGATATAGAAACAATTAAAACATTTATGAAGTTTTAATACTCAAATTTATATACCATTGGTGATACGGCGACGATCACGAGACATAGGCTTCAGGATGATGTGAATATAATGTGAAATTAACACATGGCGGAAAATTAAGTTTGCATGTCCACAATTAACACGATCAGTCCGCAAGGCTCCCCAGAAATAATAGATAGCCTGTTCGTCCTGCAACCCTTAAGATCGGGTGCAATAGTTAAAAATTTTGATGTAAATCTGGTAGGCACAATGGATAGTTATATTGAAAAGATTCGGTTTTTTCAAAATTCTAGACTAGAATATCCCTTTAAGGGGTGTTGTCGCAATTCAGCGATAGCAGATGCGACGTGATTTAAACAGTCCAACATTTTTTCCAAATTTCGGTTAGTGTTGAGTTGTTTGAATTTAAAAAACCGCATAACTTCGAAATCGCATAAAAATAGGTTTAAGTGTATTCGCGCGATTCACAATATAGTGTATTTCAAGATCATTGCATAATTGCTCAAATTTCTGGATCATGACAGGATCAATTTGCTATGAATTTCAATCCGTACTATTTTTGTAGACGAGCTCAATGTATTTATAAAAGATTCAGCTGTCAAATTGACATGCCATTGACAGACGATCTGGAATCCATTTAATTCAAATGAAATGACTCTCGTTCTATTTGAGAAAATATTAGTTTCAAATGAAACCACATTTTTAAGATACAAATTGAATTTAAATTTCATCTGATGAATGCATGCTATGCATTAAAAATGAAGGATTAAAAAAAAGACTTGAATGCCTTCAGAGCTATCTACTGTGGAAGAGGATCAATATTCATCATCTAAGGCGGCTGTTGGGGCATCCATCATTCGTCGAGTAAATAATCCATCATGATGTCTTTTTAGATTGGATGAAGATTAGAATTAAATAGGAATATAGTCAGATGGTCTCAGAATATTATGTATTGAAAAAATAAAACGCATCCACAATAGTTTCATTACGCCCGAAATATATTTGTATGTATCTCAAATAAGATCAATTTTGATCCTGACAGTGTATAAATAAATACTTCGTGCTAATGTGCTCAATCTTTTATAAATGATATATGGCATTATATAAGATTGAGCGTTGCAAAAATGACTCCTCCCGTAGAATCCGGGTTAAATGTGTTCAGTTCGCTCGTTTTTTTGCACAAAAATCACATTTAATCTTCATAGCGCTATTATATATTATATAACTTTATATCCCACGGTGGAACATTTTGATACATTCATCTTGAAATGTCATGTCGGATTGTGAGATTCGCTCCATTATAAAACTCGTGCATTACTTAGGTCGTTTCAGACTGCAGTCTCTCGCGTTGTTATATTCCATTCCAATTCCAACTGCAGTTAAAATATTTTTCAATTTCGGTACATTCCCATAAAACTTACCTCAAGTGACCTCTTTTTCGTGTTTTCAAAACACACTACGGTCGTTATTGAGCGACCTGAAGCCATAAAAAATTATTTCGCACAATAAAAACGTATTGAATATTTACGACAGCTTTAAATGGACGACTATGTCCAGTTGTACCCGGTTTGATATATCATTTGTATCCATATGTGTAATCAGATTGTTATATTTGATCTATTTTTTGACAAGTATACACGCGTCTGGATACGTTCCCGGGGATATAAATTATATTTGCGGTTGTATGCGCGAAAGGAAAGAAATACCCGGCTTTGCCATTACTTCTCGGGGTGGGTTCGTGTATTGTAATTGATCGAATGTTTCCAACTTTTCAACAAAGAAAACATACGTACAGGTGTAAGAAAATAAAAGTTGGAGTGTGAAAAACAAAATGGGGGAAAAGGAAATCCCGCATTGATTTCCAAGCTGGGTTTGGGAATCAAACCTTCACCCTTCACCCCCACGGGTTTTTCAGATGTTTTACTTTTTCGGCAAAATTCTGAATTGATTTTCCTTTTTTGCGAATTTACATATTTACCGTATAAAGCGATATTTTATATTCGGGAATTCGACTTCAGGGCGTTCGTCCATTTCCTAATTACAATTCGACTCCTTCGGCCTTTCAAAATTCTGCAATTTATTGAGGCTTATTTTCGAAATAAACTGTCACTATATTTCATTATAAGTACTCATTTTTTTCTTCCGGTATCTAATTTGATTCCTCTTAAGCAACTTTTCCACCTACTTTCTCAATCAACGTTGAAAAAAATTCAAAGAACTTAATTGCCAAAAAAAAAAAAACATCAAAAAATCTTAAATAATTTATGATTTAAACATCCATCATCCTTCTATTATCAGATGTAGGCCATCTCCATATGAGAAGGGAAGGATTTTTGGTACGGTTATTTCTTATTGCCTTCCATATATGATAATATTAGGATAAGGGAATTTTTAGGAATAGACAAGATATACACTTAAACCTTTTTTTATGCGGTAGATGCGTTCCACGGAAAATCGCATAAAAAAAGATATGACTTACATAGAAAATGTGAAGATGCGTTTAATGGATTTTAAAAGCCTTGACTTTAACTTTGAAACATCTATATAAAATATATCCAAAATCGCATAAAAAAAGTTAATAAAAAAACAGGAAAACAATAAGGAATTTTTTTTTTTAAACAACATTTTTGGTAACATTTAAATGACGTTTTGTAGCTGTTACTATAGTCCCTAACTCAAAAAAATAAAGCATAAAATGGCAGCTGTTTTAAAAAAAAATAAAATATCAGTCAAAACATGCAAAAAAAACCCCTTATCAATCAAGTGGTAGCAGATGCAATATGATTTACATAGTCCCAAATTATATTTTTTTTCCAAATTTCAGTTAGTGTTGATGATTTATTTTCTATTTTACCCAAAATACCTTTATGAAATAAAAAAAAATGCTTTAAAAAGCCACATAACTTCGAAATCGCATAAAAAAAAGTCGCACAAAAAAAGTTTACTTTACACATTTAAGAAACCAGAATATATCTGGATGAAGACGTAACAATTGGGAATTGTTGTTTAAAAATCATAATCGGGACTTGAACCTGGACCTCTATAATAAAAATCCAGGATCAAGTCACTATATCATGGTTTAAATATATCAGTTGGTTTCTTGGGATATAAAGGCCTCAATTATTTCAAGGCGATCTCAGACATTTTCATAAATGCTTCGTTCATTTTGATGTGGTGTGCGAAGGTTACATGTGCGTCATTGGCCATAACTTTGATCAATAATTGCGAATTTATTCTATAGAAATCTATTATTATTCGATTCAACATGTTTTAAATGAACTACTTGTCGTTTAATTAACATTTTATGAGTCTATAGCTCTTTTGAAGAGAATCCATTTTGTATATTACATGTTCATATCGGCGATTTATTTTTTAGCTATATTATTAATTCATTTTTAAACTTCAACCATTTCATTTGATACGTTTTTTGAGGCTTGTGCTGGTACAGTTCTATTAGCTCTCTTCAAACTTACCAAGTTTAATCAAGTCTCTATTGGTGAGTTCCTCCATCAAATTTTCCAAAAGTTGATTGACATCTTCATTGTGTGCTTCCAGACTGAGTCGTTTCATTTCTATTTAATTTTCTTTATTAAAGTTTGTATTGGTAGCAATCCATTTTAACACACTTTAGTCGGGCTCTACGCGCGCTAACTTGCCGCTGTAGCGGACGAAATTGCGCACCGCATGCAACGACATACTTTCATATAAAAAACATTTTGATAAAATTGACTAAAAGCTAACTTATTATTGAAACTACGATAGTCTTAAAATACTTCCTTCTATGAAGTAAAATTTTACAAAAATCACGTCACCTAATCCTAAAAAACTATATTTTGTCCTAATATCGACGCTCATCAATGTGAAGAAGCATGTATTACTATACTACATTAAATCAATATAATAAATATTAATACTTATCTCGTATTACAGTACTAGTCGAGGGAATAATGTAATACTTGTCCCGATGAAAGTGTGTTTTCAAATTTTGTTAATTTGTGAATTTATTTCATGAAGAATGTTAACCTTATTTCAATATATTATATATTAATGTTTTTTTTTTTCAGGTGGGTTTCATATCCTTTAACTATACTTAATGCAGCGATATTACAATGGTAAGTTTAAACTCATTTTTATATGAATTAATATGATTAAGTAGAATAAATTTGCGCTAATCTTTAAAATGTGCCAGATAACTATGTAGTGCCGATGAACTGTGCATATATTTTATGGTTATATTACTGGAGGCTTAAGTTAAACTCTGTAAGTTAAATAAAAAAGAACGACATTATTAAACCTGCCACGAAAATTTGTTAAGCGAGTCATACACTACCCAAATATTGATATTAGAAGGTATCCTTCGGAGTCAACGTTTATAGCGCATTAAATATTCACTGTTGATATCAGAATAATGTCCTGACGTTGTTGACATTACGATTTAGTCGACGTCGTTATAATTGTCATATTTCAATAATGAAGAAAAATATTGAGTCGTTAAACGTTCCTTCTGCTCGGTAATATCTTCGCCGCTCCGTAAATTGAGTACGGAATTGACAGTGTCAATTTTTATTATTGTCCAACTAAAAAGCACCGATGAAATATAGGGATAATTACTTTTAATTTAGTCCCATATCTTTTCGATCAATCTTAATGGATCGGATTTAGATGGTTGTCCGTATTAGACATGGAGACCCGCTTAAGTGCTTCTCAATAAGCTGCTGACTACTGATCAATAGATATGGACCACCTGTTAAGTACCTGTGGACCACCAGCATCTCAGCGACCACATATTGGTGGACCAGTTTCGTTTATTTGCATTGAATGAATACAACTTCATCCTCGATTCAATTGTGACCATTGTGAGATCTTATTTATGGCAACGCAATAAAATATTCTTCCCATTCTTCGTGATAAAAAACGAAATAAGCTCTTTTTGGATGTGTCGTGGTATTGACTTCATTATCAACCGGTTAGTATCATCTTTGGCTATGTTTTGCAACTCTTCTGGTATAATGACATATGATATTTTTAACACTAGGTTTACCGGTTTTTCAAATTAAAGAGTGAAGGAAAACGCGTGGAAAAAATGAAGGAGGTTTAATTTAAAATAAATTTGATTATATCAGTCAAATTCAATAAATATAAGAATAAAGCCTTTTAGATGTGTAGTCATCCCATGGCCTAAACATATAGTTATAAAGACTTTTTTTGTGCGATTTCGAAGTTATGCGGTTTTTTTAGAGCATTTTTTTTAATTTCATAAAGAATACGTATCGAGATATTTTGGATAAAATAGGAAATTAATCATCAACACTAACCGAAATTTGAATTTGAAAAAAATGATTTCGTTTTTTTTTGCATTTTTCCACAAAAGATTTTCCAAAATTCCAACTACTTACGGAGTTATAGCTATTTTAGTGACGCAGCAACTTGACCGTTCCTACCATAATGAAATCTTTTAACGCGTTTTTCTCGAAACTATTTTTTTCAACACGGTTGACATCATATCTCAAGTTTTAATGAATTAATTTACTTCAAACCGGGTACGAACCTTTTCTATATAACCCTCTATTATTCCTTCCAAATTTATATCAAAAATGATTGTTTAACTATTTAAAAAAAAACTGACAAATAAGGCTAAAAATGGCTTGACTGAATTTTTTTTAAACAGTTGCCATTTTGTGATTTATTTATTGTTTGAGTAAGGAACTATAGTGAAATCTTTACTAATTATGAATTATATTGTTGGAAAGACATTGACACTGGGTATACTATTTCTTCCGAAGAAGAGAGCGATTTTGAGTCATATCGAAAAACGAAAATTATCATACAGTGATGATAGTTTGTAATTCAAATAATTAGTATTTCTCTAGTAGATATCTGGCATTTGAGATGCTAGATGTCAGAAATCCTTAAAATTTTACCAATGATGCAAAACGTCCTTTAAATGTTACCAAAAGTGTTATTTTTTATATGCCATATTGTTTTCTGAATTTTTTCTCAACTTTTTTTGTGCGATTTTGGGTATATTTTTTATAGCTGTTTCAAAGTTATGCGATTTTAAAAATCCATAGAACGCTTTTTCACTTTTTTTAAGTAATTCATTGCTTTTTTGTGCGATTTTCCGCGGTACGCATTTACCGCACAACGAAAAGGTTTAAGTGTACATCAGATATAATTTCTAAATTACATAGTTGAGAAGCACACACGTTTGAGTATATATTTGTATCACTCCATAAATAATAATCGGCGAAAAATACTAAGAAATAAACGTATGCGTTTTTGTAATTTTGCTCACGTGTCCGGTAAACTTAGTGTTAAATTGGCACTTTGCAGTCCATGGGAGCGAATACTTGTTTTAATAAAAATGTCAAAGACAACCCAACAGCTAAATTATGGGGCATAAATTCAAGTGTGTGATTAAAATCTGATGTTTTTAGCTTTTTGCTTTAATAATTAGAAAAAAAATGATGTCGAATTAATAAATACATTTCAATGTATGTCTGTCTGTTCTCTGTATAATCTAATAACCACATACAACCACAGGGCCGTAATAATTCGATTTATTTATATCAATGTCTCTAAATACTTATTATCATTTAGTATTTAAGTTCGCATGAATTTCCTATTCTCAGAGAGTTTTTTAAATTTCAAATTACGGTTTTTGTGAGTATTTTTTATTATTGCTTGCGTATTGGCCATTAATTCTGGTCGATCTCAAGCGAGTGGATATCCAATATTGATCGTAAGTACGACGTGCACCGTCGTACTTTTTCTTCATGAAACGACGTAATTTCGATACATCGCCGGCACGCGGGCAGTGGCACACTCTCCCTTATTTAAGAAATTGGTCGTAAAATAACAATGGTCGGTTTTCATGGATATAAATCGTGGCCGAGGAATTGCAGAAGGACAGTGTTCGGTCTGCGAGTTAGGCGACCGTCATGTGATAGGTCCCCGGGGAGAAATCCGACCTACCCTTTAAACTAATGGGGTGGTTTCTTGCTGTTTTTCCCATCGCCTTAGGTACCGACGAAGATGCTTGTGATGGTCGTAAGGGGCCACTGCTCGCTCTGGGACCATTGATTTCCAACGCCCTTTTCCATTTGCGACACGTTAACTTTTTTTTGTCATACCACGGATAATGCGAAATGAGACGGATGTATCGGTTTTCTGCGAATTTTATTTATTCAGGCATTTTGTATCCTCGTGGCAGGGTATTAATCATTTAAGGGTAGATTTGTGTTTATTATATAAAAGAAAATATGTTCAAACGAGATCGTATTTGCTGTCTGCTTTTTATTCAGAATCGGATTTTCTTTGATTACCCAATCTATTTTTTTCCGTTTCAGAAGTTTATTTTTTTCAGACTTACAACCTAATAACATCATAAGACTCCAGAGGTCTCAATTTGGATCATCAATAAGAAAAACTCAAGTAATTTCATATGAAATGTCCGATATTATTAGACCAAAGCTTCTCATTACTTGATTATAAAATTTTCATTTTATAAAATGATCATATTGACTGTACGGTACCAATGCTCAGATAGGGTGAAGAGTTCACATTTTTAAGTCTTTGTTTTTGAGACAAGAATTCCTTGATCGCTGAAATTGCAATCTCGATTGGAGTTTTTCTGTTTGTGTTATTTTTTTGTTATCAAGACCTTTCCTATTTATCAATAGTTGATTTGTGCAAAACTATTTTATAAATAAATATAACCTCTTCAATAACATGTGTTTTTAATATATTAAATACACTTGGGTCTGTTTTTATGCGATATATACGTTCCACGGGGAGTCGCATATAAAAATTCGCATAAAAATACTTATTTTTAAAAACCGCATAACTTCAAATCATTGTGATAGAATGAACCAAAAATCGCACAAAAATGTTTATAAAATAATATATCTCAGAAATCGTCTTTTTTTTAAAATGTAATTGCTGATTAACCCATTAAAGAGGTAAGACACAATGCTGTGTCTAAATTCCAGTGATTCAGAAAGAGCATTCTTATACATTGAGCTCGGAGACAGACAAAGACGAAGATTGTCTTGCACGAAAAATAATTGATAGGTTCCACTATTTTTGAAAACCGCATAACTTCAAAATCGCATAAAAAAGATCCGCATAAAAACAGACCCAAATGTATTTTAAATTAATTAAAAAAATGGACATTTCATAGGAAAACACCTGATGGTATTGTGTGTATCAATGAAAGAGACGAATGCGCTTATGATTATCGTTCATACGAAGTTTACGACAGGACAAAGACTTTTCCCATGTACTTCTTCTATCCTCAGCAAACTATGACAAAGTTCATTGAAAGTCATCTAGTAATCTACATTTAACCTGATCCCATGAGTCGCTTGCTGCCAATCTAAATATTTTTCTTTCAAAACAAAGCCACAAAAATGTATATTTTTTATCTGCGTGCTTCTTTTCTATATGGATAGCTGTCAATTTTGAGAAATCAATAAATTATATGGCTAAAGACGCACAAATGCGTATCTCGCATCAACCGATAGTACATGTAAGACTCGAATAGACGTAGCCCGATGTGAATGTGTTAAGAAAAAATAAAAGATGCTACTCCCAATACCACAATTGTAATTTTTTGTTCGATTTGGATCTAATTTTATGGTGTTGTTCCTTTAGAAAAATCGATTTTATATCATACAAGAACAAAGGGGTTGATGGCATTTAATCTTGCTTATCATTTCACATTGATCCACTATCAGCGCGTAGTTTGATCCTTCGAACTAGACTTAGAAAGATTTATTGCAGCTTTATAAAGTAAAGGTCCAAGGAAGGTAGTATTCCGACTATCCGAGAATTCATATTCTCTTTAAGAAAATATTTGGGTTTACAGTTCTGAATAAATAGACTTTAATAGCGTATCCCTACCGAATAAGATCGCATTAGTTCTGGTACCATCTCTAATCGTACGCTTCCCTACTAGCTCTAAGCTTTCTTTTTTGAGCTTATAATATAAGCAAATAGTTTTCGTCGTATATTTATGTGATATTGTATTGTGAAGATGACGTCATTGGCTTCATACGTAGGCATTTATTGGGAGGCTCTTTTGAAATTGCGCCCCCATATAGAATGCTATGGAGGGCCCTGATCAATAATTATGGAGGTCAGAATATTACATTAAAAATATTTACCAGGACCACTAAAATAATGCGAATAAAGAGATAATTTTGTGGAATTTTACCGGGACAATGGAGAAGTCCTTGAAATAAATCTTTTGTGTTTTTCTCTGAAAACCCGCTTTTTCGACTATGATATACTCCGCACTTTTATAAGTGCTGGACTTATTTATTCTTTTCGCGAATAATATTACATGAGCCATTAATACATTTTCGAGGCATCGATAATAAATGGTTGTATTAAAAAATTCGATTCGGAAATATCTCCGCATATTGGATCCTTATAAAGGCTTTGTGCACAAGAGATTCAGTGGAATGTTAAACTCTTACCTTATTTGGATCGCTTACCTTTGTGCTACAACAAAGAGAAGCTGTAAGGATCAAATATAGTACTGCGTATTTATCTTTTTTTAACAGTAAATATCCTGCAGGGTTTGGGTGGTCTCGTCTGTATTAATCACATCCAAAGATTTCCCTAACACTTTATGGTCGGCCTCTTTTTGATTCATATAAGTATATTTATCCTATAATACATTGGGAAATATCAACATTTTCTTCGTCTTATAAAAATATGCGCTATTTATATCGACTTGTTTGTCCTTTATGTTCCCATGGGAACGTTCTGAAAATAAAAATGAAAGATCAAATGTAGATACGAAATAGCGTACGGTGCCTATAAATAAAATATGTCACGGAATATGTCATCAGTGTCATTTTCCTTATTTACATTAAACGTATAGATTATATTCTATGTGTAAATACAAAAATAAAAATCTGTTTGTTTGTTTGCGGACTATACATTCCTATACCATTCATTCGATTACGATGAAACATTGGTGAGTTATTGGGCGTGTATCCAAAAAGGTTTTTAAATTAGTCTATATATATATAAAAATACTGTCTGTATGTATGTGCATTATACACTCCTATGCTATTCATCCGATTGCGATGAAGCTTTGAAGAGTTGTTGTGCGCACCTTCAATATTTATGAATTAAAACTAGCATTATTTGTACACGCAATTTGTTTTGCGAGTCATTTAACGGATGCACTATGTTTGCGCATGTTGATCTGGTGAAGTGAAGCGGGGACGAGGAGAAGAAGGATGTGTGCGCAATGTGACGGTCGGCTCCACTCACGAGATAGAGGGACGCAGTCAGTCTCCGAGGCCAAAGTGAAAGTGAATATATATATATATATATATTTGAAAATGATGCAAAAACTTCCCATAGTTCTTGGACGATGCTTTGGTAAGCACTGATGTATACATTCAACAGATTGGGTGGCATCCTTCAGCTATGTCAGAGAACTGTGTCAAACGCTTTATCCAGGTCCAAGAAACATGCATACAAAAATATTTTATCAAGCTATATTGCACTGTGTATCTTATTTTACAGTATATATTGATGGAGTTGTCAATAAATTTAATTTTATGAAGTGTATCTTGATATACGATAGTTTTTTAAATTTAAAAATAAGATATATATGTCTAATACAACTTCCGTAATCACCAACACATGCTTGCAAGATCGTTTTGACCTGGCTTCATCAGATCCATTTCCTCGTCTCTCTCAAACGAGCGGTATTTTTCGTCCATTTTTTAAAACTGTATAAATGAGTGTAGGTCTCGGGTTGATTGCTGGACGTATTCGTCGATTTTGTTATATATGTCCGTGTGCGAGTTCCGCTGACTAGTACATTGTGAAGGCTTTATTTTAATGCGGCCCGGGGGTGGAGATGTATAGGCGCTAATACCAACCCCCTCAGAAGGCAGCCTGCGGGGGCTGGCGAAGGAGCAAGTGGATCGCAGCTGCCCATCGTTTTGTCACTTGCTATTTATCAATGGGTAACAACTCCTTTAGGTTATGTATAGGGCGCCAGTTTTATGGGGTGGGGCAACACCGTGATGGACCGCACAGTAATCAGAACCAAAGATAAAGATGTGCCCGTCTCCGGATACTCTTACGTCGAGTACCTACCCTAATATTGACCAATTTGTCACGGCTCCGAGCCTAAATTTTCATCTCAAATATTTGCTTTCGGAGATTTAAAAAATAATTCCGGCCGAAATGAAATCGGCGTTCCCCCCCAAAGGAGGTTTTACATTGCTTTTGGTGGGCGTGCGGCGATAATTTGTTAATAATATTTGTGTACACGCAACGTCGCCATGGAACGAATGGGCATGAACGTGTTAATGAAAAAACACAATGATTATTTTTTTTACATGCCTAAACATATACTAATTTTTGTGAAAACCGAATTTAACACTTTCCATTTTTGTACGAAGCGGAAATTGCTTTTGACACTCTTTGTTCATTAATAAGCCCTACATGGATTATTTTAGGTTAGATGATTATTTGACCAATGTGTACTAATATTTGGAGTTGCAGTACAAAAAAATCCTTCATTGGATGATTATTTTGATCAATATTGATGAACGATTGAAAAATATGTAGATTTTGTAGGTGAAACTTCTGTTGGTGCCAAGAGCAAATTAACTTGAACATCACGAAAAGTGAAACTCCAATCAGCTTTTGGTTGGAAATAATCTCTGTGTCCGTGTTTTTGTAGTCTCTCTGTGCCCGTCACATACACAGCTTAGAGACGCCACGCGCATGCGCCGCGCTGTCTCCACTATGCGCAAGGTGCCTATTTTATTATATATTACACAATCACAGCTATATATTTTAGATAACAGATGCTTCCAAATACTAAAATGGCTATTAAATGATCATATTTTCCAAATTTATTGATACAATGTATTTTTTCTAATTAAATGAGAGTTTATTCAAAATGGCTTAAGGAAGAAATTAAACTAAATAAGATGTATTAATACATAGCTGAATAGGAATGACTTGTATGTCTTATTTCTACTTTAGTTATTGTCATAACCCGGAATTTTGTTTAAATGCAAACGAATAATTACGCGTTGCGCAACAGAGAACATTACTTATCGCTTTCTTTCTTCAATTCAATAACGGGATAAAGAATTCGATGTAATAAATGTATTTCCAATGAAGGGAACTATGCAGAAAATAAGAAACTCCATTTGTGTTTTTATATATCATAAATACATTTGTATAGCAAAATTCCGGTTTATATTTGAATCACTCTTGTGCGATCTGTTTGCTTGTTGATATGTGTTTTATTGATTTTTACACTCGGTGTAACACTCAAAACTACAGACATACAAACTATCGAACAGACATTATGGTCTTGCTATATATATTATATATCGCTCTTTTCATTCCGACCATGTACACGGAGAGCAGAACGATTATGGTACACATGTATAGGGACATAAATATATATTTAATTCCTCGCGCTGGGGTAACTTAATCACAGCCGATGATACATCCCGCCCCCTTTTTAATAGCAGGGTACTTGGCGCTAAAAAATGAACAAGTCTGCGGGAACTCAACCGCAAAGCAGCGACACTCGGAATTATTTATATAGGTGCCCGGTTTTCGGTGTATTATTATTATGATGATTTATGGGTCGGTTTTAAATTAAAAGCCCTCCACCAGGAGGAGCACTCTTTTTATGTCTTCTGATTTAACACCGTATCGCGTTACGCGGGTGTGCGTATGTGGCATATTTCGCGGTCGCGCCACATGTCGGCCCTTTTTTCCACCTATGAATAATTCATGGTCGGTTTCAATAACTTCATCGCAGGATGCACATGTCGTGCATTCAGAAATGCATCGCTCTATTAAAAACCGCGTCGAAATTATGAGTTAATCGAGTGTTTCTCAACCTTTTTGGGTTGGCGCCGCGAAGAAATTTCCAGGAAAATTCAATTGTGGCTGTTTCTCTTCCCTGTCGTCTTATTAAGAATGGACATGACATATAAAAACACATTCATAGAATGAATAAACATACTTAATATAGATTTCATCAGGCGGACAGGCGTCGGACAAAAAGACTCCCTTCTCTAGGTAAATTTTAATTCAGCACGAGAGGGAGAGATCTGGCTGCGGGAAGGACGTCCTCCCGCAGCCAAGGCCAAACAACGATTCTTCCTCGACTCCCGCCTCCTGCGCGTCACCACTTAACCGGCAACGGTGCACTCGCAAGAAGTGATCGGTCGGTATTCCAGGTCCAATGTTTCCGCAGCGCCACAGAGGATGGCGCTGTTAATTTGGCAAATTAAATCTGCTCAGACTATCATCGTTATTGCATGGGGATGGTAAATCGCTCACACTACACTACGTTCCATAAAAAGGCCCTATGTCCTAAGTGTCAGGGTTGTTGAAATATAATTTTTTTCGACATTTGAAAAAATACTCAAAATTTCACATTTAAATTGTGCACGGTCTCCAGACCTGACACCACTGGATTTCTTTATCTAGGGACGTACAAAAGAATTAATTTACACGACAGAAATGACTCGAATGTAGAGGTGACTTGATTGATTTGTATGACATGTAGCATATAATTGGAAAGGGTATAGTTTAGAGAGGTTTTTAAAACTAAACTAAGTTCAAAATAGTTGTTATATTTTTGTTGCAAGAATTGAAAGTTGACATCTCTCATTCGTTTTCATATTTTATCTGACTTTGAAAGCTCAGAAGTAATAATATTTAAACCAATTGCATAAAATAATTATTTATTTAGATCAAAAATATATTGCAAAATACAAAAAACATACAACAGGGCCTATGTGTTAGAAACATTAAAAAACGGTCATGAAAATTAATTCTTTTCGCAGCCCTATTCCATGGTTCACACGGTCTGCAGATCTGACACCACTGAATTTCTTTGTCTAGGGAGGTACCTTATTCCGTGACTAGTGTGGTCTCCAGACCTGACACCATTGGATTTGTTTGTCTAGGGATGTGCTGAAATTTTCTTTAAACCAATTGCATAAAATTATGATTTATTTAGATGTAAAATACATTGCTAAATACAAAAACAGTTTTGGGTATTTTTTAAAAATGTTGAAAAAATAATATTTTTCGACAACCTTGATACTTAGGATATAGGGCGTATGTGTAAAACGTAGCAAAATACCCCCCTAATCCTCAAAAATAATTTGTTGGTCCATATGCAAAACGCCCTGTATGTTAGTTGAAGACCACTTTTGACGCTCTGAGGAATTGTCCTCAATTCCGTGTAATTCAAGCGGTTAAAAGGAAGCCAGATAAGTGAATATAATCTCTATAGTCGATGCATTATTCTAAGTATTCATCCTTTATCGGGAATTCTGGCTACATAAGCAGATAACGGATTTGCATTAGGGGATCAATATGTGCAGAAATCATCTTCTCCTCCAACCTCAATCAAATATCACTTAAATGACGCATTTTTCTCATAATAACGCTTTTTATGGCAATCATAAATGGATTACAGAACATTCGTCGATGTCATCTGAATGGTTATTTCACGAAGGCATCTATGGATGTGAACATGAAAACACCCGTCTATCCTAAAATTGAAAATAAATTCAATATGACTTCGTTTGAACAAATTTAAACATTGTTCATTAAGCGGCTTAATTCAATATCTGAACGGGCATTGATACGTGTCTGAAAATCAGTTAACCGCCATTATTAAAATGCATCAATTTGTTCTGATGCGCTTTTAATTCGCCATATTAGCATTGCGCAAATTTGCAATCATGCCATAATGGAACCATTGTGAATATGAACAGCGCAAAAATTATGAATACGAAATTGCTGAAACACAATGCTGATTTTTTTACAAAGCTGGATTCAATTCGTGTTTTACGTCCCCATAATGAACGTACTGTTATATTCGATTGTGAATTTGCTTGCTTTTCAGATGTTGTTTGGCCGTTCAAAGACTGGCGTTCATCTTCTTCGAAGAATCAATTCCGATCTTAAATCGACGGCAAAGTTTGCTATGTTGCATGCGAATCTTGCACGTATCTACGAACTTATGCAGCTTTAATTTATCGCTCGGCGTCTTGCTTCAGGAACTCATTGGAGACCAAACAGCTGCCTATTTTATGACTTGGTCTATCGCAGACACTCTGATAACTTTTTGTTCATGTATGTCGCCAAATTCGATATTAAATCGTTTTCTAATTAACTGTCATTGATTTTTATACCTTTTGAGCGTTTTTGTCGATCACTGCTTTCTAAATTATGAACTCTGAAGATGCTCGATACTCCGTAGTCATTCGCTGTTTCAAATTTTTGTATATGTATATATGTGTTTTTTGTAAAAATTTCAAATTGTGCTTTCATTGGCACGATTATAAGATTTTATACATGTGCAATGTGAAGTGTAAAATGCCGCATAATGATCAATTTTACATCAACTAAAATAGGTCGACATGACACAATCTCATGCAATCTATTCCATTTATGTCACAATTACTGCGCTCAAAAGAAACAAGTAAGCTTACTTAAACGCAGACTTAAATACATGGTCACAATCGTATTTTTGAAATTTCACCAGGATCATATATGAGACGATTCGCCCCTATTTGACGAAAATAGATGATAAGCAGACTTCAGACGCGAAAATGATGCAGTACTATTAAATATTTACAATATAATTATTCAAAGTCGAAAGTAGGCCAAGACTCGAGCTTTTGCGGATTAAAGAGATTCGATAGCACTAAGCTTCTCTCGCTAGATAGCTTTTTAGTATACACGTCTTCCAAAGCTCTTGAGATGATGTCTTTTAAATCTAACAACTTTAAGAATAAAAGATACATTTAATTTTTGCGCATTCTATTTATACGAACGAACACGTTACGGCATCGGAATTATTCTATTAAATGTATTGCCATTTTTATGTTCGGCGAAGACGTCTGTCTGATTCGCCGAGTCTTTTGAAAATAATATTTCTTTGAAAGCCCGAATGAAGTCTGTATTGAAATTCGCGGAATCCTGTTGGAAGATTTACGACGCTGTAAGCAACCGTGCAAAACAAAGTACATGGCGAGGAACACCGAAGCTTTCGAAATTCAACGAAAGGGTATCGACTTTGTTAATTTTTACTATTTATTTTGTGTAATAAAATACGGTCTATTAATAATACAAAGTTTGCCTTTGTAAAGTGTCTATAGACGTTATCAGTTTGAATCCGATGAATGTTTAATGCTGAAACTTAGTAAACTTTCATGTAATATCATGCAAATTATTATATACTTTTTTACAAAGTTTTTTAAAATAAAATCATTAAGATTGCTTGCTTTTTAAAGGATGTACTTTTGGAAACAATAAATATAATAATTATCGATATGGAATGAGCCTATTAAGAACTATTGAAAATCAATCTGATTTATACAGGATGCGGCAGGGAAACTTCCTTTTTTTGAAACGCGCGCCCTGAAGCGACAGTTATTTCGAAAAGAATATAATGGCATTAATTTGAAAGTGCAAAACCTAACGTATTCTATCATGTAGGTTTAATAACGATCATACAAAAGACGAAGTAGTTTCTTTGCCGCACCCTATATCCAGCTGTATGTACCATATTTTTCAAGAATCTAAGCTAACATACTATATTAATGCTTGGATTTACTTGTATAAAAATGTATATTTATTATCGAAATGGGGGTAAAATAACTAGGAAAGAATGTTTTTATTTTGCGCAAACTAATTTAAACTCATCATAAACTTAGATGTAGGGGTCCCAAATATTCGTAAAATCAATTATTCGAATATCGAATGTGAAATTGTTAAAATATTCGAATATTTTATATATGTAGACGAGGGTGATTCAAATATAACCCGGAATTTTTCATTAGTGTTATTATATAAAAATATAAATGGAGCATCTTATTTTTCTACAAAGTTCCCTTCATTAGAAATAAATTTATTTGCTCAGGAAGAAAGGTTCTTGATCCCATCACACAAAGAAGGCGAGAAGTATTATTTTCTGTTGCGCAACGCGTTTTCTCGCAGACAAAGGCTAGAAATCAAGTAAAATTTTGAGGTTTTTGGTTTCAACGAAATCAAAAGGATCAGAATTTTATTTACTTTTCAGCAATACATATTTTTAAAAAAAAGTGCATTGAACGTTTCTACTTTTAAGCTTGATCGTAATTTCATTTTTATTGAGCCTGCTGTTGAAAAAACCCTCTCAGTTGTCATTGAGTTTGGTTTTATCGACAGTATCTGAAATATCACCCTTTTTTTTGGCATGATCGATATTTTTGAATAGTTTTTTAATAAACTTTACACAAATTCAATAAAACAATTTCAATAAACTTGGCACTTTTTTGCATTTCTTTGTTGCTATTTCGATTGGCAGAAGAACATCGAGCAATTTTCTTAAAAATATATTTCTTCATCATTAATAATTTCCGTTGTCCTTGTCTTTTAATGTACTTTAATGATTTTTTAATCTTCTTTAATTCTTTAATATTTTTGCTATCATACTTATGGATTTCCAACTTGTTTCAACTTTCTAAATTAATTAACGAATAATATTCGATTAATTTTATAAATATTCGAATATACGAATATTGGAAAACGGGCAAATATATTCGAATATCGAATATTCGATTGGGAGCCCTACTTAGATGCTATATTTATATATCCGCCACTTATCTGTACAAATCCATTCATCTGTCAGGAACATCGCAGCGTGTATGAAACTTGTACATAAATAAATAAACAATGTCGATAGCATACAATATTCGGTCATTATTTCAAGTTAACACAAACTACACTTGAAATCGATTCATTACATCACTCATATATCATTATTAGTCGATGAATTTGGGTTAACGATCTATACAATCGTACGATGTACACAAGATGCTCTCTCCGTCTCTGTCTGTCTCAGAGCTCAACGTGTAAGAATGCTCTTTCTGAATCACTGGAATTCGGACACAACATTGTGTCTTACCTCTTGGATAGTACATAAATTTATTACTCGTATAAACGTACCCCGACGGGAATGTGTTAATATACGACGTTTGTTTTTGGTTGGACCAAAGTCATACATATATTCAATTATGTACATATACTCAATGACCATAGTCATTGTTATGCCACAACCATGGCAAGCCAACATGCCAGAAAGTAAATATTATATGTGGATACTTGTTCCTTGAATAAACATATTATATTTGGTACGTTATATATAATATTAAAGTAATTTTGTACGATTATTTCAAACTCAATAAATAGTATTTATTTTCTTTAGCTCATAATATTTTAACTGATTGGAAAAGGCGATGATGGTAGAATAGGCATATGTATTTTATTAAGTTAAATTTACGTTCACATCTTTCTTGCAGAAATTCACTTAATAAAAACGAAAATTTGGAGGTTCAGACTGAATAAAATATGTTAAAACATCTTGTTTGTCGACATCTGTACATTTCGGTAAATCATGGATTGTTCGTGCAATTTTCCTAGCATCGTGCTGAATTTTCGCAGGTAGCTGCTCAAACGTTTTCGAAAACATTTCGACCTTACAATTCCTACTTTCGGAGCGTTTCTTCGCTGAAAAGAGCATGTGCAATGCAATATCACGTTTCGTCGAGGCGCAGTTTTCGCTCCGCTGACCGCCGTTAATATTATGTCCGATGCACCGACTGCATCTCGCAAACAAAGCTTGTACAAATACCAACTGCAACAAATATAACCTGATGCGCCAGAGAAGTGTAAAAATGAGCCGACCGCCGTCTGAATCGTTTATTGCTCATTGTCTGCAAAAATGACCGGCGAAGAAACCTCGTCGAGCTTTTCTTATTTGGTGGCTAGACGCGGTCCTTTGAATTGTTTTTAAATAGCCCAAGGAGCTCAACAACCCATATGATCCGTCTGCACATGATTCAATTGGACTTATTCAGTATTCGAATTGGTTGGGCGATTTTATGACTGGACAAAAAATGTGTGAGAGTGACATCGCAACACAATGCCATTGCACAATAGTCTAATTCGTTGTAGGAGTTATATTCGTCTTAATTGAAAGGCAACTAACTTACAATCCGGGGGTTAAATGAATGTGTGACTCTGTCATAGGTCATTTATATCCCACAAAGGAGTGTGAATAATCAAGTCTGACATTTCGGGTGTCTACCAGCATGATTCAGAATAGGTCGCGTTTGAACTCTTTTATTGAATAATTTGACCCGTGTAAACGTCAGGATCTTGAAGCAAATCAACATGACGACGTTAATCGATGCTGAAGTGTCGCATTTGTATGAAAATCCTTCAAACACCAACAAATCGTAACGTTAAAAGATGCCATATTCATTATAAAATGTAGGATCTCCATAGGAGATTTGAGGTGGTTTCTCATTTGTCTTCCAAAATGTCATTCAGTCATTCAGTTAAGCATAACTTTATCGATCGTTTATATCGAGACTCTCAAATTTGTTCGTACGATAAAAATGTTTTCCACGATCTGAATTTGAACCTGTAATTCATAATAAAAGTCCAGGATCTAAGCCACTTTACTAACATAACCCTGGGGAATGATGAATGTCGATTGATGCTAAGAAATTAGCATAATGGGCAATAAAAAAGGACCATCTAAAAAAAGGCTATTTCAGGCAGGCTGACATTTGTATGCAAAAAATGATCCGAAATTATTTGTTGAAAATAATTTTTTTTGCAAATTTTAATCCATTAGAACTAGTTGATAATTATTATTTTAATAATATTTATAATAATATAATATATAGGGTATTTTGCACATGGACCGACATTTTTTTTTTTTGGGGGGGTAAGGGGGTCTTTTGCTACGTTTTACACATAGGCCCTATGTCCTAAATGTCAAGGTTGTTGAAATAGTTTTTTTTTTATTTTTAAAAAATACTCAAAATTTCATTTTTAAATCGTCATAAATTTTTAAATCGTCAGAAATAACTGTTTTTGTATTTTGCAATGTATTTTTGATGTAGATAAATAATTATTCTATGCAATTAGTGTAATGAAAATTAATTATGAGCTTCAAAAGTCACATAAAATGTGCAAACAAATGAGGGATGTCAATTTCTAAATTCTTTAAATAATAAAATAACAACTATTTTGAACTTAGTTTAGTTTTAAAAAGTTCTCTAGATTATATACTTTCCAACGATATGCTACATGTCATACAAATCATTCAAGTCACCTTTATCGTCCCTAGACAAAGAAATCCAGTGGTGTCAGGTCTGGAGACCGTGTGAGCCACGGAATAAGACACCTCCCTAGACAAAAATATCCAGTGGTGTCAGGTCTGAAGACCACATGAGCCACGGAATAGGGCACGTTCCCACAAAAATAGGGCACAAGACGACAGACATCAGACAGCGACTGTCTGGGTTGGGGTTTCATTAATAAATCGAACCCATTTCCTGCGCTGCTGTATGGTCTGTTCCGGGTTACCCCAGACTAGCCACACAAAGATTGTCTTCGAGAAAGAGCGTCCAGATGCCCACCCCTTTTGCTCCACCACGAATCCAACCACAGTTTGAAAGGGGCTGCAGGAGATGACAAACTGTAGGGTCTACCTTTCCCCCATGATACATGTATCGGTTCGGTCATTCTTAGTATCTAGCCATGGAGACGAATCGCCGTTCAAACAGCCTAAAACCGTTCTCCCTATTTGCCTAGGCTGTTGAAGATAGTGGTGAGCCTTTGACACAGTCTCCACCAACTACTGTAATCGGTTGTTCCACACACCCCCTTTATGGGTACGCAGCACAGTGTGACCTGCGCACCCAACTCATGTTAGCTGGACTACCCCAGCAGCGTTTGATGAGCAAACCGACGAGGTTAATTTCGCACACCTCTACTCCACATCATTATTCCAGGGGTTCAACCGTTGCCCACGGGCGAATGGAGTCTAACACACACCCGAAGAAAATGGGGCACGTCAGATAGTCTTAAGACTTTAAGAGCGCCTGATTTTCCTATAGAAATAGTCGCGGAAGCGCCCTTGGATACATTCACCTAAGTGGCCCGCTGGGTTATCGTTAAAAAATAAAGCTCGTAGATCATATTTTCAAATTGCCTTAAGGACTTTATAATGTCCGCTATTAATAAAGTTGTAAAATTATTCAAGATAATATTCTCTGAATTGAGTGTGATTTTTTATACCCCTCTTTTTTTAGAGTTACATGATTTGAATCAATCCATGGCAGATTTGTATTATATCTGTAAAAAAAAAGCGAGCGTATGCATAGTCATTAGTGCGTATATGGCAGCATGATTTTATAGATTCAGTTGATACGACCGACCAGAAAATCATACATTCGTTTGGCAATATATTTTATCAAACCGATTCCATCCAAAATGATACCTACACATGATTACGTATTGTAAAATATTACTTGTTCAAACAAAAGTCTCAAAATTATTAAGACAGTTTTTAAATAATGTATAATTTATAAGATTTACAGTTGGAATAGTCTTGTAATAAATACTGTGTTTAAATGCGGACTGTGTCCTTTTTAATAGCAAAAAATGATAGAACATAACCGAAATTTATTTGTGAATATTTTTTACAACCATAAATACTGTTTGCACAATCTATTCAATTCTGCGAAACGCAAGTGGTCTCGTTAAGTAAATCTAATTGTAATATTCGACATCCCAAATATTTACATATCTCTGTACATATTGTATAACGTGTTCGCCTGATTTGACAAATGAGCAAATTTGATTCGAGCTATTTTCATACATGTTTGCCGAAAACCCATGACACTAAAGCGGCTAAGCCGAATTAAGCAGTTCAAAGATCATCGTGCCTTTTAAATTTATCTCATCGGAGGATTCGATAAGATTCGAATTATATAAATAATGCTTATGATGTTTGCGAAAATATTCCGGATCCGGAATTCTATGAATATTATTTAGGAAACACTTCCTTTTACATGAAGATATTTTTTCGGTGGAATAAAAATGGCATGAATAATGAAGTATATGCATTATTTTGAGTCTCCAAATATGGTCTTGAATTGTATAAACCCTCGGGAGCTATTTCCATAAATTTCATTCGTCGATATTTGCGCAACTTAGTGGAGAAATGGCGTAACCCTTTGTTTATCCAACATAAATCTTATCCTTTGATGTTATGAGATTTGCTGAAATATTATTGTAATATTCACGGCACGGCCTAAATGAGTTTCATTTAATATTTATATTTTGAGCCTTTGATTAAAATGTACGAAATTCATTTGATTAGTGTTTTAACACCTTTTATACGGTATTTAATTAATCGATAGCACCTTTAGAAAATGGCTTGATTAACGTTGATTAGAAACGTTCGAAATGATTTACGACTTCTGAGATAACTATCAAAGGTTTACCCGTTTCTGTTCTATTTTGTAGACTAAATACACTATACCTCGTATTATTTATATAGTTTTTCATTCATTTAATCTACCTATATTTATATTTTGACATGAAAAATAATATCAATTGTAAAACTGTTTTATTTAATAAAAGATGTTTCCATTATACTTTCTATTTTGTTTTGGTCTAGCCAACGATCAATAAGGAGTCTTTGAAAATGTTTAAAACGTGTTAAGAGTGCAATTTATTTCAATTTCTACTTTGTGAATTTCGTGAAGGCAATATGTTGGATGAACCGGAAAATAATCAAAATTTTAAACGAAAAACCTCAGAGATAAAGCGAATATGCCCTATAAATTTAATGATGATATGCTGACATCATTATTAAAATCGTGGAACTGTCCAATAAGATTTTAAAAATTTGAAATAGAAAATAATACGAGCAAGCCAGATTTGAACTGTATTGTGGGTGGTTTGGTTGTTGAAATCCATATTGGCGAATGACAGTCTAAACTTTTGCAGACATGTGCACTAATGCATTTTGAGAGCGTTCCTTGTCATTTCTTCCTGTGCCCGTTCCTTCCTGTACCTGAGCCTGTAAGCATGAGTCCCTCAGAACACTAGGCGTTCTTCTTTTCATTCTCTAATCTTCAGTATACTTTCTTTCTCGTTTAAAATGTTCACTTCAAAATGAAAGGCGGACTCCTTATATAGTGTTCAAATATCTCATTTAGATCTTGCATTTAACACATTCCCGGCCGCTATGTTTCACATAAAGAGTCTGCGCGAGTTTCGAAGAATTTGCAAAATATACGTCCTTTTTAAAAATCATATAATTATTAAACCAACAATCATATTGAAATGATTTTTTTAAACAGCTTTTGCAAGAACTTACTGTATAGATATAATATAATAATAGCTTTACAATCTGTGGTGCACATACCATTGTAACCAAATAAAAAAGTAATAAACCCAATATTATAAAAACATAAATAATACAACCAATTTTAGGTATACACTTGGGTCAGTTTTATGTAGATCTTTTTATGCGATTTTGAAGTTATGCGGTTTTCAAAAATAATGGAACCTATCCCTCATTTTTCTATAGAGCACAAAGTTTTTTTTATGCGAATGCGCATTATAAAAGTCATCCACATTTAGAACATCCAAATGTAAAAATAGTGTTTTTTCCACCCAACACGACATATTTAATTCAGCCACTAGATGAGGGCATCTTTTCCACTTTTAAAAAGTTTTATATTTATAAACTAAAGAATGAGTCATTAACTGTACCAGAAGTTTGGAAAAGTTTTCAATTTTGGACTGTATAAATAATGTTTCATGTGCGGTATCTCAGATTACTCTACACACTTTAAATTCTTGTTGGAAAGCAGTTTGGCACGAATGTGTTACAGATGGAAAAATAATAAAAACTTTGACATTGTCAGCTGATATCATTACTTTGGCAAATCAACTTAGAGAAGGCTTTGATACTTTTTATCATAATCATGCCGATGAATTGCTTTAGGATACTCCCTTGAATGATATTATTGGTTTGATGTTATATGGCAGGAAAGAAAATTATTGGTTAATCTTCGCAAAGTTTTTTTATGCGTTTTTTGCTACATTACATCATATTGATTTGAAGTTATGCGGTTTTTAAAAATAACGGAACCTATCCCTCAGTTTTCTATATAGTCTTTTTTTATGCGGATTTTTTATATGCGACTCCTCAAAGAACTTATCTATCGCATAAAAACAGAGCCAAGTGTATATATCTTTTGACAAACTAAAAAAATATATAGCATTTAAATATCATATTTTTTGTTTATATACATTTTGATGCTTTTCAATATTGAGCGATTTGAAATGCATTTATTTTAAATAACTCAAGTTGTTTTAAATTGTCATTTTATGTGAGTATTTCTTTTTCTTCCTCAATGCGTCGTCAATTCACATTTGGCAAAAGAATGAAAATTGTTTGTGGAACGACCTTCGCAACACAACTCATAGAGTCTCACGCGTGCGTCACAAATCCTGTAATATTCCAGAGTTAAGTCTTCCCGGGAAGAAAAATATTTTCTTTCGATCTCGCAACAGTACATTGATTCGTATAGCGTTATTTTTGAATTCGTCGTATTTCCGAACGGAGGTGAGAAGTGTTTCTCAGCGGAACGCCGAGCATGGGCAAGACGGGGCGTCAGGGGCTGCCACCCCCTAACCTCCTGGCGAAGGACTCCCCACAGCGGTACACGAATGTGCACTTTGGGGCTGCCACAACATCTCGGGGGAGGAATACACATTAGGCGTTAGTCGCTGGGGTGCCTGCTTAATGGTGCCCCCTCGAAAGCCCCCAAATCTTCGCGCCTCCAACACGGAGTAAATTAGTGAAATCGTCACAACTACGCGGGGGTGTGCGCCCTTGTACCTTTCCAGGTTTCACACGCCCAACTATACAGCACTATTCCATAAATCTTCCGTATCGAGTATAGACGCACTGACCGAAGAATAAAGACCAATATAACGCGATTATTTCTTACGGTTATTCTTCGGTAACCTTTCGACATGACCAAAGCGTTCGGGCATAAATTTCTTCACCTTTTCTCCCGGTACATATATCATCTGTAACTACATCTTTCCGGCTCATGTACTTTCTCAGCATCGTTTATCTTTTTTATATCTCTTCATCTTCATCCACGTCTTATTTCATATATGAATAATAACACTGACGAATGAATGTGGGCACCGCGACACATGTACTAAGCTTTTGTATACAGCATATTCTTTTTGGACGTCCTACAAAAAATACAACCCTCCATTAGCGCAAAAGATATTAAATATATTCAACAAGTGGAAATCTATTTGATAATTAACTATTATTTCGCCCAAATATTGGTCCAAATGTATTGCTTGAAGAATTACATCGAATCATTATCACGAAATAGTTTTATCTTTGCATAAAAACCAATTAATTCTTCTTAGTAAATTTCTGACATATGATTCATTGGCTTTAAAAAAAGAATTTAACGCAATAATCGCAAATATGCTCCACATTAGATGAACGACGATGCTATGCGTAACCCGACGGGAATGTGTTAAAGGTCATAAATTAAATAGTTTCGAGATTCTATGTATGTTTGTCTGTATTTCCACATAATAAACGCAATGTTAAATACGTTCGTCTGAACAAGAGTTCTTCAGCTGTAAAATAAATCTTAAATTCATCCGGGTCAGTGAGTCTAATATGTATTATAGATTTGATTAAGTTGAATTTTGCCATAATTAATATATTTTAAGCTTTGGAATAAAACTATTCTACATTTGAATTAATTTATACACACTATTCAGAAGCATTTCATATAAATATGAATATGAATCTACAAAAATGATAAAGTAACATTTGTAGAACCATTTTTATTGAAATCAACCGATAAGCACCGATAATGATTTAATCATTAATAATAAATACACCAAGTGCCGCTATAATGGGGCAGTTCCTGAGGTTTCATTACGAAGGTTCGTGTTCAAATCCAGATTGTGGAAAAAATTTCATTGTGCCAACAAATTTGAGAGATCGGAAGTATTAATATTTCTGATCGATCATCATGATTCAGATCTAGCCTGATATCCTGCTTTTGAAAATGGATCAATAAAGTTGGCCAGGGTCGTCTATGTGTAACGGATTTTCAATTATAGTCATATATTATATTATAATAGAGCATTTTATCTAATATCGATCCCGACGGGAATGTGTTAAAATAATATTACACTTGAGTCTGTTTTGATGCGATAGATACGTTCCACAGGGAGTCGCATAAAAAAAGACATGAACTCATAGAAAACTTAGGGATAAGTTAGGTTATTTTAAAAAACCGCATAACTTCAAATCAATGTGATGAAATGTAGCAAAAATCGCATAAAAAAAAACTTTGCGAAGATTAACCATTATTTTTTTTTAGAGTTCGTAATATGGAGACATGCAAATTTTAAGCTCGTGCTGGAATTTGAAAGCAGGTTCAGATTTTGAGTCATGTAAAATAAACAGATTGACTAGATTTATGTATATTTTTTAGGGGCAGGAGTTTCTTCCACTGCAATATTATCGTCTGTTTCTTTCCTACCATACAACATCAAACCAATAATATCATTCAAGGGAGTATCCTCAAGAAATTCATCAACATCATTTTGAGAAAAAGTATCAAAGCCTTCTCCACTAAGTTGATTTGCCAAAGTAATGATTTCAGCTGACAATGTCGAAGTTTTTATTAATTTCCCATCTGTATCACATTCGTACCAAACTTCTTTCCAACAAGAATTTAAAGTGTGCGAAGTAATCTGAAATACTGCCTGAATTACTCATTATTTAGTTTCTAAATATAATAATTTTTAAAAGTGGAAATGATGCCCTGATCTAGTGGCTGAAATAAATATGTCGTGTTGGGTAGAAGAAACACTATTTTTACATTTGGATGTACTAAATCTACTTGACTTTTTTTATGCGCATTCGCATAAAAAAAGCTTTTTGCTCTATAAAAAAATGAGGGATATGTTCAATTATTTTTGAAAACCGCATAACTTCAAAATCGCACAAAAAAGATCCGCATAAAAACAGACCCAAGTGAATTTAATTATATGTGTAAAGCGATGGAAAACTTATTAAAAAAATTATTCTCGACAAAATCTCTTATGGGCGTTGTCTACCTCTGACAGTGGATATAACATCTTATGGCACAGTCTCGACACTTAAGGGAGATATTAAGACATAATGAGTTATTTCTTTTTCTAATTCAAATTTTTAGTCCAAATCAATTCTAATAAATTAATAAATGCTTCCTTCTTAATAGACGTGCATTTAAAGGTCAGTACGATCTATGATATTTTTGATTTCTATCAATGCTATTATATCTTTAACGATCCACTTTGCGAAAATGCGTGCTTAAATTGGTTTTATTATTACAGGAAAATTTATGATTCAGACTGTAACATGTTGAACGTTTTACAAATATAAATTTTGTTGATGTTTGTGTATTTTATGAAGTTTCCAATTCATGGCAATATGTTATTTGTGGAAAAAAATCGCAGAAAGTATACCCTTAGTATGACATTGATCATTCCATTGGGGTTACGAATTTACAGCCAAGATTGAACTTGATAAAAACTAAAAAAGAAAGAGCCATAAACCTCACGTTTATTCGTTTCTGAAACGAACCCGACTCCATGGATTTCTTCGTTGCAATTCAATGCAAAGCCATTAAACCCCAAAAAGGCAATTATTATTTATGTACCCCGATATTAAAATATCATATAATTTTAAAACGTCTGCTTTCGAAATGCCCAAAAAGCAATAAAGAGTGACTTTGTGCGGGACGAACAAACTCGTACACGTATTACAAAGCGACCATAAAATATCGAACGTATTCCGCTACAGCGTCGAACAATGGAGGCTCTGAGCATTTTTGAGAACCCGTAAAACTTTTTAAGGGTCCCATTATTTTTACAGAATTCTAGAACGCATAAAAATAACTTCCCGCCGCGCTTTTCTTCGCACGTTCATTTGGAAAATTACCGTTTCGCAGGTATTAGCGTATCCATTTGTGTCTATCTCGGCGTAATTAACACGGTTTTGCACCTTGGCGTATAGGGCAAATCTTCTCCACGGCCAAACTATAATGTGTGCTCGCAGGATGTACGAAATTGATGTACAATCTATGTTCCTCATTAATGGACAGAATTTTGCCATCGGTTCGAAATAATGCGGAAAACGAGCAAGTTTTCGGGGGCGCGCATTCTGGAAAATGTCGTACCGCCCCATTTGTTTCCTAGTACGTATAATTTGGTAAAAAGTTACGAAAGTCAATATTTGGGCAGATTAATGTTATTACGTTTATGTGTCGCTTAAAGTAGAGGCATATTTCGTGAATAACGTCGAACTTTCGGTCCAATTTCGGCCGAAACACTATTACTACTTTTATTTAGAACGCACATTACGCCGGCGGAAGGCCTCCATGTGAAATTTTCAATTATACACGTTTGCTCTATATTTTTCGAAACGATGTGCAATTTTCATTTTTTGGGTCAAACAAATTGATTCGACTCAATTTGGTGATTAAATTTTTAAAGAACCCAATTAGATTGAAACGGGAACAATTAAAGCTGACGTATTGAATTCATAACAATATAACCAATTTGCCTGTAGCGTGGGTGATATAACATCCCCTTACAATAGCTCTGTTTAAATAAATTAACAGGGACATCTTCCATCTCTTTTTAAGTGCAATGTGCATCTTCGATGACGCTGAGGGGACATTGCACTTGCAATTACCGACCGATCTCTTCTTGCGTGCACACCGTTGCCGGTTGGGTGGTAATAGGCAGAAGTCGGGAAGAAATGGCGATTGACTTTGGCTGCGGGAGGACGTCCTTCTCGCAGCCAGATCTCTCTTTCTCGTGCTGAATAAAAAGAACTCTACCTCGAGAGCGCCCTCGCTCCTACGTAACATGCTTTTTATATATTTTTTTTAATACAAACGTACTAATATAAAATGCAAATTTTTTCATGTTTAATGACAGTCATCATTTACTTCTTTTTGTGTAAAATAATTATGCTTGTCAGCTATTCCAAAGCACAAAACACTTACCAATTTAGCTCTTGGATACACAAACCAACCTCTTTGTGGATTTATGATCTCGAAAATATCATAATTCTGCGATTATTTAGCATGGATTTGATTTAATTAATTACAAAATTTTAAATACGCCAGTCACTTCCTCAATAAAATCAAAAATTTGAGGCATATATTGTCTAATAAAGATCGTTCGTAACTAATTATTAAATAGAAAATAATGCAAGATCCTAGTTACTAGTTATTATCCGGCATGCGTTGCAATGCTACACGAAGAAAGAAAGTTTTTATGTTTTGATTCTATTTATTGAAGTGCTTTCAAATATTTTTAATTACGCTGAAAAAAGGGTATACGATCGCACAAATGTCCCAAAGATTATGCTTATGCCGTGCTAATGTAGTATGGTAATAAATGAGAAGGGCGTGAGCAGCCCATATACAGCTATCCATGTGAGAAGCATGCACGCATACCCTGTGCAGTTCCTGTGCTTTGTCGGAGCTCGCACCGAAAACTGCACACATTTCAATTTATATAGCATATCAATAGGAATCATTGAGATACAATATTACCTAATATATTTTTAAGAACATGATAGCGCCGATTATTAGAATTGTTGAATGTTGGAGTTGAATCCTGGAGTTTATTTCGTTATTCATCAATCTCTTCTCAATGAAGATAGCTCTAAGATATTTTAATTCTTGCAATGTTTGACATTGCAAATCTTGCTAATAATTATTAATTTGTTTATTTTTAACATAAACACGCAATTATAAACGATGTGATGAAGGCCAAACATTGAATTTAAAAGTAACTCGAATTGAATCGAAGTAACTCGAAGGTTTAGCGCTTTATTTACTTTAGCAACCACCAGACCAACATGCGCCAATCTCACAAGTGTAAATAATAAGTTGGCGAAGTTTTATTTCAATCGGATGGACGGTATGGCAGCGCATTAAATACGAACAAACAAATATTATTTTTTGTGTATTAGATTAGGTGGTGACTTTTGGTTAACGTTGTCTAAAATTTTAATACGTGATGTTTTTTTGCATTAGTCGATTTAAAACGTGACAATGTGACCAAAAACTATGTTCAATTTTCGTAAATATTAATCTTTAGTATTATATGGGGTGATTAAAATCTTTATGTTATTCAGAAAAGATGTCAATACGAAATATGGCAAAAGAAATTATTGGGTCTCATTTCTTCGATGATGATGTTGAAAATGCTGTTATTGTTCGATACTTTGAGTGACTTTTTATGACCACAATGTTACACAACTCGAGAAAACATTATAAAAAATACATTTAGATATCACATTTGGATGACTTTGCAATGATTCTAGTATGCAGTAAAACGCGTTTTTCATTTTATTTATTGCATTTTCATGTATGTCATATATGGTTTAAGAAAGGACAGAACTTATGCGACAGTCAGATACTTATAAAGGCACGTGTTCATGTTTACATCCCTACCCACAATGATTCGAGGTAAATAGATCCTTATGTCGTCTACTAAACGAATTAACGCAGTACCCAAGGGTGGTATGCAGGTTCCTTATAAAGCCATGCCAGTTGATAAATCACATTAACTTAAGTCTAAAACGAGCTACATTGTCGTACAGGGGTCGTAGCTGAAAATTTTAAAAGGGGCCCATCGCTTTAATACCCCAGCGGACAGCCTGCTTAGCGAAAAGGTTTCATGAAATGAGATTCCAATTGAAAATCTGGGTTACCCTTTGAAGAGGTCCACAGGCGCCCCGTAAAAGGATGGATACAGTCCTTGTACGCGTTGCCCCCAAAAACAACCCGTCTATCCATAACCCAAGATCTCGCCGAGGAAGATCCCGTCGCTTATCCTATTTCCCTCGCTCGCCACACACCGAAAATAGTTTTCACCAGCCCGAAATCCAATAACGTTTTTTCCTCGAGGGTTTTCGGGATCATTTGTGGCTTTATTCGGGCGACCCCCCTCGCCCAGCTCAAAGGACCCGGGCGCAAATATCTCTTTGTCTTTTACACTCTTCAATTTCGCATGCAAAAATATCATACAATTTCGTAATATTTTCGCACTATCGATACAAACACTTGGGGAATATTGTGGCCGACGGATAAGGGTATTACGTAGTCGACGGCGGACCATCGAGACGATCCTTCGGCTCACATCTGCTCCGCCCTCGTATCAAAGTTTGATAATCAAATTTGGACCAAGCACTGGAATTTATGCGGCAAAAATATTTCATATTGATATAATTAACATTGTTTCCAACATCTGAGTCCCTTCCGTCTGCGCCATGGGCGTATTACGAAGCTGCATCTTATGCAGGCGATCCTTCATTATCCTCGAGAGGATTGGATGAACACACGAGTAGATGCTTCAATTAAGAGTGCGAGTAAAAAATAATTGTGTTTTCCTTGAAATTTTCCAGAGGATGAACTTGTCCTGGGATAAATGTCGGCTCATTGCCTCCAGTGTTATATATTTTTGTCTAAACTCTTATTCCTTATGTTCGTTGATCACACTGGCTATGGAATATATCCATTAAAATCATTAAAATACGACCAAATATCAATATAATTATAAGTAAATAGCGAATACCCGGCATGCATTGCAATTATTTGGAAAAAAAACGCAATACGTGGTTTATTGCTTCAGGCCACGTATAGCGCGAGTCAAAATCATATGCACACTCGCGCACAAACTTCATTTTAACAGACCAATATGCACCAACATGATTCATCCACATAATATTTTTACTATGTCTATGTTATTTCCGCAAGTGCAAACAATAAGTTGATAAAGTTTTATCGCATTCGGATGTACGGTATGGCAGCGCATAAAATACGAACAAACAATTTTTTATTTTTATAAATTGAAAACTATGCCTATGTTACTTGCGCAAGTCCTTAGCAATACGTGGATGAAGTTTTATCGCAATCTGATGAACGGTATGGCAGCGCATTACATACGAACAAACATAGATTCATTATATTTGAGTATGATAATTGAATTATCATTAGTTTATCATTATATTGAAATATGTATATCAAAAAACTAATGTTAGTCGATTCGACTTATAATGCTTTATGTTGGCTTCCAGCATCAATATTTTCGTCATAAGTAATTTGTTTGATATATAATTAATTGTGTTTTTCGTCCATTGTTTTGCGAAAGCCTCGCACAAAATGAATATGCCAGTGTTTAATTTTGATCCGAGACTTGGCTTTATTCGAAGCCTGCCTAAGTTTCATTAACCACCTTTCCACAAACATGACGCGTATAGACCCTTAATTATACGCACCTCTCAGGCCCTGGACTTACATGCAACCGCACGCCTCTGCACAGACTTCGATGAATTATGCGGGGATCAACATTTCAACCCCCGAATCGCGGCTCCAAGGACGCATAATACGTTCGCGCAGCCCTTAATTTAATTTAACGACGACCAAAATCGGAATGCATTCGTATAATTATTGGGGTAAAGTTGTAAAGGGACGTTATTAATGTCAGTGACGTGGACGTCTCCGACTTCCATATCAAAAGGATCTGGCATCGCCGGGGACCTTTTTAATATAGTCGGTGCCCCGGGCGGCTACGATGCGGCCCTGCTTGGCGAAAGTTTTATTTGAAAAATTTAAAACTTTCGAAAAGAAATCTCGGAGGATGCTCAGATTCAAAATAGGACGCGACAATTACGTCGATTATCGCGGAAAAAATTATATGAATCATTCCTGCTTAATATATTTTATTTCAGTGATCATATGTTAGGATAAGTGAATTAAAGTCCTGTTCAAATAATCCTATCCTATATTAACCACATATAGAAGACAATAGGAAAAAAAAAACACATTAGGCATCTGCTCACTAGAAAAGTTTCCTATGGAAGTCGTACATTTAATAATGGATATAACACCCTAAAAAGAAATAAAATGAGCTTTAAGACTGTAGTGATTCTTTTCGACCTAGAACTTCAATGGATATATTATTTCACTCTTGCTATAGGATTTTTTTTTTACATTGTTAAATGATCCTGGTTTTTATGCTACAGCTTCTTCCATATATACTCCAGAAAGCCCTTTCCTATAAAATTAACATGATCTCAAAAATGTTTTCATTGCTTTTCAAGGAAAATTGCTCAGCATTTAAACTTTCTCTTACCGTGCTAAAAAAATACCCACGAGCTACCATGATATGTATTTGGTACACCATAAGAAATTTATTATATTTTATATCGATATTCCCATTATTAGAGTCGAGTTGTAGTAAATACATCATCGGATTTTAGTTAGAATCTCATTGATTTCGTTCGCTATAAGTAGACAGGAGCAATTAAAATACGACTGTTGGCTGCAGGTCTTTATTATTTCTTCAAGGCCTTCCCGCGGCCAAGACGACTGGATCGGATCTTAAGACTTAACTGGCTCTGAACTTGTTTATGACCAACCTATCATAATATTTTCTAGATTATTCTTGATTAACTATCAATTCCCTTACTTATTTGTATTACTAACCTTGACCTGGCACATGTGTCGCGCTTTCATTAAGTACTAATACCAGTATTGTTTTGAGAACAGGCTTTGTTTAATTAAGCCACGAGCATCATTTTGATCTGATCTGAGGATTTTTGTTTATAACCCTGACTGGCGCCTGTATGATGCCTCGTGTACTGTACTAGAGTGGCTTTATTATCCTAATGCCACCAATCCTTTACAAAATCTACCCATTAATTATTTGCGCTCCAAGCGATTTATAGTGAATTTGTCTAAGACTATTCTCGTTTTTCAGGTTAATAATTATTTTTAGTTAAGTTAACATTCTTCATTAATAGTTCTTTGCCCAATATGAAAAAATGAGCCCCTTATATCCCTTAACCCCAAAGGAGTACTATTCCAGGGTCTGGGACCCCCCCTCCACTATTCAAAAAGAGCACTTTTGTACATTGAGCTCGGAGCTAGACAGAGACAGAGAGAGAACGTAACGCAGTTCGGGAGACAGAGACGGAGAGCTTCCCCGCATACATCGCACGATTTTATAGATCGTTAGCCCAACTTTATCGACTAATAATGATTTCGATTTCAAGTGTGTTATTCGTTTACGCAATGAAATGACCGAATATTGTGTGCTATCGATAGTATTTATTTATTTAATTGTTTCCTATTCGTCGCTGCTTGTTGAATAAGTCTTTATCCGATTATCATTTCCTTCTAAATTAGGAGCAAATTAATCGATTTATTGTGTATTGTTTATGTAAAAAAAAAATGACATGATCTTGTATGCTATCAACAGTGCTTATTTACAATTGACTCTGCCTCGAATTGAAGATTGCAAAGAGATTATGGCATCAACGACTTCATCGATTTTAAATCTAATCATCGACTTAATTGCTAAAATATAGCAATAGAAATAAGAAGTTGAGAATGTATTCATGACTATAAGCTAGTAATTGGAGTTGGCCATTCACTTTCCGGTTATCTACATATATTTTCATTATGTAATTCGTAAAGTAATATCAATCAGAATTGATTCATTCTCGGATTGTCGGGGTTCGAGCCTTATTCTTATCACGTAGAAATTTGACTTGCACCAAATTTAATTACACGGGAAGAACGTTCGGTCCAAATTTAAGTTTCGGGGCGCTATATCGATTGACTAACAATGAACCAAAGTCTTTGTTGTCCAACCGAAACAGTTAGAGATTAATGTGCCGAATTTATTCAATTTATACTCGCAACTTTCCATTTCTGCAGAATCCGCGGGAGCGAGCAATTGTATTGTTCCATTCGGATATTGGAAAAGCGAAAATGTGAGAGATATTAGCGGAAAACTTTACGTGCAAATAAATATCCAGTCTGTTTGTGTGTATATATATATATATGGCGATGTATCTCTATTTGATTTCATAAGAGATACGGTCCAAATTAAAAATTAATGCCGGATTACGAATCGAATCTGATTAGTATGCATCGGTACATATTTACTCGCTTTATCCGATTTCGTTGCGCGCAGCAAATTGATTTAATTCGCGGATTTGACACTCAAAGCGGATAGACTGGAATTTAGTTCTCCGTAGACGAAAAAAAAAAGATTGTGCTTCTCTGGCTCAATCTCTTAATGCCCAGCGATCGTCCTTAACTCTCGGAAAATGGCGAAAAATTCGCGAAATCTCGCTGCAATGACGAAGCGCTTTTAGACTTTTTCGCGCACGTACGCTGTTCTAATAAATTGCTTACATTTCCTTTGAACATTTATTTTTTTATGAAATTCATATTGTGATATTGATTAATCCTTTCAGTGCGCGACGCTTCTTTCGATAAACACACATAGATACTCCCGCGTATAACACGATCCGCATATTCCGTCCTATTCGAGGTTCATCGTGTCGTCATCAGATATTTAAATGCTAGTTCGAGTTGATGACCGTGTGAGCCCCCATTTTCTTATAACACCATCAATGTGGCTGATAAAATTCCTTTTTGCTGAGACACGGACTAAAATTCGTAAAATTCCCGATTTCTCTACAAATTATTTATTTCCGTCGCTGCAGATGAATACTTATATACTATAATACTTTGGTGTGATTCGTAATTATATTACGGAGGAATACAAAAATTTTGAACCCCGTATCTATTATATTTCATGTCGATATTCCCATTATTAGAGGCGAGGTGTAGTAAATACATCACCGGTAGGGAAAGTTTATATAACAATTTGAAAAACATTTACGATTAGACAATTAATGCCCCTAGGCGTCAAATAAGCTCGCCAATTAGTAGTTACGCCACTGATTCCAAGCGTCCAAATTTCGGCGGGAATGTCTCGATTTAGTAGCCTTCATCGTTTTGGTGAGGTGTATGATTTCTGTTAGATAAAAAATTTAATCCCGAATTTTTCGGAATTAAATTTACTAATCCCGGGATTCATGAGCACCTAAAACTGTCCGGGATCCCGGGATTGAATTCCCTATTCGAGCGTATAACAAATATTTTTATTTGCAGTTATTGCATTATTTTTTTTTTTAAGATATTCATTCAAACACAAACTCAAAAAAACCAAAATCACCATTTTGAAAAAAATATGTTAATTGACCCACATAATATAAAATATGTGTTGTCTGAGGGATGGCTGAGACACAACTGACAATCAAAAAGTAAGTATAAAAAAACGACATTTTCAACTGGACAATATATTAGTATTGGGTAGATATGATTGCTGAAGGAATATAATTATTTGTTGTATTGATGTTGATGATAAATCGCTATTTAATCATCGCAGATCATATGCGTTAGCCCTACCCTCGAGCATTATATATGAAATATTAGATTATTTATTTAATAAATTAATTGTGAAATGCTTTTATGCGCGCTGAATAAATTTGCACAATATGCCACCCGGTATACATTACAGGTTTTATTCGCTTAGATATGACGCCTTGGCAGTTTTAGTCGTCGTTCCGAAACACCACGACGCCGTTCCCGTATATTCCCTGCGTTATGATACACTTTTATGCATTCGGATTGCTATGCAATTTTGGCTCCGCGTATTGTTTCGTCTGCTCCCGAGGCATTAAAAAGACACAGATGTTAGCGTGACGTATTTATCAGCCGAGGGAATAATCCAGGCAGGGCTCGTACTTTTAAACAAGCTGTTAATTTACTTACTCTGGATGAGACGTGAAAAAATGTGTTTATTCTGGGAGACATTTTTTTAAGCAGCCGCCGTGATCATGGAGCTGAGGAAACTGGGCGCAGTGTTACTTTTCACATAATATTATTAATTCTCAACGACAAGAAAACTCATTCATAGATCTTCTCTTACATAAAAAAATTATATTCAAATTATCTTAGTTTGTTTTAATCAAATTTAGAAAGTATTGGGAAAACACCACATTGACACATTAAATGCGGGAAGGGCGTCTGAAATGATGCTTTTCTTTTCGTTAATCTAACTTTATCTAGAGTCTTATCTAATATTTGCCTTGTTTGGCTTGCATATCGTGAACAGTCCTTTTTCTAAACGTCTCTTTTGAGATGTATAGAACAAAATGATTTATGATAAAAAGCCAAAATAGCTACAAGCGCGATATGAGACTGACTATTGATGAGCCAAAACCTATAAAAATGAGATGTAAATTTACACAAGTATGCTTGATAAATTTGGCATCAAGCATCAAACACCAACAAAATAATACCCAAGACATTTCTATATTATAATAAAACCAAATTCGATATCGATGTCGCTAAACAAATAACGAAAAAGTACAGCGTCAAATACAAATTCTATAGATAGCCTGTGCAGGATATTTTCAAGATCCTTTATTTTGTAGGTGTCAATAAATCAATCCTTTATTTGCCGAGGACTATCATGAATTTCTTCTAGAAGAAAAATATATGTCAAATACGATTTTGCAAATATTCAACTCGATCGATTGACTGTGCATAATATGCAGGAATAATATTTTTCCAGTCCAAAATCCAATTTTCTCTCAAGACCGCGCAGCGTGAGTCAATCTTGTATATCAATAAATGAACCTCAACACTGTTGATAGCACACAATATTCGTTCATTTCTTCGCGTATACAAAAACAATACGCATGTGTATCTTCAGTTTTTGTAGCAAAATAATGCATTTGTTTGCAAATTTGGGTTGTCTCGAGTCGCGGGGTAGTCTGGGGTCCGGAGACACCCGTGTGCCTCTTATCTTAGCCTGAAGGGCTTCGACGAGAAGGACCGGGGCGTCCGTTCCTCAGTAGCGATGGGGCTCCGCAGCCCCGAGACGGACTCGCAGCTAACGCGACGGAAATCCGTATTTTACTTTATTTAGGTGTGATTATCTCCAATCGCTCATTCGACCACACCGAATAGGAGAAATCCTCAAAAATAGAGGGAAACAATTAAAACATTTATGAACTTTTAATACTCATTTTTTTACCATTGGTGATAAGGCGACGATCACGAGGCATAAGCTTCCAGATCATGCGATTGTAATGCGAAATTAACACATGGCGGCAAATTAAGTTTGCGCGTCAACAATTAACACGAACAGTCTTCAAAGCTCCCCAGAAATAATAGATAAAGTTGCCACCTATATTTTTTTATTGGGATTCGATAATGTGCATATCCAATGATTTTCTTCGGGAATTTTTAATACAGTAGATAAACATTTAGGAAATGTATTATCTGCAATATGATTATCCTGAATTGCTTGGATGAAAAAGCATTTATAGTAACTGCGATAGGAAATTCTTGGCTAAGAAGGCCCTGTTAATTGGATCAGATTCTTGGTCGTTCATGAGCGCAAGTTCAGGAATATCTTCATCGTATAGGTAAATTAAACCAACAGTGATTCCCCATGAATTGTCGCTCCAGAACATCGAATATTGATTACGAATAATATAAAAACTGGATATTTCATCAAGAAAAATTAATTAAACCCTCTGATTTACATTTCTTTTATTACATTACATTTTTATGCAGTGGGTTTTACCGAGTCGATGATCGTTCGATAGTTTGGCATTTCTTCGCAATTTTCTTTGCTGTTTGTGCAAATTCTCGCTTCAATTTGCTATCGATAATACGGAGACGATTATATTAGCAAAAAGGACATACAAAGTTTATAGACTAAATAAATCCTTTAAAGTGAGGACCATAAAGCGAGCGACGTACTCGGGGAAAAAAGATGAATAGATGAACGATGAATGGAAAGTCTCGGAGAAAACGTTCTGGAAGACCGATGCGAAGAGTGGAGACGAATAAAGATAGATTCCCGGCGTGATGAATGCCTTCAAACCAGATAAGAAAATTATTTGAAAATTCGCTCTCTATACGTATAAGACTTCGCTATGGAACACAAACCCTTTAATGGGGAATTCGAGTTCATTGCACCGAGCCAAAAGTCATTTAATTTTTCCACTCAAATTTAGCAGTTCTTCAGTAGCATTTCCTCCATGTCTACCCTTCGAATCCTTCGCTTCGACGAGAGTCGCCTAACAAGCGTTTAGTAAAGTCTGACGTGTGACAACTCTAATAATACACCTCCTAATGAAATATTGTTGATTTAACAGAGTTGATCTTTGACGACGTCTTTCGATTCTTGGAACACATTATAAAAGACTTTCTGCTTCGAACGGGATGACAAATTTCACAAATAGAACGTCCTTACATAGGCGATCTTGCGTCGAAATCCATTTCTGTCTTGTGTATTTTTTTTTTTTGGGAGCTTTTTTTGTGCCTTTCGCCGTCTTGCTCATTTGCATTTTAACGACGCTAATATGTAAACAAGGGCTTAATTGCAGCATAAAAACTTTTTACACAACCTTGCACTTTTATTTATGCATTATGGTGCCTGCACATTACAGGTGCATTTATGCAGCTCGCCATGTAAATATATAAGGTAGTGAGCTTTTCAAGGTTTGTGCTAGCAAATGAGCTTGAAAGAAAATGCATTTAATAAGCTTCGCGGCGATAAACTTTGTGAATATGTTTTAATGGAGAATTTTCATGCATAGAGCTTTTAACTGTTTGTATTAATATAAAGGGAAATCTGGGATGCTTTTGGAATTCGTTTTACGTCATTGCCGCTTTAAGCCTCGCCATCGCATTACGTTGTTATAAGTCTTATGACTGCATTTTCATAAATTGAGTAAATTTATTCGTTATTTTCTTTTGAATAGCTCTTAGAATTACTAACATTTTGCTAAAAGCTTCGTTAATTTTGTTCAACTGTCAAGCTCGCATTACGCAAATTATTCAAGTCATGCGATTAATAATTTAATGAATTATCTTATATGTATAGTAACAAAAATAATACCATCCTTATGCGGAAGAATTATCACACATTGTCTTTGGGTTGGGTTGACTTTGAAGTTCTTATATAACAGAAATAAGCTGTAAACGATAGAAATAATGATTTCCTTCAGGAACCCCATTTTGGAACTTCATGTCATAATTAGTCTTACGATTCGAGTGCTATTCACCATTTGCACTCAAAAAGTGACTCTCACTCACCATATGATTTAATGCCGCAACTCAAGAAGCGACCCTCGTTCACCACTCGGTTTGATGCAGAAACATGATGCATTGCAATAACTCTTTACGTTTACTTCTTCTGAAGCAATTTTCTACGCTCTTCTGTATAATTTTATGAATATATCTTATGACATCCCTTCAAAGAGATATAAGATTTTCCTATCTGAAATTAGTCCGCAACTACAAACCGGACTGCATGCTCGGCACTAGTTTGAAATTTGACAGTCGTGGCAGAAAGACTATTAAGTTTTTGATCCCTGTAAGCATTGAACAGGAGTTAGGAAGGATTGTAAAGTCTGTTTTCAAAGAAACAAAGCCATCGCACAACATGGAAAATCGCACAAAAAGAAATCGCACAAAAAAAGCTATGACTTACATAGAAAAAGTGAAGATGCGCTCCATGGATTTTAAAAACAGCATAACTTTGAAACAGCTATTTAAAATATATCCAAAATCGCACAAAAAAGTAATTAATAAAGACAATTAAAAAATAACATTTTTGCTAACATTTAAAGGACGTCTTGCATCATTGGTAAAATTTTAAGGATGTCTGACATCTGGCATTTTAAATGCCAGACATCCACAAGAGAAATGATAATTATTTTAATTACAGAACTATGATCGCTGTATGATAATTTTTCATTGCGATTTTCGATATGACTCAAAATTGCTTTATTCTTCGGAAGAAATATTATACTCAGTGTCAATGTCATCATTGTTCTGTGTAGATTTTTTTCCCAACAATATAATACATAATTAGTAAAGATGCCACTATAGTCTCTAGTTCAAATTTTTTTTTACAAATATTGGTTGTTGTTGTAGTTAGTGTTGATGATTTATTTCATATTTTATTCAAAATATCTCAATGTGCACTTTTTATGAAATTAAAAAATAGAAAAAAATTGCTTTAAAAAAAACCGCATAACTTCGAAATCGCACAAAAAAAGTCGCACAAAAAGAGGTTTTAGGGTACTTGGCCCGAGAAATAGGGCATGCATCTTGACAATTGTTTTATGAAATAACACATACATCAAAATTACATTGACTAGTATTTAAGGAATTATATTCATAAAGGTATAAAGATATAATGATTTTAAGTTAGAAGTAATAAATTCGCCAATAGTTCTGCGAAACGTCTCGAGTTGCTGGCTCGCCACGCGAAAAAGGGTATCGAGTGCAAAGGGTCAAATCAAAATAAAAAGCTCCTTTCTAAAAAAATAAGGTATTGTAGCATGCGACGCTCTTCTGACGTATCTTTGTCGCTGCGACTTGATGGTCGCGTTGTTCGTATGCGAACCCGCGGTTGAGAGAATCTCGGTACAATGGCGATCACGGCGTAATCCGTAGCAATGGTCCCGACTCACGAGTCGGCTGCGATAAACGACGGAACACGTTTATGATTTAATTCGCTCGGTGATAGAGGTCGAAATGAAGCAGGGAAATAAAATGTCGAGCAATCGACACAACGTATTTATTCTGTTGATCGAAGAGGTCCTTCTCCGTCGAGGTTTGCTATTTTGACAGTCTGCTGCTGTTTTGATAATTTGCCGTTGATGTGATGACACCTCATGGGGGGTCGGTAATAATGTCATCGTCTGGATATCACTATCCTTTGAAGAAATCTATTCTTGAAAATAGAAAATCCGAAATCGATAGACTTGCAGTTTTTCCAGGATTTTCTTCCATGTTACAGTATAAATTCTGAACCACGCAAAATATCATCATAGTTTCACTGGTGTCAGAAGTAGCATCTTTGAGTTTTTTTATATGCAGGACAAAGTTAAATGACAAAGTTAAATGTGAAGCAGAATAAGATTCACTTTAGGTGATTAAGCAATAGGTTTATTTTATAAATCCATACAAAATTAGCACAGCTATTTTCTTATTCGCTGTGATTAACACCTCATTAAAATAACTTAGTTACTTCCCTTGGAGGGATTAATACATTTATAGCCAGACTAAGTGTTACTATTTACACGCGGTTTGACAGCCACAGCGCAGTAAAATTTGTAACACTTGGTTTGATACTTGACGCATATTATCATTGTTTAAAGCGCCTTTATTAACGATTGTGTATTTAAATTCCTTGCTCCGCGAGCGATAAAAGTATGATTGATGTGTTTCGTCTGAATATATTCATGCGGTCGAACATTTATAGAATTTCAATAGAGCCAGACATTCAAATTTATCGTTTGAATATGAAATCGTACGGTGAATAATGAATTAAAATGTGCAATTTAAAATTTCCACAGCTTTTTGTTTTAATTACTATTCAAAAACGGAAAAAAAAGTATGCAAATGATCTTATGGCTGTTTGCTTTGTTCGCCGGTGTTTTATAAATGTTAAGAGTGCCCAGCCATTATATTAATTTGATGAATCCTTTTGTATTGGAACAAAAACTCGAAATCTCCATTTGGTCGAGGATGGAGGGGTGTCTTTCTTTTCATCCCCTTTTCACATGGCATACTGCGAATTATGATATTTACGGCATGTATGACGTCCCGAAAAGCGAATAGCAGGTATGCAGTGTCCAATGTTCCTCGTCATATCCGGCCATTGTTAATTCATCCATTAATCAACGCGTCGTACGGAAGTACTGTGGAATAAAGAAGCCGCTATGTCCTAATATAAATTAATGACTGAGCATTGGCCAAATATTTACATATTCATACGACTCAAATGGCGAAAGGGGATGTGCATATGAGGATGCAAGGAATATGTACAGATCGGGATCCATATGCGTTACACCTGGGGCGCCAAACTTTATTTGTGATTAAAATAATGTCAGACATCCTTAAAATTTTACCAATGATGCAAGACGTCCTTTAAATATTACCAAAAATGTTATTTTTTGATTGCCTTATTGTTTTCCTGTTTTTTTTATGCGATTTTGGATATATTTTATATAGCTGTTTCAAAGTTATGCGGTTTTTAAAATCGATGGAACGCATCTTCACTTTATCTATGTAAGTCATAGCTTTTGTTGTGCCTTTTCGCTGAATGCATCTACCGCACAAAAATAGGTTTAAGTGAATAAGCTCATAGACATTGAAACTTTATATAAAATATGACTTAGACAAATCACCAATCTTTCGCTTCGTTTTTTCTGGTGCCCATCCATCCTACAATATCTCTTTATCAAGTCAGGGTGCAGCCCGAGAAGGCCGATCACCATTGAGGACCCCCGTACTATGTTACAATACACTTAATACTTTTATTCTTGATCAGTGGTACTCAATCTCGTCCCTGTCGCTCAATAGTGGGCGTTTATGTTTCCATGGTGGGCGGTAGGGGTTTTATCATGTTGTTACATCTATGAAAGAAGATGTATCCTCAAAGGAGATTGAATGATTTAATAGCCATCATAGCAAATTTAAATTGGATATGTAAAAACGACTTTAACACAATTTCGGCGGGCTATTTGTGCGGACCGCATATTATCTAGCGCGCACATAAAATACGCATAACTTTCTAAGTTTTAAACATATCTTAATATTTTTTTTAAATTTGTATTCACCAATACTTGTAGATTACACTCATAAGCACCAACACACAAAAAAATATATTTACACTCTTAAAACACTTGAGATATTTTGAGCTTGAATTTGGATGACTAAATGTTTCCAAGAAGAAATAGATATGATAAAAAAGTATATTTGATTTCGATAGTGCTGGATGTGAAAACCTATGACAAAATCAAAGAAAACGTCTCCATTATATTCGAATATCTGAAAAATGATATTCAATCTATTGATATATTTCTCTAGCTCATATCTTGTAGAATGAGGCTTTAGTGCTGTTGATCATAATCGTGTTTGTTCCTTATGAAAATTGAATTAGATATTAAATATTCAGATCCACAGAACCATCCTTAAGTCTCCTTATAGCCTCAATAATAATTGATTAAATGTAATTTCAATAAACCGATTTTTTCAGTGTTTAATGAAAAAAAATTCATAATCTCCTATGAAATATTATTAGATACATAAAAGAATCTGGATCAAAGCTATTATTGATATGAACCATGCACATGAATTTAAGATCCATTTTATAGATCAATAATCATAAATTTATTGATGTTGAATTTCTTAGTTTTCAAAAACATTTTTTAAAAAGTTTTTCAGCTAATGATTTAAAATATGAGATCTGTGATTCTCGTGTATTATTATCCTTATTTTTATGCTATGCCGATATTTTTCAAACGTCTTTGTCTTATGCTTTAAAATATCGATTCTAATATCCCTATTATTATAGCCATTTTCTTCTTTAATATTAGGTCGAGTCATAAATAATTGCCGATTTTTTTTCAAACATTTATTTAGCTTTAACAAAAGTAATATTACTCTATTATATATTCACCATTATTAGTGATAACTTTCTCCCATTTTACTGGTAACTTATCTAAATCCTATTCATACAATTTAGCGGGCTTAGATGAAAATAAATGTTCAATAGTGTAATTCACTTCCTCATCATTTTGTTTTTTTTTTCCATTTAAAAATTCTGCAAAGAATAGAAGAGGACATATTTTTTTCTTTCTCCATGAATATTGGCTTTAAAATCCGGTAAAGGTACTTTATCTTTCTTTGCTTAATCCCAATTTGATAACCTTTCCCAATTATTCCAAGTATCGGCAAATAGTTGATTGTGACGTATTTAGCTTCCCTGATAATTACGTTGTTGATCGACCTAGATTTTGGTCCATTAATACCTTTTAAATGTCTTCATCACAGTTGGAAGGGCGACCCGCCCTTGGTTCATCTTCCAGGGTCTCATCTCCCGAGCGAAATTTTAAAAACTAAATTCTTACCGTCCACTCATTGCTCTTTCATCGTTATATCGCATATTTTTTAGCCGTAGCCATACCACTGTTGCCTTGTTTAAACTTTTTTTCATTTTACAGGTTAAAAAATACTATAACATAAGATGTACCACGGATAATTATTGTCCAAAGACTCATATTCATTTAATAATACCCTATATTCATCCATACGGATGACTCATCAAGGGCAAAATCTAATAATTATATCGACTTATTTTCGCCGGCAACTATTTATGACTCAATCTAATATTGAGATAATTTAGTTAGAATCTTTTAAAAATCGCTATTATAATATTGAATTTTGTAGAAAGTTCAATTATATACAAAGAATAATGACTAATATCTAAACCAGTTACTCATTTTTGAAGGGATTTAATGAATTTAGTACTGAAAGCGTTGGAATTTTATCGGATTGGAATAAAATTGGTTCTTTTAGCCAACTATGGTTGAAACGCGATCGCTTCCAATTAAGCTCGATCAATGGATATTTTTGAGTCAATTAAATTTCGAATTTAGATGGCTGCGGACACATCTGCAATGGACAAGTCCATTACCTGTTGCTTTGATTGAAAATACCCCCAACCGCACCCCCATGCATAAAAAATACACCCGGAACACTAATTTGTGGCTTTTATTCCGTGCCCATTAATCACGCTTTAGTGCATTTCAACCGTTTATTTTCTAACCGCATTTTTGACAGTGCTTATTCAGAGGATCAACATTGCATACTTCGACATCGAACAATATGCCGCAGTAGAAATCACATCGTTAACTGGCATGTGCAATTATCCCAGTCGACAATGGGACGATTCCCGGCATAGCTCGTGGGTATTTAGGACACGTTGTAAACAAGCATCCAAGACTCACAAAGCAGTTCCTTCGGAATCGTGTCACGAAGACAAATATTCAAATGGAACTGTCTTCGGCTCCGAGTGCATACTTGAAATGCAAAATTTGCCATCCGAAGAAAAAAACTGGAGCGAAATTCTCCATAATCCGTAATCCGACTACGTATTGTTTTGGGACGCTCGGGATCGCTTTATGCGACTTTGCAAAGAAAACTGGATCATCAAAGATGTGATAGTACATATGACAATTTCAGATTATGGATATTTTATGTATGGGATTGATAGGATCAATGAAATGGCATTTGAATGGTAAAAATACTAGCATTTCTGCTATACATCGAAAAAATGATTTAACTCTTTTTAACAACCATCAATTCTTCTTGATCATCTCTCACAGTATTCTTAGAGCTTTCATTGTGTATTTTTATTAAATGAATTTCTCAGTAAGTCGCTATTAATTGCCATTATCTTTAATTAAATGACTCAAATGTCGTCTCGGATCAAATTCAGTTAATTGACTGTGAACCTGTAATTAAGCCTTGTAATTAAGAAAATGCAACAGTAATGTCTTTTAATCCTCCATTTTATTGAATGAAAACTTCTTTAATATGTTCTTTAATAAGGACTTACATTAGATTCAGACTCGAATATGGAATATGAATACGATTATGACTGATAGCTCATCATCGGCTAACTTATATCGGCTAAACCAAAGATTTAGTAAAAGAAATACCGAAAAATTCGGAATTAAAATTTTTATCTAACAGAAATCGTACATCTCACCAGAACGATAAAGGTTACTAAATCAAGACATTCCCGCTGAAATCTGGACGCTTAGAAACAGTGGCGTAACTACTAATTGGTGAGCTTTGGCGACGCCTAGGCGCAGTAAATGTCTAATCTATATACAGTACATATGTTTTTCAAATTGTTATATTAACCTTACCGGTGATGTATTTACTACACCTCGCCTCTAACAATGGGAATATCGATATGAAATATAATAGATACGGGGTTCAGAATTTTTGTATTCCTCCGTAATATAATTACGAATCACATCAAAGTATTATAGTATATAAGTATTCATCTGCAGCGACGGAAATAAATAATTTGTCGGGAAATCGTTCAAATGACGAAACACTCGATGCTTTAATGTTACTTCGGGCATAGTTTTTTTAGTGTATTATTTATCTATTTTTGAATTGTATCTCTATTGTAAATCCCGGGATCGAAATTTTGGCTCGGGATTGGATTTCCTAGTCACCACCACATTTTTTGTTGGTACACTGAATAATATTTTTTATCTTTCCATGCACATTTTTTTCTGATATTGCGTTGTTAACCAAAATGTCTTTTTGAGTGATTTTCTGCGAAAATGTATTCTCTAATAGTGTATTTGAAATAGCCATTTCAAATTGCCACATTCCTTTTTACGATCCCGTATATAATGCGGGGTCTGCACTCAGAGCGCGTTGTTTAGCATAAAATTTCGCATGTATTTTTTTGTCTTCGGAAATTATATAGTTGCCAATTCAAAGTTCTCGTATAAATCTTCCGAGATCATAAGAGGGTCTCGTTTCTTAGCTCACTCGATTTAACCCCTACACTTGTAATTTAAAACCGTTTAAGCCCGTCGACCGTAATGAGCTCTAAGTCTAGATCGCAAACAATAGGGGAAGAACCGGTCCAAGTTTAATGTGCTAAAAAACCACAAGAGCCTTCCCTTAGGCAATTTTGCAATATCCTCGCGTGTGCCATCTCATTTGTTTTACTTTTAGCATTATCCTTCCAATAAGCACGTGCCCGTGCCAGTTTCATGAATTCTCTATGCGGGGATTTACATTTTTAATCCAGTTTTTTTTTATCGAAGCATCGATAATATATCGTCATTTGCGACCGTGGCGTTTCGATGACTTGTCGTATGTTGGAGCTATTGTGACATGTCTATCGTGAAAAGTTTGACTCGATGTTGAATTTTGGACAACGCGTCAATCAACATGAAAGTTGATCGAAGAGAACATGTTTTTAATGCCTTTGAATTCATTTGAAACTTTGTGACAGATGCTTTCGAGAGCTTTTAACACCTCTATCATAATCGAATATCGCATAGCGGTGTGTTAATATTTTGACGCAGTTGCTCAGTTTTGATCAAATGTAACTATATTAGACTGAATATTTAAAAAATAAAGTCATGACAAGAAGCATTTTTTATCGCTTTAATTTGAGAGAAAGATTTTTTAGAGCCGCAACTGATGATTCTACATCCATTTCATGTCATATATCCGATAACTTGATTCGCTGAAAAAGACTGTGCCAAGTTTGTACACGTTATGACTAGTTAGTCAGCCGCCAGTCCATAGCCGCTAGAGCAGTGGTTCCTAACCTGGGGGGAATTACCCCCCGAGGGGTAAAATGGCTTTTCTGCGGGGGTAATGACAATATTCATTTTTAGTATGTAGATATAATAATAAAAAGATAGATGAGCGTCATATAGCTTGCACTTTCTTCCAAGAAGTCTCTCACTGTGTTCTAATGCCTTTCTAGTAATCCTTCTCGCAAGGAAAGGGATGAAGAGACTAGAGATGGAGACGATATAGTTTCAATTTACTCGAGCACTAATTTGCACGTTTCGCATTTGTGATAGTATTTTAAGTGAAATGACTTCTGCTTCTGGAAAAAAGCGCTTGTATCAAGAAGCATTTCTACAATGGGGTTTCACGAATATTGTTGACAGGAATATGGATAAGCCTCAGTGTGTTATGTAATAAAGTTTTTGGTACAGAGAGCCTGAAACCGAGGAAACCTAAAAAAAAAGATTGTATAGACAGGAAGGGACGTCTTCCATGATGAAAATACGTTCTGGATTTCGAATAGTCGTATTACAATTGACTTTTCAAGTTTTGTTTTATCACTGCATGATACTATTTGGCTGTTAAGAAGCTTCCTTCAGATTTACTAAGCGCGTTGAATGATGTAGTAAAAATTGTGAATCAAATTCGTGGCAGCGCTACGAGTTTCAGATTATTCAAAATTTTGTGCGATGAAGTTGGAGTCAAATTAAATAGTCTTTTGTACAGACAGAGGTACCCAGGTTGTCAAGAGAGAGAATTTCAAACAGGTTTTATGAGCTCTGTGAAGAAAAAGGATTGTTTCTAGAAAACCAGAGAACACAAAAAATAAAGTTGTACTCAAAAATAAAAGAAAAATCATTCATCAAAATGCCGACGGTGTTTGCTGATTTTTTCGGTTAAATTAACAGTCTGATGACAAGGAAATATGACGAATATCTTGACAGCACAGGATAAAGTTGCTAAAGTGAAACTAAACCTAATATTAAAAAAAACTTGCAAATGCAAAACAATTTTAACTTTAACATTAACCATCATTAAATTAATCAAGAAAGTATGTTAAAATTGTAATTTCCAATAGTTTTGTGCAATTTCATGATAAATAAAGGCTATTTGTATGTATTATATATGTTGTTTTCTTCAACAAAAATTTAAAGGGGGGTAAAATCAGTTTCCCTGATAGGTTATAGGGGTAACGAGACTAAAAAGGTTAGGAAACACTGCGCTAGAGTGAGGTCGTGTTTATCGCGTCTGTCGCGGAAAGAAAATCGTAATTAAGTTTTCACGTAATTGAATAATCGTCTTCAAACAGATCCGGACTTCATGGCCAAAATTGTAACTGGAGATGAACTTTGGGTTTTTGGCAATGACCCTGAGATGAAAATGCAGAGTTCCCAATGGAAAACCCCTAACTCTCCTCGCCCTAAAAAGGCACGTCAGTCAAAGTCGAACAATAAGACCATGCTCATTGTTTTTTTTATATTGAGGGCATAGTACGACCAGAGTTCTTTCCAAGGGGAACAAGATAAGATGACAGACATTAAACAGCGACTGACTGGATTAGAGATTCACTATAGATCGAACCCATTTCCTGCACTGCTGTATGGTCTATTCCAGGTTACCACGGACTAGTCACACAAAGAGTGTCTTCCACTGATCCTTTAGCCACCTCTTTTGCTCTACGCTCTCCAGAGGAGGCGAGGTTTCCGTGGAAAAACCCATTCTCCCGGTTTGCCTAGGCTGTTGAGGATAGTGGTGAGCCTTTGACAGTCTCCACCAACTACTGTAATCGGCTGTTCCATACACCCCTTTATGGGTACGCAGCACATGATGATCTGCGCACCCAATTCATGTTAGCTAGGTTAACCCAGCGGTGTTTGATTAGCAAACCGACGTGGATATTTTCACGCATCTATACTCCACATCATTACCCCAGGAGTTCAACCGCTGCCCACGGGCATAGGATTAGCTCCCACCTGGGGTTTTATGGGTGGGCATCGTGGAGTCTAATACCCACCCGTTCCAAGGGGAACAACTGTAAATTCCGATTTTTATAAAGGCGTAGTGCATCTTTTGCGAAACGATATATGAAGAAAGAGCTTAGATAAATGGGCCAATGGCTTCATTCTTCATCACGACAATGCACCCTACTACACATTGCAGTGTGCAGTGTGTCCATATCCACCTTACTCCCCAGATTTAGCACCATGCGATTTATGGCTCTTCCCAAAAACTAAAACCGTTCTAAAAAAAAAATGTCATCCTACGAACTTATTGAGTAATGTTTTAAGCTGCGATGCTCATTTGGTGGAAATAATTTAATATTATAAATGCTATCAGTAACGTTGACGAAGCGTGAAATGAAGTTACCTAGTCGTTTATGTTGGGGGGAAAAATTCATTCGGCCCTCGATTAGCGCATTTTCCTATTGCGATTTCACTATTACGCGGCATCAGGTCACAGAAAAGATCTAGTTTTTCAATCGATGGTATTTCAACCACGATTTCTACATGCGTACGCAGGTCTTAATTCATGCATAATTAATATTACCTTATTGATCGCTATCCCCCGTTAATCGCGACCTTCCACAGAACGTCTACCCGGTAAATAAAAAGGGTTATTATCAAACCATAGTTATTATTTGCATTGCGTATTTCAGCCTAAAAATTGAATGATATCAAAGCTAGTTTCTAGTAGAACGGCTTAAAATGGTGCTATATATTTATGAGCGTTTCCATAGGCTTGCTAAATGTGTATGGAACAACGTGATATATTAAATATGAAATATTCCGAATCTGCTCCGAGTGATATGTTTCAGCTCATAAAATCTGCTCCCGTTTTGGGCTTTCTCTTTGCCACTTGTTAGATACGCGGCGGAGTGGTGGAGGACGTCTCCTCCCTCTGCCGAATGATTGAATTTAACGCTCATAAAAATTGGTTTACGATGGACAGTTTCCTTCGATTTTGGTGACCAAGGCAGCCTTAACCCTTTTATATGGCCATCGTTTATATTTTATGGCAATAGAGCTATCATGTCCTCACCCAATAACTCTTTATTTATGTCGCTTCCGTTAGACCTCATCCGATATTCTCCCGGCGCGCATCCTCGACATTTGCCGAATTGGTGCTATAATTTGAATTTATTGCAGGTACAAGATGTAACCGGCAGAATGTGATGAGCTGTCGCCGTATTGCTGCGAAGACCAGCAACTGAGCGTTGTCGTCGTACCAAGATGGCCCAGTTTTTCACGGCGTCCGACGGTTCTGGAGCTGCGAGGCACTTGCACGACCACTTCGATCTGCAATTGAGGACGTCGCCGACGAAGAAGACCTCGAAGACGTCGGGAAACTATGCCTTGGTTTTGAGGGGCTTCATATTCGTGTGGCTAGCGACCCTCATGCACCATGCCAGCGCCTACAAGCAAGACGGTGAGTCCATCTACCTCCATTATCCCTTGATAGTCGCGGATTTTTGATTCGTTTTTTGTGCCCCCTTCCATAAAGATGAGGGGGTCTTATGGAAGTGGGTCGTAAAATATTTCGTATTTTTTATTTCACAAATTTAATGATCGTTTTAAAACCTAACCCGCCATATCCTGTCTAGCCTTTGTATTCCATCACCCCAACCATTTTGTCAACGCAGGAATGTTACCCTCTTATGTTTTTATTGCGTCGTTGATTCCGTACTTCTAATGCTACAATAAACATCAACTTAACAAAATATTGAGTTATTAACCCTTTGGCTGCTACGGACTTTTTCGATGAACGCAAATATATGTGAGCAAAATGCATTACATAGTTAAACACTGATACCCTGACGCACATAAATTTTGAAGTTATAAATAGATATTTTCACAATCGACGATATATCGTCGCTTAACATCCAGAGAATTAATTTATTCTAAATATTTTTTATTAATCTATTTTTTTTAATTAAATAACCATTCATAGAAAGGAATGCACTCATACCATCAATTTATAAATCCACTTATTTATGCGCATGACTTTAAAGGTGTTACACATGAAGATTCGGTTAAATTTCACTTGGTCAAAGATCGAACACTATTGAGAGAGGTGCAATGCAATGATTTGCAATATTTGAAATTGGCAAATTGTATTCGATTGTCTTACAAAATACGAAGGCATTATTGCTTTCAATGAGTTCAAATTGGTAAACAACACGGCAAAAACAAGTTTTTGGCGAAGATTCAACTTGTGCGAAAAACAATTCAAAATTCAACGAAAAACTGAGGCACTCGGAGGTGTGTTCTTTGCTAATAATTCGTAATGGTAAAACCCCATTTTTAAATTGCAGCCTCGAATGAAATTGAATTTTATATGACAACAGGGAAATATCTAGACAGTGGTTGAATGTCGATGAATATTCAGGGCCCTTGTGAAAGCTTTCAATGCAACATGGTTTTATGTGCTAAACAAATAAGATACTTTTTAAAACCAAGGGAAACCATTACACCTGAATTGCACTGTTGCGAAATCGAAAATATGCATCATCACCACCTAGAGTAATTTTTAAAGGATAAAAAGTTTCGAAATCAAGATAAAAAGAAAAAAAATTGCGTCTGAAAGTACGTACTCAATAAGATAGTTTCTCTTTTGCAAAAAAATATTGAAACTAATGGAGATTGTTTTATTTGAACAAATTGTTTTGTCAAAATTATAGCGTTTTAATTCGCGCATACGAATTCCGAACGTTCATATGGTACACCCTATTAGCCTGACCGCGGAATAGATATCTCAATATATAATTCGGGTATATATCGTAGTATATATATTTGGATCTATTTTTATGTGGATCTTTTTTATGCGATTTTGAAGTTATGCGGTTTATAAAAATAATGGAACTTATCCCTCATTTTTTTTATAAAATACAAAGCTTTTTTTATGCGAATCCGCATTAAAAAAATCTAAAATTAACACAAGTGCAAGTTACAGCCGTTAAAGTGTAAGGAGCGTGTATAGAACAAAATTGCCCGTCTCTTGATAAGAAACTGGAAATTTTGGATTGTTTCGTGAGTAGATAAAATCCTACCGTTTTTAAAAATAATAGAACCTATCCCTCTGTTTTCTATGTAGTTCAAGTCTTTTTTTATGCGATTTTTTTAATATGTGACTCCCCGTGGAACGTATCTATCGCATAAAAACAGACCCAAAAGTAATTGATTTATGTGGCTTTCTACTATTTATTATGCTTTTAAGAAGACTTCCAATTATCTAAGAAGATCCCATATCTGATGGTTTTCAAGCGGATACGTACGAAATCCATTACAAATTTAATGTTTATTTTGTCGTCATCTGTTGATGATTTTCTATTTTAAAATCGTCTTTAGTTTTGTCATGTTGATGGTTGAATTCGTTTTTATTACCGAAAGTTTATGGATGTGCATTTGGTGCGACATTTTCGAGAATCGATGATGAAGATGACATTGAGTCTTGGCTGTATTTGAGCATTTTATTAATATTTTTGGGATTTTTATGGTCATTGTAATGAATTTACGCAAAGAGGAATGCCATGAAAAAATGTGCCAGATATTCAAGAAAATCATATTGTATTGTATTTATGTACAAGAAAAAAATACAACAGAAGTTTTTCCGAAGAATACTTCTTGTCAGAATGTCGAGACGAGTTTCTGCGAAAATATTTTCCCGAAAAAAAGTATTCTTGAAATCGTGCCGAAAATTTTTGGCAAAATATACAAATCTGTGCCCGACGTTAACGCGAGTTCATAAATCCTGATGATAAAGGAAATGTGATGTTTTTCCATTTCATTACTCTTACTTCATCATATTGTCAGGACTGGTAGAAATAGAGGAAACCCGAAATCTTATTATATATGCTATTTAGCTCTAAAATATAGCATTTAAATAATACAGCCACGAACGCAGTCCAAAGTTACGCCGACAGGGTTGAATTAAATAACGACGCGGTCCAATAAATTCGCAGGAATATTTAGCCGATCGTAATAAACAAAGCAAATTAGAGATATCTCTAATCAGTTCTTCTGTCGGTAGTGTTGTTTCGTCCTCGTGTCTAATTTATTTAATTTTCGGACCATGTAAATTAGGACGCCGGCTTTCAAACTTCGACCCTCGTATTTGGTTTTATTCTCTCGCAATCAATTCGCCCGGGCGCGGCCCGATTACAAAGTGTTAAGACGTAATATTAATTTAACGTTTATTCCCGAGAATAAAGGGGGTCATATTAGAGCGCGATGGTTAATTGTTTCAGAAGTGATCTTTAATATCTATTTGGCATCGGATGAAATTAAAAGAAAAAGTGAGCTTCCTGCTGGTTCGCTGCTAATTAATGGCGGGATGATTATCCTTTGACGTCACGAAGCACCTCCTGCTTCCTCCATTGATCTCCTTCCGCATCCCCATTTATCTTCAAATAATTGCCTATCGCTCCAATGGATAATTATTCAGCATTTAATATGTTACACCCGAAAGGTTAATTGATTATTGATTAAATTGTTCCCGATAAAGGGGGGCCCCAGCCACCTGATCTAATTGGAGGAAGCACTTCTGACAAAATAGAGAATTCTTCGAGTTTCCCGTCATAATCCTTTACCCGGAGATGTATAGATTTCCCCCTATGCAAATTTGGCAGGACGTGGGGAAATCCCTTGATCGCACTTAAAACTCTCGAGAAGAATCTAAAATTCAAACCATCGCATATTCGAAGGGTTTTTTTCGGAGTGGATATAAATACTAATAAAATATTTATCTTATTGCGAGAAAAAGATACGCTTTATAGACTTGTAAAAGAGCATCTTTTTTAGAATTCATTATGCAAAAAAGCCCTCATTTTTTTAATACCACCCCAAGACTCTTTCAACGGAATACCATTAAAACTTTGATAAAACATAACAATGTACAGTACTGATGAATATCTAAAATATTATATTTTAAATAACACTTTTCTTCTTGGCAACATGTCACAACAAAAGATATTTAGTTGGTATTATAACATGTATTGAATTTACAAGACAAACCTTTAACATTATTGTTGTTTTAGTCCATTAAGTGGGCGCGACGTATATATACGTCCAATTTAAACTGCATCGAAATTGGTTAGGACGTATATATACGTCCTCGAAATATATGTTGAGTCCTAAAGCAGGCGGGATTTTCTTTTGTTTAACGAATGTGTGAGTTGTCGATACATGTTTTGACATGAATTTAAGATATGTAGCAAATTGATTGTACTTCGCTATTGAATTGGAGTAGACGTGTACTCAGTAAACGGCGACTAGTAGCATAAGGTAAGGTTCAAATGGAAACTTATAGTTTTAAAATGGAAGAACAAAATAGATGAATTGGTGCTCAATTCAGACAACATAGTAAAAAGTCAACCTATGACATCAAAAAACAGCATTATACGTAAACTCAAATGCTTAGTTGAATGGCATTTTCAAAGAACTAAAGCCAAGAAATATCGAGTTTATTACAAAAAACGGTGCAAATCTACATACTGGTGTCCAGATTGTGAGGTATATTGTATATCACACAGAAGTTGAGTTTTGAATTTATGTATGAATGATGAATGTTTATTGTTTTGTATTTATTAACTTCTCTATATGTTTATGTATCTAAATAAATAAAAAAAATATATTTAATTGATTTTTTTATAAATTCTAAGCATCGTTAAAAAAAATAAAAATATGATCTCACGCCAGGTGGGCGAGACGTATATATACGTCCTAACAAAAATGTGCGCGCCCACTGTATGTTGCGTTATTGAAAAGGAACTTAACAGATGAAGGACAGATTCTCAAGAAGAAAATAGTTGGAAAAATGAAATACAAATTCAAATAATTTGAAACAGCGAATAGCTATGATAAATTTGGTACGTGCTCAGATTCTTAATTTTAATCGAATGATTTTGACAGTCATTCTTCACCTATGAAAATGAATGTACAATATTTTCTCAATCAGTTTCTGGCTTTGTTTGTAATGCAAAAATACCCATTATTCGCTAAACTTCAAGACCATGATTTCATCCATATGGGATTTATCCATATCCATTTACAAGCTGAGGTATCAGATAAATACAAATAATAGATTGTGAATAGTTTGAAGGCGATTTTTTACCAGGAGCGTATTCATATCAAGGAATCAGATTCATAAAATTTAAATATATGATTATATCGATATTAGATGATTTTTGGATCAAATACTAGCTTTTCAGATCTAATTATCAGTGCGCACTTTAACGCACCAGAGATATTAACCCTTTGGTATCGTTTTTGTGATGATCGAATTCGATGTGAGAAAAGTGGTACTCCGTTATTATTAATATATAACATAGCATATAGAGATCTGGCGGCGGGAAGGACGTCCTTCCGCAGTCAAGGCCAACCGACAACTCCTTTCGACTTTTGCCTCTGGCACGTCACTACACCACAGAAGATGGCGCTGTTAATGTATCAAGCTGCGTCTAAAAAGAGACGGAAGATGTCGTTATTAATCTGGCGAATTAAATCTGCTCAGACTAACAGAGTTATTGCATGGGGAATGTTAAATCGCCCACGCTACATTATATATTTTCCAGTTTTTATCGCAATAATTTGGGGAACTCTCCCGATGTCAAAGGGTTAATTATTTGATGGACGCAATAGTAAATTTCGAACATACGTTGCTTTTAATCTTCATTTGGATTCATTTTTACTCTGGATGTCTATCGACAGGTTTCTGCTTAAGTAGATAAGTGTCTCCCCAGGGTTGTGTCTCCGGGACTCCGGTGACGCGCAACGATCCATGAAATTCCTGCCAGCCTCAAAACCTCCCATCCCTTATGTCTATTTATGTTTGCATACGTGCGCTCAGACATTGTCAAGCACCAATTCATCCCCGTCTTATTTTCCTCCCTTATTTCCTTTTCGCCATGCGGAATGTTCCCCACATACCTTCAAATCGCACATTACTTGATACGCACACGTGTGTAATGATTATTGCTTGGGCTACAATCTTTCACAAAGGGATGGAGGCTCTCAGAAATTATGCCTAACTTAGTTTGTCGGCAACTAGGAGCGTCCTATTTGCAATGCTGATCAGCCTGTATCAATATTTAATTTGAGTTGCGGGCTAATTGTGACTTGCACGAATTACGTTATCGATTGCGATCTGTATCGGCTTTCTACGCACGAACGACAAAAGGGAACGAAACGTTTACAATAGAAAGCTCTTTCCATGTCGGGAATAAATAATCGTCATAACCAACAGCTTGCTTTTTATTTCAATGTTCGATATAATGGGCTAAATTCTGTATTATAATGATTCGGGTTCAAAGTCAGATTTGCGGGAAAAAAACCATTTTTTTTAATGTAAACTTACTCGTATATTATTAACCTTAACCCTTAGAGTAGTGAACTAAATTTAAATCACGATAAACTTAAATATTTGTATGTCCACCACTTATCATCCGTATAAATCCATTTATCTGTCAGGACCGTCGCAACGTGTACGATGCTTGTACACAAATAAATAAACACTGTCAATATCACATAATATTCGGTCATTTCTTCAAGTAAACATAAACGATACACTTGAAATCGATTCATTATGTCATTCACATATCATTATTAGTCGATATATTTTGGTTAACGATCTATACAATCGTACAGTGTATCCAAGATACTCTCTCCGTCTCTCAAGTGCTTCTTAATACCTTTTTTTAACATTATTTTCTTCATTACTTATGCAACAACCTTTGAAAATTTATTAAATTTATATAGAGATCATCACTGCATAAATAAATACCCTATTTAATTCCTTAAAAATGATGTAAATGTTCCTTTTCAAGAGATATATATTTTTATGCTTATTGAAGACTGTTGAAAAATTGTATTCTTTCAAAGAAAACCGTATCTTTTTGACGTTTGCTAGATATTTTGCCCCTTGAGATCTGGAGATATCATAAGTTTGAATGATGTATTCTTACAATTTGCAGAAAATGTCTGACGATGAACAGCTAAAAGAATATGCTGTTGATATGCAGAAAGATCGAGTGCTTGCAATGCATTTTAGAGGAACTTTGGTATTCAACATTGAATATACTTAAATGATAGTTTGAACGATGACAATCGATCATTTTATCCCCCGAGTTGATTTATAAAATGATTGATCACTGATTCATTTATTAATCGGAAAATATTTCTCAAAAATCATCTGCATCTTAAAAGGCCATCTCCTCATGACGAATTTGCTATATTGCTATAATTTGAGGAGTTTATTAATATTTTAAAATCTTAAAACTTGTAATTGATTGATGATGTGTGATAGTATTGAAATTCCATCAGCTTAAATGTCACGACATGAAAATGATGGATTTAAATATTTTCCATGGGATAAATTTATGTCTTTCAATTAGTGATGGAATTAAATTCGCTAATAAATCTCGTACAATAAGCAGAATATGTGGAAATGTGGAGAGTATGGAAATTGATTGCGGTTTCAATTTATATTTGACAGATTCAATTTGCATGCAACGCCTAATAGGTGCAAGAATCGCACCTGCATAATTTTCAGCAATGTGATTTTGTGTGTGAAAATTTACAGGTCCAACCAGACCAAGTGTTGCCGACGTTATTCCATTGCAGCTGTGATACAGCTGATGGTATTATGTATCATGAAAAGCGATAATCATAGTTTGAAATGATATTAATTTATATCTAAGCATTAGAATATTAGCTTCATATATGAAACATTTGCATGCTCCTGAAAACATATCAATAATCCAATTATTATTGATATGATGATATGAACCCCAACCACCGATAGCGCATTTCCTCATTTTCGTTGTCCAGACTTGATTATGCCTTCCGTCGAGTCTGTCTGTACAAGCTTCATACACGCTGCGACGGTCCTGACAGATAAGTGGATTTGTACGGATGATAAGCGGCGGACATACAAATATAGCATCTAAATTTATGATGATTTAAAATTTGAATAACATTAATATATCCATTAAAATCAAAATATATTCAAATGTTATATTTGGGACACTTGATTTGTCAGAATTTTGAAACCACTGCAACTAATCAATCAAGAAAACAAATAAGTAAATAATGGACGCTCTATTAGTTTTTGGCAAGATGAATTATGCATTAATTTATTTAGTTCAAGGTTCAAATCCGTATAATTAATCCGGGATTTATCTGTCAACTACAACGCCATGTACACTTCTTCATCAAACGCGTTTAAGCTTTCAATTAACCGCCGTTTGACTAATTTGCGCTGCAATTCCGTCATTCGTAAACTCGGATGGTTTATTAGGCCATAAAGCGTATGTATGGGCATTATTTCAATTTATTAGTTTCGAATTAGAGCAGGTCCGCAGTTGGGGATTAATAAGCAGACCGCGGGCTCATTTTTATTGAGGGGAAATATACGGCCTTTCGTACCATGAAACAAATGGTGCTTTCGGCTAATTGGGTAAGCAGTAGCGTGATCAGATGGTTGTTATAATAAAATACGCATTGTATAATGCAATTACCATTAGGTTGTATAAAATTTTGCGACCACATATATGGCTATTAAGGTGATCAGGGACATTTTGTACACGAAAGCAGCCTGAAGCCGTGTCGATACACATGCGTGGGGTTGCCTGGATGTGGGAGCCGAATGTGTGTGTTTTTTTTTCAACCCTCAAACTAATGGATTAGTGCTTACATCATAGATAGCTGCGGAGCCTGAATGGATAGATATTAATCTCATGCAGGGGAGGGTAACCTCCGAAAATATTCGAGGGAATTTTCATTAAATTCCAGATTTTTTGCATTGATCCAAATGGGGTTGTATTAATATTGACACGTAAATATTTTCTGATTTTGAATCAAAATGTATAATTTATACAACAACAGATATCCCCCATACCCCACCCTACCCCATCAACCAATCAATCTATAAATATGTTGAAAAATACTAGAGATTTATATCATCTTATATATAAAAATGAATCTCTGTTGTTCGTATTTAATGCGCTGCCATACCGTTCATTCGATTGCGATAAAACTTTGTCAACTTATTGTTTGGACTTGCGGGAATAACATAGGCATAATAAAAATACTGTATGGATGCACCATGTTGGCGCATATTGGTCTGGTAAAATGTACATTGAATGTAAAAATACATCGATCGTCATTTATACTGGTTTGGAAATGTATTTTTTTTAAATATTTTTGTCATTAACCCTAGATCACTAATCATTAGTCTCACAGACTACAGACTCGGAACGCATTCAACATGTATGTCCCGCCCCCTTCAGCATATTTCTAAATAAACAAATTAGTGATCTAATGGAAACTTACTGCATGTGATTAGTGATCTAAGGTTAACACATTACTCACGGGCGAACTTCGTACGAAAAAATTGTTTCAATAAATAAAATCATAAGCCAATTAAAGTGAAAAAACATCGTTCGACGTTAACGAAAATACAGCGCAATTTATAAAAAATATGCTTCCCGTACGCAATGTGTTAATTTAATTGCAGGAAACTTTTTATGATTAAATTCGACAACAATTTTGAGCGGTGAGCGACCATGAAAAAATAAAGACCCACTCAGATCATAATTTGGACAACATCAACCATCAAATATCGCTTTCCATATAGAAATATAATGCAAGTTTTTTTTTAATAATCATGTTGAAAACTATGATTTATCAGCATATTTAATTAATATTGTTTGAAAATTTAATTATCATTTTTGTAGTAGTGCAGTAGACTCTTTATTATCCGGGGGACTGCTGGGGAAAACAAACACGGATAACTGGAAAAAATGGATTACCCAAATCATCAAATTTCTACTTGCCTTCGATTATAACATCATATTTACAATACAAATTTTTATTTCATAATTTTAATACTCATTATTTATTAAGAAAAACGCTCATTATTAACCTTTATGGTGGGATGATCGCGTATTTGCGAGCGAATTTCAGCGATTCAGAAAGAGCACTCTTGTACGTTGAGTTCGGAGAGAGACAGAGACGGAGAGCTTTCTGCGTACATCGCACGATTGTACAGATCGTTAACCCAAATTCATCGACTAATAATGATGTGTGAATGATACAATGAATCTATTTCAAGTGTATTATTTATTATTAAGAAGTAACCGAATATTGTGTGCTAAAGACAGTTTTTATGTATTAATGTACAAGCTTCATACACGCTGCGACGGTCCTGATAAATAAGTAGATTTGTACGGATGAAGCCTTCTTATTCGCATATTAATTAGTAAAATCGACTGGATTTTCAATGAATTTCAATGACGAAAACACTTTTTGAATTTACTAAAGTAATATCCCGATTTCACATACATTTATAAATAAATTGGTTTCTTCATTTTATCTATTGATGTTGATGAGTATTTTCTCTAAACTTATCAAATAACATCAAGTTGGCTCGGTATTCTTTGCTTGGATACAGTTTTTTTGGTCGATAATAAAAGGGTTAAATTATAGAACTAGCATAAAGATATAATATCAAGCTCATTTAATGGATCCAAGTTCATCAGCGATCAATTTATCTTAATAATAATAAATTATATTGGAAGTTATTACTCATTTTTATTGTAATTTTCATACGCTTGTGCTTGAAATCATGCATAGAAATTGGAAAATAAACGTAAAATTTGACTGTCAAGAAATAAGGTTCGTAATTCGCAAGTAATGCAGGAGGATCCCCACGGATGACAAGTTAAAAAAAGGTTGGGGGCTTTGGGGGTGGATGTCAAAAAAAAGGCAGCGATGGTTTGAGATGATGGAGCTACGCGTGAAATCACAAACTGTTTATTTTTAAATCAGCGTTGAAGTTGAATTTTTAAAATATATCCATAAGCGCCGCTGGTACGTGTCGTCACGTCAAAGACCCATTTTTCACAGGACAGTCGACATATTATCACGCAATATTCCAGTTTTCTTGAAGGATATTATTAATATACAACATGAGCCGCTGTCGTCGCCGTTCTCAAAAGTGAAGAATATTTCTGGAATAAATTACTTCTCGTATTAGAGGTACTTTTCTCGAGTGTGCTTTTTTATTTGCCTCGTAAGGTGAAGGGGCGAAGTTCGTAATGAAGCTCGCGAGACGTATGTGAAAAGAAAGAATATGAGCAAACATTTATTTCTTCTCGGAGATATCTTTGGACTCGTTTTAAAGCCGGGGGAAAATATCAATTTCGGCAGCGGAATGATTTGTGTACCGCCCTCTGTAGAAATGATGGTCACACAGACGTAAAACTTTTCAATGCGAGTCAATTTTCCAACATCCAATCCACTCCAGTGGCTTTAAAACAGTCCGTATCTACATCTGGGAGCCGTAGACCACTCGAGGCTTTAATAATATATGAGGTGTCAATACAAGATCAATAGACATATTTGATTCAAAACCAAATCAACCCTTAAACTACATTAATAAATCCTAAAATATTCAACACACGAAAATATAATAGATTCGGATTGATAATTAAGGTCAACACAACAATCACTTTTTTAAATCCATTATATTGCATTTAACCAATTGTTTATATAGTGGACATTATAAAGATTTAGGTTCAAATCCAGGTTGTGGTTAATAAAAATCATCAAAGCAACAACATTAATATTTCCAATAGTACGTCCATATCCAGTTTTACCTTAATATACATTAAGTCGGGCAGGGTTACCTATAAGTGACAGATTTGCTTCGATCTTATCATAATTTAATCATGTATGAAGTGCAATAAGAAACAATCACAAAAATCCTCCAACCCTCTTTTTACTATAGATATAACATAAATTCGATAATGGATATGGTATAATAAGAGGAAGTTCTATTTGTCTACCCTTTCCCGGATCCTTTTCCCAACCCTAGGCATTTTGCGTCTTTAAATTTTGATCTTCAACCCTCGATAAGCGCGGTTTTCTAATACGATCTCACTATTACGCTACACTCAAGCAGAGAATGGAAGAAGCGCATTAGCATAAGACTACGTCCTCGATGACGTTCTCCGGTTAACGACGATTCTCCTTGCCTCCAAAAAGGGAGTCCGGTTATTTCAAAAGACATCTAAAAGAGAGGGATGTAATTTATTTATCATTTCCGTGATATTGGCGACGATCACGAAGCAGAGGTTTCCAAATGCGAGGCTAAATGCAGCGTTGCAATAAAAGAAAATGCTGCGATAGCTGCAACAACAACACAACTAGCCCCGAAGGACTTCACAAGCGAACAGCTAGAAGAGAAACGCAATATCCTGCAACCCCCAGGACCCCCAACTTCTTGCGTGCGACTTACAGCAAATAAATATGCAATGAAAGAACAAGATCATTCCGCCCTTCGACTATATTGATATATTTAAATGCATTTCTTTCGATCTCACGAATTCCCATGTTTTATAGAGAGTTTATTTATTTAAATACAGGCTTCATACACGCTGCCTTCTTTTTACACATTAACCTTCTAGGGCAGGTTAATGTGTAAAAAGGTCATCTATGTGTGACACCTAGGTATCAGCATTGTACAGTCAACCCTTCTTTTTTTCCTGTGGGAGGGAAATCTTGCACAAGACACCCTGGGTTTGATCCCAGGGTAGTGTCGGATTCTTACTGACTAAACTGATGAATCTCGCCAAAGGTCTCAGTTTTTCTTGCTCACCATCATGCTGTGGACCATGTTCTCAGCGTTAAACTCGGCTACCCTGAGTGCTTGTTTCAGCAGTAAGTCATCTCTCTGTAGTTTCCGTCCCTCCACTAGCTTACGACCGGAATAAATCGGTGGGTCCATCTTCCCTTGCTGGACGGATCTCATATCTGCTGCCAGCTTTCTTTCAATTTCTGGTCATGTTCGTTATGGTTTTTAGGATCTTCTAAGTACAAAGCCCTCTTCTTTGCTTGGAAGCCCAGCAAGGGAACTTCGGCGACTACGAGCACCGCTTCTTCAGATACTGTTCTGTATGCTGTGGTCATTCGGAGCGCTCAATTCCGTTGGGCCCTTGTCAGCATCTTCCTGTAGCTCTCATGTTTGACATATCGGGGCTCCGTACAGAAGGATTGAGTGTATAACCTCGTTTATGGTTCTTCTTTTGCACGACTTTGGCCCTCCGATGTTAGGCATGAGCCGTCCTAGCTCATTGGCTATCTTCTACGACTTCTGCGCAGCTGCTTCAATGTGTTTACTGAAGATCAGCTTAATGTCCATGAGAATCCCCGAGATATCTCAGCGTTTTGCTGTATTCAACCTCGTGACCGTTGACAACAAACTGTCTGACGCTCGTTCTTCTTTTTCTGCTGCAGATCTGCCTCCGTTTTTTCTGTCGCCAGCAGGCGATTTTCCTGCATCCACGCGTTGATTCTGGCGAGGACTTTGTTGCCCGTCGCCTCCATTTCCCATGGATACTGAACTGTCTCCAGCAGTGCGAGATCGTCCGTGAAGGCAATGAGTTCTGCTCTTTCTGGTAGTTTCAACTCCAGCAGGCTGTTATAAGGGTGTTCCACAGTGTGGGCTTCAACACTGATCCCTGCGGAACGCTCATTTCTATTTTTTTTGTCGTGTTAGTCTCGTTGTGATGGACACATCGGTCTCTGAAGTGGTCGTTAATGAACGAAAGCGTACTCCGGCACTCGGAAGTTATTCTGAGCACGCCAATGATCAACTCCACAGTCAACTCTTGTACAGCGTCGAGATAGGGACCAAGCTATAGAAACAAAACGCTATAGAAAGTTAGGCACTCATACAAAATTTGTACGTGTTTAGTTTGTTAATGTAATTGTAACATGTAATTAACAATCACGAAAGGATATTACGTATTTTGCCCGTTTCTTATGAAAAATAAACTCCGCAAACACTATAAGAAAAACTCTATAAAAGTGGACGCTATAAGGAGGTTTGGCGGTATATTTTTAACACGTGACGTCTTTACTTATGATATAAGTAATTTTGTTATAGCGGAAGGTAGTACAATTTCAACCATGAACAGGTATAAATATATATTAGGTTGTCCCATAAGTTTCTTTCGCAAATGAACACAGATCTAATCATAGCCATGGTTGAAGAAAGCCCGCGATATACTGTTCGCGAAATGGCTAACAAGTTAGAAATTCCACGAACATCCATCCATAATCATCTGACAAAATTGGGCTACATCAATCGTTCAGATGTTTGGCTTCCTCGTGAACTGACTGACTCAAATAAACTTCAGCGTATTTCAACATGCGATCTTCTTCTCCAACGACATAATAGTCGACCTTTTTTGAAGAGACTTGTCACTGGATATGAAAGTTGGATACTCCAACGTAAACGGTCTTGGACCAAGGGTACAGAAGCTTTAACTGTAGCTAAACCTGGCCTACATCAAAAAAAAGTTTTGCTATGCATTTGGTGGGGCTGGAAGGGGGTAGTTTATTATGAGCTACTTCAGCAAGATGAAACGATCAATTCAACAAAATATTGTTTCCAACTAGACAATCTAAAGGATGCAATTTCCAGAATCGAGTCGAGATAGTGTTTTAAATTTTTGATTGTTAGATATATTTTTTTCTCAGTTCCAGTTTTGTAAATTCAACGCGTTTCTTTTAGACAAATACAACAAATAAACTGAAATATTCGCTTAGAAATTTATGCTTCATGAAAGCGAGCTCGTCTCTTTCCGCTCGTAAATTTCGTTATCAAATAAAAAAGTCGTTTGAGTCCTGCTCGTCCTGAAACATGCCTTTGGTCCTGCCATTCATTTCAATCAAAGCGTCCGAAGCGCATCGTTAAATTAGCGATTTTTCCGGTGATTTGGCTTTCTTTTAAATTTATCAACTGCAGCAATGCAAAAAGCATCCCTTATATACACACACCCTCGCTGTCCGAAGATTCGGACAGGAAAGCCTCACACAATAACGTATCGTGCTTAGCACCTCGCTTCATAACGTGTAATATAATGTGTCGTAAAACTTTATACGTTATGCGATGCGTGAGAATTCGCAATATCGCCAACCCCATTATGTGTGTTTTTTCTCTTAAAATATGTTTATTTTAAAACAATAGATAAGTGCAGCCGACATGCAAGCGGCTTAATACCCTGCCGATATAATAACTTCATCGTTCGACCATAATCGGATGAGCTTACAGCAGTTTGATGACCGTCGATGGCGTAGTTTGTATATTATAAAAATTATATATGTGTAGCTTTGCGCCGTCGGTGGATGACAGCATCTGCAGATGAATGTGATTGATGGTGGACGTATTATTTGTTCCGTGAACTGGACTAGTATTTGCTATGTGACAAAATATGAACAATGGAAAACCCAACTGACTCCAGATGTATAAGTTTCAGTTTGTGGTCGGGTGGCTTTCCTTATCCCTAGCCGCTTAGCGTTTCTTATTTGCCTCCGGGATCGCCTTAAACAATATCACATCCTTCGGACATAAATCTGGCATGCACGAAGCACTAAATCATATCGTTGTGCGAATCGATCGAAAAATATCAGATTTTTTAATGGAAAAAAGTTTGATGCCCACTGATTTTACCCCAGAGGGCGGGGAAGCTTTTTTATTAGCGAAATCGTTAACATAACTATGTACGTAATCGTAATTACATCTTTGAACTTTAGCACTAAATTTATGTCCTGTATATCACTGGCATTCAAAATATTTTACGACCAAATAGTCTTGTTATAAAAATAATATTTTCATAAACTAACTTACACCGTCTTAACTCTTTCCGGTCCTAAATCTCAACCGTTTGTTTCGATAAGTTTTATGTTTGTATTTAGCATAGATTTTAACTATTCGAGTTCTACGCCAAATATCGCAAATTCTTATCCAAAAATAACAGTTGCCATATAAATAGGTGAATAAATTGCAATATTATGTTATACTCGCAAGTGCAAACAATAAGCTGACAAAGTTTTATCGCAATCAGATGAACGGTATGGCAGCTCATTAAATACAGACAAACAAACATTATTTTTTACATATTAGACTACACCTATGTTACTCGCGCAATTTTTAGCAATAAGTGGACGAAGTTTTAGCGCAATCTGATGAACGGTATGGCAGCGCATTACATACGAACAAACAAAGATTAATTTTTATATATTACATATGGATGAATCTTAAACTTGTCACCATATGACATAAAACATGTAATTGTTCTTGGTAAATATTTGTACGTTTGGCGAATTAAATTTATAATATAAAGGATTTGAGAGACAGACTATAGTAAAAAAAATAGACACAAGTTCACAATTAATTGGTCTTGGTGAAATAAGCTATAAATGTCTGATAAAAAAACACTTGTTAACATATTACCGTCCGGTTACGCATATGTGCGTTTTTCTGGTACTATTGATAGATGCGAGAGACACACCTGTGCGTCTTTAGCCATTATGAAATAATGTAATAAATTATTTAAAACCCTCAAAAGGACAAAGTCAGAGAGATTTGGTTAGATCTATACATAGTGACTATTTAAAATATTGTAAGTAATGAGCTAAATTTAAATAATCATAAACATAGATGCTATATTTGCATGTCCGCCACTTATCGTCCGTGCAAATCCACTTATCTGTCAGGACCATCGCAGCGTGTACGAAGCTTGTACATAAATAAATAAGCACTGTCTTTAGCACACAATATTCGGTTATTTCTTAAACATAAACAATGCACTTGAAATCGATTCATTTTATCATTCACATATCATTATTATTCAATAAATTGGTTTAAAATGGTTTTTTTATTTGGACATTGCTATGCGTAACCCGACGGGAATGTGTTAAGAAGGTATAATTTAAAATATAACGCTAAGAAGAAGAGATTGGCAATTGTCTTGTTATAAACGTATTCAATGTCATATAAATTAAATACAGATGGATATGTAAATCTTCCTTCAGCGAAGCCACAATTTAAATTACGTTTAATATCTCCTAAAAGCCTTCTGCCGACCAAATTCACAATGGCTAACAAAGAAAAATCGGGAGATATGAGAGACCAAAGACAATAAATTGAATAAGTGCTTTAATGGACACGATAAACACCACGGAATTGAATATATCAGACACAGTCCATGGGTTAAAGTACCGAGAATAAATTTTAAATGGAATACTTGGACAGAATACTTATATGATTCAAAAAGAAGCAATCTTCTCCAACTGAGAAAATTTTTGGTCATTAAATCATATTCGAACAGACGCAATAAATATGTTGTAATCCGAATCATCCTGCAGGAAAAGTATTGATATATATTAAAACAAGTCTAAATTAATTCAAAACGTATTGAAATTTGTAGATAGTTATATGATTTAGCTCTTGAATCAACACTTTGATGGACACGTCTGCATTATGCGTCATTTTTTGTATGAAAAAATGACGCACAGAGCAGACGTGTCCGTCAATGCGTTAAACATCTTTTCACATTAAAATGTTAAATTGCATTTGTGTATCCCCGACTTAAAATAATATACGAAAAAAATTGTATATATTTTGACTGGTTGATTCAATTTGACAGCAATACTGCCAATAAATTAGCAATATTTACTGTCCAAAACATAAAGTTGGAGAGTCTCAGTCAGGTCTCGTCGATATAATTTGAGAATCGAGTATAAATCATTCGCCCAAAACCCAAATGTATAAGTTCGAAAATAGCAATTGGGTCAGACCGATAAATCACCCGCGTTTTTATAGGCATTTAACATCGATTCAGACATAACAGTTGTAAATCTATTTCTAAATCTAACCGATTAGCATCCCGTGGCTTTTTTTCCATACTCGCGTTAAAAATTAATTCCGATCGATGGCAAATTTATTTTTAACTTTTTTAAGGGCCAAACTTGGAATTTTCGCCGAAACACGACATTGCAGCGGGCTACAGCCGCTCGAAATGTATTAAATGTTAAATTTACATGTCAGCCTTTACGTTATTTTTTCGTGTAACGTGCTCCGCTGTGCGATGTGTGCATCGTGATAAAGTTTTATTAGCTCTAAGTCATGGTAGGCGGTATAAACGGCTGTGACAACTTACATTTTTGGCTAATAACACAAACATTTTACATGGCGAATAATTTCATTAAAAAAATGCTAATAGTCTGCAAATAGGACGCACGATTGTGCTTTAGAAGTTGTATATTTGTATTCCGAAATGGCGACCTGATCAAAAATTGCAGAGCCGATTTAATCTCATGGCGTTTAAATATTTTGTAGAACACTCCAAAAATTCAAGACAAGAAATAGCTAAGAAATTTCACTTCTACCGCACGAATGTCTTCACACAATTTTTTTTATGTCTGTATTCCTGCATTGTATATTTTAGCGGTTGTGCATATAAGAGGTTGCCATTTATCCCGGGATTAAACCACGTGACAGCACTTTTACCATATGCTAAACATAAAGTATACCTTCTAGGTCTTTCAACCTTTAAAATTTAAAATGACACTTGAATGCCGCACGAACTATCTTCAGTTAGCAACGAATAACATGTAAATATCTATCGCGTAATTTTTTTTTTTTTTTATTTAATTTTTTGAATGTATTTATCTCTAAGAATGTCGTCTATAATTTTGATGAAGAAATTCGGGTTATTTGGATGCTTTGCAGCTAATTCGCGAAATGCGCTCGAAGGGATCACTCCGTTCAGATTGCGCCCCAACGGCTCTGAGACCGCTGCGGTTTGACTGTCCAAAAAATAGACAATTTTTTCATAGTAAATACACTTTATAATGAAATAAATATTTTTGGGATATTAAAAAAAATAATTCGCAATTAAAAAAATATAATATATCGTTTTTACGTTAAAAAAGATGCAAGTTCGCAGCGTTCATCAGTTTTTTCACTCGGACTTACCTGAAACAAAAAGTCATAAAGATTCTTAATTTGTAAAAGCGTCGCTATTATATTACACTCAATTAATATTTTTTGTTTGAAAGTAACAAAATGGCGCTAGCTTGCAACAAAGTTTGTAAAAAAACACTTTTTTAATGAAAAACGTAAGATAAAATAAACATTTCGATCTGATTTTGCAAACTACCATATCCATACGTGTTTAAAATAATCTCGAAAAATTTCAGATCAATCGGCGACTTGGTTTTTCGATCTTCTATAAACGCCGCGTGCAAAAATGTCGTTTCGAAGAAAACGCGTTTAAAGTTTTATGTACTAAAAAAATTGCTGAAAAGGGAAAAATACTACAAATTAATGATTCCAGTTCCATAAAGCGATCCTTCAGCTATTTCAGCCTCTTCTTTGTTGGCTGATTTGGTGTCTCTGAGAGCTGTTCTAGCTTCTTTATAAGATCCTCGCAAAGCATCTTTTATCCATTATTTTTAAAATAAGTTTAAACCCTTCGTTAAAAATGGAGGCTGCAGTATGTGTCGCGATTTCCAGTATTTTTTTGCCACAAAAAATATGTTTCAGTACTGGAGACCATAAACACGCGTTGAAATTCTCATTGCTATTTTGTATATTCGAACCTAAGCATCTTTCCAGTAAATTATCAGACCTTCCTCGCTGAGAGCAGGAAGATGCTTATACAAATATAACGATCTTGTAGTTAGATGTTTTTGCAATTCGCATCAAGAATCTGCGCCTTTTGAACAGTGTGAATGCCGAGGAGCTTCATCAGTCCAAATTTTGTGATAGTAAGTGGCCCAAATAGTATTTCTCATATTTTATATTAAGTCAAGATATCAACAGATAACTGAGCCATCATAATTAAATAAATATTTTATTGATTTATTAGTTAGCTGTTAGGTTTTCGAAGTACTTCATATAGAGCTCTTTCTTATTTTCCACTTATTTATTCGCGTTTTTTTTAAATCTGACTTAATTTTCTACCGTACTAGAACAAAAATAAGAAAGGTCTCTAACAGAAACCTCTGGCCTGCAAACAAAAGCAGGTATAATGGCAAATCTGCGACTGCAGCGGTCTCAGAACCGACGGGGCGCAATCTGGACGGAGTGATTGCTTCGAGCGCATTTGTGCGAATTAGCTGTAAAGCATCGAAACAATTAGAGTTTTTTCACCAAAATTATGGATTAAATTTTTAGAGATAAGTCCTTTTTTGGCGTGATAAATTGAGATGACCCCTTAAACCAGTTGAATTGGTTACTGTGGAGATTTTGAATTTAGAAGCACTCTCATACCTTTTATATTGCACAGATTTGCATATTTTGAACATATTAATAATGTAGATGCTGTAAAAAATCGCCTTCTAAATTAGCAATATTTTATAAAAAGGTTATCTATAAAAAATGGCAAGACGGATGGGAAATAGTTGTAAATTTTAATGAAAATGATATTTTCGTACCTTTCTTATGTTGCTTTATAGAATAATGGATGTATTCCTAGTATGCCTAATGTATAAATTAGGAAATAGTATACGGCCGTAATTGTTACATCCTGCTCAATTATGATGAGCTGAATGGAGCCTGCAGCCAAAAGCTCCGTTGCACAGTCTGATGAAACTTTATATGGGAAGGGTTAAAGCTCACCCCACACAAAGGAAATATTATATAATGAAGGTGGGCAATGCACCGACGTGCCACCCCTAAAAGTGATCAAAATTCATTTATGCCTAGGTCATTTAGATAATTAAGTACTGACCTGCAATAATCCTCGGTGACCCGGCGGTCATCTCTCTCATTTTTAATGGGTTAACCAGATAAGGCCATTTGACATTTTCCCGGCAATTACATAAATCCCCGGTAATTGGACACCGTGTGTAATTGCCGTAACTCTACTTAATCCCTAAGATGGAGACACCAAAAAATAATTAATTAATTCGGGAAAAAAATCAATAAAAAGCTCCGGGGCGTAATGGCCGTGTTCGTGTGTACAGCGGGTACACTTCCGACGAGGACGAAAACATTTTCATTAAAGGAAATAACGCCATTAAACCATTATACGCAACGTCGTAATGTCGTATCGTTAATTAAACGAATAATTTACTATATATTTATTTGCGCCGCAAAACCGCATTTCTTACTTATGGAGATGCTATCCCGTGTGGAGAGGACAACTTCATAAGCTCCGAATCGTTAATTTGAATTTGCTCTTATTGTTATCTTCGAACTTCCATACATACTGGGAGACAATGAGCGTAACTTTCGGGGGAACACTGTAGGTGTACAACTACTGATAACGATTTAATTTTATAAAGCCACCTATAAAACGTAATATCATCATCGCAAATAGCCAACTGCAGGACCAGCGAGGCTTCCTCGATAACCGTTCAAGGATACAGGCACATATCCGAATTTCTCTGATTATAATTTAGACAATAATATGAAAAGTTGATTAGTGAGTTAATTTCAAATTGAGTTAAGCATAGATGCTATATTCGTATCTACATCACTCATCATCCACACAAATCCGTTTTTCCCTCAGGACCGCGCAGCGCGAGTCAAGCTTGTATATTAATAAATGAACCTTAACACTGTTGATAAACATAAACAATACACATGTGTGTCTTCAGTTTTAATAGCAAAATAATGCATTTATTGAAGCTTGAAATCGATAAATTTGAGCCTATCTAACTTACCCAAAAAAAAAAAAACGGTTATCGTCAAGTAATAATTTTATTTGAAAAGTCTGTTCAACTAATATGAAATCCGAGCTAGATTCTACTTTGGGGAGTCTTTGGATGACCGTCGACTGTAAGTGCGCGAGCTAGAAGACATGGTAGGCCTTTCAAAAATGCTATACATCGCATATTGACTGAAAATTTGAACATGCGAAAGCTGTGCGCAAGATGGGTGCCGTGTTTGCTTACAATCCCCCGCTATTCGGTATCATGCCAGCCTGCTCAATAAAAGTATACAGCAAGGTAAAAACTAGCTATGATAGCATGTAAGATTTTTGTGGATGGGGGGAAGTCTAGACTCGTTCGCTACTTTATTTGGTGCAACTATGTAAGCTAGCATCTGAAGGAGCTTCTGTGATCGTACAGATCATTAAAAATGCCACTAAAAGAGGATGTAGTGGCCACAAGGTCTGTGTGTCCAATCGGTCTGCTTTTCGGACCACTGATATGACGAATGAGTATCTTGCAATCGGATGCCATACTTGCACATGGCTACAGAACGATTACGTACTCTCATTACAAAACGAAGTTGTCTGAAGAATACTGATCGAGTGGGTTGTTTAAATTTTACAATCCAAGGCCCAATTTTAAAATATAACGAAGAAAAGAGGGATTAAATAACTTAGTATATATTATATAAACAGTGTCAATCAGTGCTGATTAATGTAAAGTAGAATTTTCAAGTAAAATAAAAACCATGTGCAGCTCTCAACTGGGTCGATATTCTGCGTTTTGCGCTCCATGCAAATGTGCAAATGCATCCAAGTGCAAATGTTTTTATTTTTAATCATTGATAAAACTATGAAATTATACAAATTCAAAAATACATGCATAACTGGCTTCGCATGGTATTTGCGCATATATCTCATTGAAATTAATTGTGAAGCTGAGTGGGGAAATCTGAATATCTGCAATAAAGGCTCCCACTTTGGGTCACCCAGATGTCACCCACGCGCTGGAGCCAAAGACTCTATGCATCATCCACATGCTGGACTCATTGCATAATCAGTGATATTCACAATCCATTTGTTTAACAAGTCTTGTAATAATTCTGAGCAGTGAGTGCCTATAGAAATGTGAGAATTCATTCAGGTCCTGATTTGAATGCATCATAATTGAGTCTCAATAGTTTTGGAGACTGAAACGTCTGCTAAAATCTATCAATTTTAATACAAATCTTCGATTCGGGAAAAACCGGATGCTTAAATCTCGACGCAAAACGACGGGACGTGCTCGACTTTTCCTCGATATGATTTTGAGTGAATATAATTATTATGCTTTGACAGACATCCAAATAATCTATGTTTCCGTTATCAGATTTGAATATCAAATAAAGTCTGTCATCTGACTGCCTGTCCTTCTTTCTTCCTGTTATTATGCCACATCCGTTTATCGGACGTGAGCCATCTCCATGAAAGATTTTCCCCGGGATGGGGGGGATTTTTAATGTGGTGATTTTCTGTCGCTATACACGTATGGTATAAATAGGATAAGGGTATTAAGATATGTAAATTTAAGTAGGTTTTTTTCTTTAGAGGACGTATGAAATTTTCTTTATTACTAAACGACATCTTAACCGCTGTAAATTAGATTTTCACGAGTTATCTCTTGAAACTTATTTTTATGAATAAATTCTGCTGAAATCAATGTAGAATATATTCTGGTGATAGTTTTGAATCAAATTTGTTATCGATTTTTATCGTTGCAGAACAAAATGTAAGAATGTCTCGATATTCCTCAGCTATCCTGTATTTTTTAAACTTTTCTTATTTTTCAATATATTAAAGTTTTCCACCCTTTCCCGCCCACGCGCAATCTCGAAACTCTTCTACGACGGGATATAACAGTTTGCGGGGTAGTTTGTCGTCGACGAGTTCGTGACTGATATCCATCTGCGTGCCTGTCGTAACCCGAAACCGAAATCGCTCCCGAAGAACTGAACGTCTTACGACCGGAGCTCAAAATTACACCGCATCCATTATGAAACCTTATTAAACGCCTGACCTTTTTTATACAGATGGAACAATTTGTTCATTCATTTGTTTACTTCAAGAAATCCTCACCATGTCGTTCTGCAAATACCAACCAGCTCCTGCGTGGGCGTTGAAAAAGTACATGGCAATTTGTTCGACTTTAATATACTCATACGTATGGAATCACAGAAATTGCCTTTATGAAACATAATGGAAATTTCAAACTGCCCGAGAAGAAAGATTTGCTTGAAACACCCATTGGAAGGACTTGAAATGATCCTGAAAATTCCTTTATAAAACATTAAGATTTTCACCTCTTATCCTGATTCTATAATATTTATACAAATATTTCAAAAGAGTTAGTTTTTGGACCCTATTATAAAGGCACAATCTCAAATTGAAATCTCTCATTGAATTTAACCCTTTAATGAGTATGCACGCACATGCTATGAGCGCACCTGAGTGATCCATAAATAGTATGCCCGCACATGTTGCGGACAGTTTGTATAATGAATTAATTAATTGTATAAAAATATTACCATTAAGAATTCTAACAATGAATTCTAATCCATATTTTCTTTTATTTTCATCATAAATGTATCCGAATTATTCCGGATAGTTGAAATTCTACCGTACATAAAGTCTAAAATAACATATTGATCAAACGCTCTCCGTTTAAATAGCCATGGTATAAAATAAATGATTTTCGCCCAGAGAGTCAAAAATCGAGCAGAATGGTCAGTCGTGAAATTGGACGGCCAATTCCCAATAGGACCAACAGGATAACTATATATTCTGCAGGACTATTGATGATGTCTTAGTGTAAGCATCCAGAATTATCTTGCAGTATTAGAGAACAGGGAAATACGAACGAGCAAAAATTATGACTCAACAATTCCTACTCAACAGCTACCAATATCATTAAATCCCAGTGCAAATTTGATTATATGTGACAGGTTGACTCCGGTAGTGGATAAAAGGATGTAATTAAAAACATCAATATAATTGGTCTAAAAGACGACATTTAGCTTCTTATATTTTATTTGGTTGTTCGAAAGTCAATACATGATAGGTTTAGGTATGCCCGGTGCACACGAAGCTAGTTTTTCAAGCTTGATAATGAACCAGGCTCAATAAATGAACCGTCCACTGTTGATAGCACACAGTATGTGCTTTCTGTTGTTCAGCTATTTTTGCCTATTAATGTGTTGCGAAAATAAAAGGACAGGGTTACCGTGCAAGTCTACCAGTTTATTTCTGAAGGATAAAATTTTGCAAAAGAGTAGTGATACTCGGCTAATGACGCCACTCCAGATCAGTCAAGGAGGAATAACAAAATTGGTCAACGATAAAAATGATGCGAGTATCTTGATTATCAAAACAAACGCCTGCTCTCAAGACAACACGAACGAAAGTCGTCTCATCTTTGTTGAAAGAGCTTAATAGGTTATCCGACGATAGCGATTATACCTAAATTTTATGACTCAATCAATCATTTTTTATGCAATTGTTTTAAAGAAAATTAGTTTTGATCTTCCAGTAACATAAAATGTGCAAACGAGTGAAAAATGTCAACTTCTAAATTCTTTAAATAAAAAAAACTAACAACTATTTCGAACTTATTTTAATTTTAAAAATTTCTCTAGATTATACCCTTTCCAACGATATGCCACATGTCAAAAAAAAATCATGTAATAAGTCGCTAAACTTGAAGAGGCAACAGTTTGCCAGTGTCAGGGTTAATAAAATACTTTCTATGCTTAAGATGTTTTCATTAAATTTATTTACAAATTCCCCCATTCCGTGGCTCGCACGGTCTCCAGATCTGACACCACTGGATTTCTTTGTCTAGGAACGTGCCCTATTCCATGGCTCGCATAGTCTCTAGACCTGACACCACTGGATATGATGCACACGATGCTTGTTCTAGTGCTGGGATGGTAGGCAAGCGCTGTTAGTTTTAGTTTCGTACTTAAAAAATCGTCTATCCAAAAGCAAATTGAAGATTTAATAGCCAAGGATGTGGTAGTGTTTATGATGATAATATCAGTTTTCACTTAACAACAAAGAAAACAACTGTAAAACATATTGTATTATTTCCTGTTATCCCTAAATTTACACGGGAGTATCTATTTATATACGTATGAAATTGTGTACGTGTAATTTTATCACATCCCAATATATTTATTTAGGTAGCATACTTTGTGTTGGTCTTAAATGTTTGGTGTCTTGTGTACATAAAGCAACATTGTTCACGTGAAAATCATGTCCGGGGATCAATTTAGATGGTTTATCGATTACTATAATAAACAAGGAGGAGACCATTCTTTACGACGGTAATAAGGATGCCTGAAGACCCACGCAGCTATCACACTATAAATAATTTTAAAGCATTTTTACGGTCGGGCGTCGTTTGAATCCTCTTTTTGTGTGGAAGTGTTATCGGACACATTTGAGTGGCAGCCATAAACAAAGATTACAGAGCATCGGAGGATTAGTCCGGAGTCAGCTCGAGGCATTGTGGCAGGCAGACGATCCAGCTAGCATATGTTCTCCTCGTTAAGTTGACTTATGAGCGGACCGTTTCTTGGCGTCCTCCGCGTCTTGTCCTATCTATTTTTTAGTCGGCGTCTTCCGCAGCCTGCAGGAATCCGGCAGAGATTAAGAAGATTATTAATCACCCGTTTTGGCAAGAAGCGATGATAACTTCTTCTCCCGTGTTTCTTTCCACTTTTACAACCTCCCCGACGGCCGCGCGTGTATCAAGTTAATGTCAATATTTGTAATCTTTCAGCCGGCCCGGATCCGAAGACGAAGCTCCTAATGGAATAAGCCGCCGAGTTCCTCGATTTACTTTTTACGGGGATTATAAATTAATCTTTATTTATAACTTTTCTTCGCCGTTCATCCCCTGGTGTTTTTCGAGGGCATTCGCACAACAGCTGCGAGATATATTTTAAATTTCTTAAGTCGTCCTTGTTATTTCAACGTTTATTTGCTTAAAGCTTTCTTATTAGACTTAAAAACTTTTTTTCTCTCAAGTTGATATAATACGGTTTTATTCTTGACACTTTGGTTCAACATCAATGCCTGTTTCAGCGGCGGCATCAGCTTTCAGCTTGACTCTCTTTCAAATCCAAAGTTTGAATTTATTTTTGGATTGAAGATTAATGAAATCTAAGGAGAGTCAATCACATCTAAAGCTTGAATGAATTTTCATATATTTTATTCGATTGTGAGATATTTGAGAGCACCAAATCAAGTGTTACAAATCTAAAACGCCATTATTCAAATTTTCGTTTGTTATTTCATCCAATCAAAAATAATGATTACCAAAAATAGTCCCATATGAATCCTTCAAACGATACTTTAACCCTTTCAAACCCAAAAACATACACGCTACGCTTTAATGTAAATCCAGTCAGCAAGTCATCAAATTTCTATCAACTCCACCGCAACGTGTAACAAGCTTGATAATGAACCAGGCCTAATAAAGGAACATTAACACTGTTGATAGCACACAATATCTGCTTTCTGTTGTTCAGCTATTTTTGCCTATTAATGTGTTGTAAAAATAAAAGGATAGGATTACTATGCAAGCCTGCCAGTTTACTTCTAAGGAGTAGATTTTGCAAAGGAGTGATGATACTCAGCTAATGACGCCACTCCAGAATAGTCAAGGGGGAATAACAAAATTGGTCAACGATAAAAATGATGCGAGTATCTTAATTATCAAAACAAACGCCTGTTCTCAAGACAACACGAACGAAAGTCGTCTCATCTTTGTTGAAAGATTTTAATAGCTCATCCGACGATAGCGATTTCAGTTAATTATACCTAAATTTTATGACGGTCAAAATATTCTTTCTAGAGTTTCTATAAAAAAATATTGAGAATGCTACATAAAATGCTATAATAAAAGAACGAGCTGTGTTTGTGTAATATATAATAAAATAGTCTTGCTATTAGTGTAGTGGTTGCTTTATGTTAGGTATAGACACCGATACATTTAGTAGAGGCGCGCGACGCATGCGCTTAGGATCTTAATGATGTACACAACGGACACACTACAAACGATTCTCTCTCATTTCCATCCAATTGCCGCTTGAAGTTTCACTTTTCGTGACGTTCAAGGCAATTTACCCTTGAGGTGACTTTTTAGCAATCTCTTTTATGGAACTATTGCCAACCATTTTTACATGGTTTTTCTTAGTGAATATGTATTTTTAAAATGTAGATTTGAACTCAAGATGATTGAGTTACTAATCCAATCGCTTAACCGCGGGACTACCTACAGAATGCATCCAATCGATCCGTCATCGAATTTATGAGCAGAAATCATCATTTAAGTATTGCAGAACTAAATTGATAGACCTGCCCTTGAACATATACGAGTAGGAATGTAAAAATGCTGTTCTCACCCAGCATTCATAGGTAAAGTCCATCAAAGCCGTAACTAGGTTACAAAGCGCCCGTGGCAAATATCTAACTTAACGCCCCCTCCCCTTCTCTAGAAATCCAAATTAAGTTTACTAATACTATTATAAATGCAATACATTAAATACTATTATAATGTATGTTTTAAAATAATACCTACCTAACGTATAGATGGCGGCTACTGTTGATAGAATGTATGATGGTGTCTAGAGGCTACGTCGCTTCCGCGATCGTACAGATCATAGAGAATGTCGAAAAATGCCCTGAAAGAAGATGGAGTGGCCATAAGGTTTGTGTGCTCAATCGGTCCGCTTTTCGGACCGCTGAATGACCGACTCGTGTTTAGATGAAGAAAAGAGGGATTAGACAACTTAGTGTATATTATAAAAACGGACAGAATTAATCAGTGTTGATACAGTAAAGTAGAACGGTTGAGTAAAATAACCATGTGTAACTCTCGACCGGGTTGGTATTCTGCGTTTTGCGCCCCAAACCCAGTTGCGCCCGTGGCGGGCGCCTGCTTTGCCACGCCCTTGTTACGACCCTGAAGTCCATTATTGCATTGAAATGAAGACAAAATCTTAGCATTATTAAAGATGTTTATATCGATTTGATGTCTATATTTTGCATAGAGTTCCATAGAATAATTTTAGTAGGATTTGATTTAGATCAATCAAACAGTGTGATAGGCTGCGTAGTGAACAGACAGACATACATTTAATTATACATAATATCGATAGATAAATGTGCTTTTCAAAAATAAATATCTACGCTTAAAAATCCAATAATACAGTTTTAAAATATTGTTGGATTTATTGATATTTATTTATTTATTCTTATGAAATTATTGCTATTATAGATTCGCATATTCTAAAAATTATATCCAATCGATCATCAAGATCTAAACTTAATCTGCATTGCTTTTCCTGAGAAAATAAATACTTATACAATTAATAAAGTCGTATTAAACTGTCTATGAGTGATTGATTTGCAGCAATCATTAAAATATTATCTAAAAATGATGATAATTGAATGAAAAATTTCTTATGGGATTCGCTTTAATATGGCACTCTAAGAATAATGGACGAGATGATGATGAAAGTATGATAAAACGTCGATACTTTTGTATTCAACCATTGCCATGTCAATTCAATAGAACTCATAAAGTGATATTTTCTTCCATTTGAAAATGCGAAAGTCCTCAGTGAGCGTCCTAAAACAATTTCCCAGTGTTCTGCTTTCAGTCCCTATCCCGAATTGAATTCACATCCATTCAGACGCTTTCCCTAATATGCGTATTCTACAATTTACACCGAGCATATTTCCCAAGAAAACACGTCCCGAGAAATGAGAAAAAATTCCAATAAGAACTATTCTCCCGCATTCAACATCTCCCGCTCGTTACTATTTTTATGTGCTTAAGATATAAGGGCGAAAAAATAAATAAAATTTGGCCGCGCTCGCTTAATATTCCACCCTTTAAAAGGTCGCCCTTCTGCAGCGCCCCTCGAAGATTTTAATAAATTGTAGGTGTGTAAGTGAATTAATGTTAATTTATTAAACGATAGAAGAAACAGCAACGATTTCCCTTCGAATTTTCCTTTTTGAAAAATGAAAATGTATATTCCGCCTCTAATCAATATTCTATACTGTTTCATCCGTCCGGGGGTGTCTGAATGATTTATATCTCTTTATCTAACGAATCTGCCATAATTCTTTTAATAGTAATAATCACTTTGCAATTCAAATTCGCCGAAAGGCGAAAGATTGTTTCATTTTGTTGGTAATCAGTATTTCATCGGAGTTCTTGGAATTTTTAATTTCAATATTTCCCCCTCGGATAATATAATGGGATACATAAAAATCCATGGTTATTCATGTTGAACTTGCCTCGAACTTCGAAAGCGACCATCTGTTCTTAGGCCTGAGAAAACTAAGATATTAAATCGGAGCAATACATACAAATTGACTGATAGACTGTTATAAAACAAAATATATCAATAATAATACGAAAATAAAAATATATAAATGATTAAAGATCATTGTATCCTTTGATGAGTATGCACTCACATGTTGAGTGCGCACTCGAGCGATCTAGAGCGCTCTCCATAGAGTTTTATTTTCAATTCCGTAATTCTACTTCTAATACCAAAAGTGATCCATGAAGGTATGAAGCGCATGTGGCTAGCATCCAACTTGTCCCCCTCTCCCTCTTGAGCTTACTAGATGATTATCGACCAAATGATGTAACCACCCCAGAAATGATGAAAAAAATCCCTATAATGGTATTGAATGACCGTCGACTGTAAATGCGCGAGCTAGCAGACATGGTAAGCCGTTCAAAAAATGCCGTACATCGCATACTACCTGAAAATTTGGACATGAGAAAGCTGTGCGCAAGATGGGTGCCGCGTTTGCTCACAATGGAAAAAAAACAGCGTCATGATGATGTTTCAATCGAGTGCTCGGCGATGTTTCACAGCATCAAGACCGTTTTTTTGCATCAATTCATAATCATGGATGAAACATGGGTCTATAATTTCATACCCGAGACAAAGACACATAAGGACCCCTCACTGATTCGAGGTGTTTATTGGTTCTGCTATTCTGAAGCATGCCAGCCCGCTCAACAGGTGCACAGCAAGGTGCATAACCTGAATTTAATATCCATGTTCACAAGGACACCCTCATTCTTAATTTCAAGTGGCTACTTAACTTCATTTGGCGCGAACCACCTATGTAAATTAGCCAATGAAGAGACTTTCGTGATCGTACAGATCAAAGAAGGCCCTGTGTATGCTTTTATCTTCGTAAATGCCACAAAAAGCCCCAAAAGAGGACGGAGAGGCCACAAGGTCCAACTGGTCCGCTTTTCGGACCGCTGACATGACGAGTGAACATATCTACAGAACGATTACGAACTCTCACTACAAAGTTGTCCGACAACTGATCGGGTCCAACCGATAAAACCCAGTTGCGCACGTGACCCTTATTACGACCCTGATGCCAAATGTATTAATTTCAAGCTTGACTCCTTTGTATTCCTTTGCTATAATACTTACTTTTTGATATACGAACATTAATTGCTTAGTTTTATTTGACCAATTTTGCGGTCTTAGCGAGTGCAATTTTCGCAAAAAAAGCAAAAAGTAGTTTAGCAGATTTTGATCGGGAAATTTTCGGGCGTTGCTGGATGAATCAGGTCGTGGGAGGTCTAACATACTGAATAATAACGTTCTATGAGATTTGATGGAGACAAATTCAGGTCTTTCAATCAATAACGAGCACAAAATCAGGCTCGAAATGGGTTGTCTCCAAGAAAAGTGATATTGTGTGAGATTTTAACGCTTTGATGGACACGTCTGCATTATGCGTCATTTTTTGTATGAAAGAATGATCCATAATGCAGACGTGTCCGTCAACGCGTTAATGGTATTGTTCATTTTGAACTGCTGGCAAATAATTGTTCTAACACTTATAAAACGGATATAAAAAAAACGGCATGTATTTTTGGCACTATCAATATATAAATAAATAAACATGTTTATTTTTTGAATTAAAACCGCTGATTTTATTACAATTTTAACTCCCTAAGGGTTAAATAACCATCCATTAACTCTCTAATCAAACTATACTAACAAATATTTCTTGATTTATATTGAAAATAGATTATAACAAATTTAAAAATAAAAATAAATTAAATTTCATAATATCACATAATGAAGCAAATTGTTATTTATTGAAAATATTTGTCTCTTTGTCAAATCAACATTTATAGATTATCATTTTAATGATATTAATTATTTAATCTCATTTGTTCCCAGGATGTGTATTCCCGACGAGATGGTCAGGTCGATGGTTCCAATCGGGAGTCGTCCAACAAATCACCATCGACAATGACCGACTATCAAGCAAAGGAAAGTGCCTTTCATCGGAGGGTGATAAATTTCTCCTAGTAGACGAGTAAGCCGCAGACTTCCATATGTATTTATGTTAAACTCTAAAAATATATCCATACGATTGATATTGAAATTTAATCATTTCAGAAAGCGATGCTACCGATGCGTTGTAATACACGAAAAGCATATAAATGTTTTACAATATAAAGAAAGTTAGTATTTCATATTGATGTTATTATCACAATAGTTGAATGCATAATGTTATTTTTGTGCTCTTGTTTTTTTCAGCGTTTTGTCATTCACGAGAAGCTTTACCAAATTTATGCTCGCTTATTACTGGAGATGCACTTCTTTATTCAATGTTTAGAGAAAATGCATTGCCCGTTACGTGTCCATTGAGGGGACCTTTTTCATTTACGTATAACAGGTGAGTCACGTATTTCAATATTAACAGCAATATAATATTATTTTACCGTTAATTAATTTTGAATATGAAATATTTCAGAGGTCATGGTGATTGCAAATTACCTGCATCATCAATAGAGAGTTGTACAGAAGAGTCTCGCCTACTGTTGAATTATCAAGCTTGTCCTGATGTCTCTGGCTCTGAGAGCACAGGTATTTATTTTTTTCATAATATAATACCAACTGTTTAACATAATTTAATATGTATAATAACATTATAGTGGAAGAGCTCGAATGTCTTGCCACATGGAAAGAAGGCAGCTTACGATATCTTGTTGGAAAAGTACATCACAATCATGCCACAAGCAACGAAGATCGCTACAGATGCTTTGTATACGAAAAAACGAATGGAATGGGTTAGATTTATTCATATATTTAAAAGCATAGCTAATTGAATACAAAAATACTAATATATCGTTATATTATAGGATCTCATTCTTTAGTTAAAGAGGGAGATGGAGTCGAATACAGGGTAGCTCAATCGGGAGATGCAACCTGTAATGGTTTATTTAGTGCTACTGAAGGATCACGAACGATGGCACTTAAAAGAGGTTACTTTTACATAAATTTAAATTAATTAATCAATCGATTAAATAACATAAACGTCATAATCAATATGCAATTTTATATTTTCAGTACCAGTAACTTTAAAGTGTCGATTTCCTTCGTGGATGACGTTTCCAGGACACTGGCATACATTGGATTATTCCAGTACGTACTCGTTTCATCAAAAGAATGCCACATTAAGAATAACAAACCAGACGGGCGCTGATATCAAAGTACATTGTGCTCAAATAAAGACACCCATGCACGCTGAAAATTTTATCACGCTCATCGCTCACTGGCAGCATCATTGGTATTGATTCAAATAAATACAAATAAAACATCCAATCTTATATTTTATATTTGTTGTTAATATCATTTAACTATAATTGCAGCGTGGGTCAATACGTTTGTCTTTCATTTTATCGTCGAGGAGCGCATGCGGCAGAAATGCAAGTAGGTCTTCCGACTACAAGAGCGGAGGATGCTTGTTCGTCTACATTTTTTGATATGAATACCGCACCGTATGTTACGCTCGTTAGTAAGTAACGTTATTATGAATCCATAAGATAATAAGAATTGTAAATATTAAATACGTGTGTAATTAAATTGGCTTTTTAATATTTTATAGCGAGTAATCCAGAGTCCAGAGACTGTCCGTATTCGGGAAAATTCACAATAGCGGGATTAAAAATCCATCAGAGAAATGCAAGATCGCTTGAGACTACGTACGTCTTAGAAAATGGCAAGACAGTCGAAAGGCCTAAAAATTACCACAAACATAATCATAGAAAGCATAAATTTTTAAATTCGGATAGCACCGATGAAAAACTAACAAACATCGAACGCAAAAGAAGGAAATATCAACGGTTTCTTGAAAAAATATTTGCTAAAGAAGCAGTCAAACGAGAGCTTAAGTTTAAGCAAAAGTTACAATCTCAAAATGTAACACATTTACTAAATAATATTACCTTAAATAACGAAAACAACTCGTTGATAAACGTTTCATTGAACGGAGAATTAACGCGCAGCCGAAGGTCTAGCGGGAGCGTAGACACAACGACTTGCATTAATAACGAATTCACGATGCTCGATATTGGTTGCAATTCTTTAGAAAATATGGAGTTTCATTCTTCGTGTGATAATAAAGAGTTTATTACCGGTAATAATTGTCAAATGCTTATATCGTACCATATATGAAACGTGTCTAAATATAATAAAAATTGTCCGCAGCTTACTCGTGTCACGGTGGATGGTCTGAAAATGGCACATCATTTTTAATCACGACGCCGCTGACGAGAGACTCCATTGGGGCCAAACGCTTTTGCTTCATATACAAGGAGTCTAATGGAATGATACATTTCACTCGGTCTTCGCTGAGCTGTGATAGAAGTATAAGACCTGGTATTGACGGGGCTTTAGTTTTTAACGCCTCCAATGCGGGTAAGCAACATCGATCCGTTTAAAATGAATTATACGCGTTAAATAATCGCTCAATCTTGGATATCAATTTCAGGTGAATGCTTAGAGGCATCATTAGGCGTAACAATCAACAGAAGCAAATGGAAGACTCTGTTTTTAGACTGTTTATTAATAAATCTTGTTTTATTTATTTCATATTCAATCATTGCGAGATGATTCAGCTATATCGAGTGATACTCCGTACTGCATTTTATTAGTAATAAAGAAGTTGTGATGATAGAATTGGTAGGTAATTAAGTATATTAAATAGGCTTCTTACATAAATCTACCGTTAACGTATTTATAAAGTAATATATAGAATGTAACGACACTTACATATATAATACACGTACATAAATACAAATTCCAAACATTATTTTTAAAGCATATTATAACACTTCCACGATATGCATCCGATATGTGTTGATTTAAAAATTTCATACCTTATTATTGATACGGCAATTGATGTACTATAAAGTTTTAAACGCATGTATTCGGGTCAATATTGCAATAATTTTAATCGGATGAAAAAGTGGCTTAATTGTGTTTAATTCTTTGAAATAACCGTTTATTAACACCCAGGGGTGATTCTTTATCTTATTGCATTTGAAAGTATATTTAACGGCATTAAATATGGAATATAACGTCAGTCAAATATCTGCTGCGGATTTGCTTGGTTGATTTTTTTATTGGATTGATTAATTATTTATATACATTGTTCCATGCTGTAAACTTTTTATAATGATTTGCCATACACTACTAAATAATTCACAATAAATTTAACTGATGTTGCTGTAACTATATGATTGCTATAATCTAATAAATTTCTAGCGTCCCTATTGAAAGATCCTATATTAGTATTATCTATGTTTATTTTAAATTTAAACACAATGCCACTTTATCATATCGATGCAAAAATATATCACAACCTTTTCGCCTTTTTTAAATAATTTTAAACGTACACTATGTAATGAAATGATTGTGATATTTCAATATATATGAATAGTTTTATACATACTCTTTACTCTTCAATGCTAAATGAAATAATTTGTATAAAGAGACTATCGATTCCTAAATAATTCTCAATTTTACATCGCACATACGCGTACATATATACATTTCACATTAATATACATTTTTGTACATTCGAATAATAAAATAAATTTTAGAAATATTGTTTAACGTTAAATACTTCATTCTCACAGCAATAAATAAATAAAGCAAAATCTTTAAAATGTGCATATATATATATATTTATTAGCATTAATTTTAATGTACATAAATAATACGTTGGAATGTGAACAATCAAGGGTTATCGGATAGTCAATGGTGCGATAAAATATTTGTACAAAGTTTATATGTTATATTTGAAAAAATATATATATATATTATAAGATAAGCGTAAAAAGTTAACGTATGTTATGAGATGATTTTGAACATTTTGTTGTGGATTATACAACATTTTTATTTGATCATTTATATATATATATACGAATAATAATCAAATCATATCTCAATTAGTGCGTAATGTGATTTAAGCAAACAATGTCGAAACTTAATTTTGATTTTCACGATTTTATCTTTAATGGTACAAATAGATCTTTCTAAATGTTTTTTTTTTAAGGTTGTGTCATTTATAATCGACTTATATGATAGTTAGCTAGGATATAAACATTTATTTTCATACATAAACAGTACTCTATTGCACAACGTTAGATGATATTCAATAATTAGTATCTAAATGTCTTTAGTTCTTCGTTGCCGTTGAACAAAACGGAAAAGATATCCAATGACGAGCGAATGTATGTATGCGTTGAAACTCCATGAAATATTTAGGAACTCGCAAGCTTTTCATACAAGGATACAATTGCATTACAAGGATTTTATTAATCGATTGTAATAGTAATAAATGTACGTAGACGTTTGCTACACGATTGTATTACGGCCCATTGACGGTTATGCAACATAACGTACTATAAAATCTATGATAAATTTGTGTTTATTAAAGAATCGTACTAAAATAATGTAAGAATCGATGATGCCAAAAATACGTGCTGTTTTTGTTGTGAATTGTCTCCACCAAATCTCATAGAACATCGTTATCTAGCGTGCCGTAACAAGGACCCTGGACCTAACACACTATATAAATATTGAGCCGGACTATCGTAACCGTATTCATTCTGTAGACGTGTTCGCATATGGTGCCCAATTGTGAGCCGTCCATTCGTCATATCGGCGGTATGAAAAGCGGACCGGTTGAACTTTATGGCTACTCCGTCCTTTTTTAGGGCTTTTAGCGGCATTTTCGCGCATAAATGCGTACCCGGGATCATCTGTATGATCACAGAAGTCCCTACAGTGGCTATTTTACATAGGTAGAATTTGCTGTGCACTTTTGTTGAGCGAGTTGGCATGATAATAACCAATAAACAGCTCGTATCAGTGAGGGATTCCCGTGTTCCTTTATCTCAGATGTAAAGTGATGGACTCATGTTTCATCCTGATGCAAAAACTCGGCCTTATTGCTATAAAACATCACCAAATACTCGATTGAAACATCATTACGACGCTGTTTTTGTTCCATTATGAGCAAACGCAGCACCCATCTTACGCACAGCTTTCTCGTGACCAAATTTTCAGTCAATATGCCATGTACAGCATTTTTTAAAAAGCTTTCCATGTCTGCATCTATAGTCAATGGTCATTCAATAACGAATTTTTCAAAATTTCATATGGTGTACCAAATACATATGTTAGCGCGCGGTTTTTTAAAACAACAACCACATTGACGGCAAGATTGAAGAGAATAAACTGAACAATAATCGTTTAAAAACCAGTACGTATTTTTGGCACTATCTATTATTTTGTTTGCCATTTTCAAAGATACTACCGCAATCAATGGGACAATTAAGACCCGTATTCCCGTTAAATGAAAGCTTTTTTCCGTCAATGGTCCGTCGTCGTATGCATATTTTCGAGGTATTCGCGTTTTAAAAAGATATCATCTGTCCTGTAAGTTGATTGTAAATGAACAAATCGTTATTTATTTTGGAAGCCTTTTTTGAAATGGATCGTTTTAAAATAATTTACAACGAATATCTATAGAATCAATTTTTAGCTTCATTATTAGATATGCTTGGATTGAAATACTATGTGATTTATAATAAATAATCTAATGAATATATCTAAAATTCCATATATCATGGCATATTTTTAATGCAATTATTTGATGAAAAAAAAAATAAGAAAAACAAATAAACTCTAATAACAATTCCGTTGTGCGAGATGTTAACATATATATTTCAACGGTAAAATTATTATTAAGCAGTTATTTATTATAAGATGATTCAAAAATTTGCAATTAACGGTTGTGAAGCAATAGATTTTTTTTTAACATAGCTATAGTGTTTATGTGTATCTTTTTTTTCCAATAATATATATGTATTTTCTTTCCGTAAGATTATATATCGTATTCATACTTTCCTTTACAATATTCCATAATAGATAATTCATATTTTTTCCTGTTCATTTATGTGGTATTTAAAGCATCAGCAAAATTTTGTTTATTAATTGAAATACTTTTAAATTAGGTCAATAAACTATAGCAAAATTAGATTAAACAAATTAACGCTGTGATCATCAGAACATGAGGAATGAGACTTGTGAGGCATTTGTATATCTGCATATAAATTTTTCTATTGTTAATTAAATATTATATATCGACACCTCCTCACATTAATGAAACGGCGAATTCAGACGATATTAGTAAATTATATAACCAATTCATAAAACTATAACGCGTTTATATCAATTGACTATTTACAATTCTTCCCCGCGAAGACATAACAATATAGCTAGACTAAAGTTTTTCCAGTCTAAATTTACATATGTACAAAATTAGAAATTATTAAGGACTTTCAAATGTATAGGATTAATGAAAATATTTTGAAAGATTAATTAACGAGATTTCTAAATATATTTAAAAGTAGCTAAAGCAATTTTATATTATTTTATCGCACGGGTCTCTTTCCTCACTATTAGTCGACTTCATCCCTTGACGTGTATCCTCTCTATCCATAGAAATGTGGTACAAATAAAAAGTATTCACTCTTTAATTTTACAGCCATTAGTTAAATAGTCTGTGTTGGACATGACTATTTTTTATCTAATACTATAAAGATACTAAAAAAAATAAATACTGTAAATATTTGTAAGATCAGAAGCTGTGCTACGCTGTTGTTAATTTATACGTCTGATTAATATTCACATGTTGCATTAACATAATGATTGTAGAAATATAGAACGTTATTTGTACATTAGCAATATTAGGTTTCGTAAATCGCTAGTAATTTATCTTTTAAGTTTATCTGATTGAAAATTATGAGCAATAATTTGACGGTTTACTATTATAATATACACAAAGTGAATGTGCTATATTTTCAAAGTGTTAACCGAAAACGTTGTATGAATAAAATTTACAATATTGTTATATAGAGGACTCAAGTGCGGCAAACCGCAAACTTTGTTGATAATGTGATGTTTATAAAATAATCGCTGTTTTATTATGTCACGATTGTATGAGTTTATTCATTTGATTGACGCTCATCCGACGAATGTAATAGTTTAATTGTAGAGCATGCCTCGTAATATCCCTAATGAACTTTTAAACCTATATCACTAATCATATTAATGAGTCTCACTATATATTATGTGACGGCGATTGACGGACACACGCGGTGTGTACGCCTGGGTATTCCGATTCAATAGTTCGTCGGACTAATGATTAGTGATCTAGATTTAAAACGTTACTTTTAAAAAGAATGTGTGCGAAAAGCAATCATCTATTTTGTTAATAGTTATTTTATTCCAATAGCAATATTAAAATAATTTCAGCTAATTTTAAAGCAATAGAAAATATCCCAGAATAATTAATAAACGCGCCGCATAGAATCCATATATGCAGACAAATTCAATATATTCCCCTAGATAATTTAATTCATTTAATATAGCGTATAAATGCAAATAATTCTACATAATTCAACGACCACTAAAAATAGCAAATATCCTAGAATTTGTAATATTTTTCTCGATTTGTCTGCATAACGACGTCATATAAATACTCTGGGATATTTTTTATAATTCGTTAAGAATATCTATTTTGATAGTGTTATTTTTTTCAATAGGGGGTGACAAAAAAACAATTATTCTTATTTATATGTATGTAAATAATTTTAATTTGTTTTTTTGCCCTTCATAGGCAGCTCGTAAGACTTAAAATAACGATCAAAACTTTCTGTATGTTTTAATGTTTGACTATTTTAATTGTTTATATTATCGATTCACAGTTATTATTTATTTATATGATAATTGTATTCTTTTAATTATTTAATCGCCTTTTATCCTTAGTGTACCCTTACAAATTACATTATTTTTAAAGGTTTTAGTGTTTTTTTTCTTTTGAATTGTTACATTTTCCACATGATTTGATCCATCCATCAGAAACTCAAACGAGAATATCATCATATAGATAAACGCTTCGAATCTTTTGGCATTCAAAATGTATTCATTCATATGATTGTTACCCCAGATTGATATTTTGTTTATTATTAGTTTGAGATAGTTAGATTGTGGATGTGGACAGTCGATTTCTGTGCCTTGATTCTAAGTAAAATTTATGACGAAGGATAAAATTTCTAACTGAAAAGGAAATATTTCTTCTATTTAAGGGCGGTACAATTTGTCTTACCGCTAAATGTTAAAATGGCTAAAAACATGTATAAAGGGGCACACACAGCATTGTTGATTGGGCATATTTCGTGCCCGATTAATAATTTGAAACTTTTGTAATAATGTTGAAGCATTTATTCCCAGCAGTAATCATTATACCGTGAAGATGTTTTCAATGTTGTTATTGATCTATACATGTTTGTACGACCATTCAATTATGATGGATATATCATAAATCACTCGGTTAGTGAAAACCAATGTATATATACACGTAGATATTTGTGAACAAATAAATTCATCAGCATTATTTAAATGGACTTTTATATTTATTCTCCCATGTACAATTACATTTTTAACCAACAACATCCAGACTAAGTTAATATACAAAGCCTTTGAGATACAAAAATCAAAAGAATGTTTTGATAGGAAATAAGAGATCTCTAAAAAATGAGATTCCGGTTTGTGCTAAAACAAAGTATTTTCATACCTGACCTGAATATAAAAATTGAACCCTTTTTCCCTCGGGGGGTGTTTTTATCAACTTTTCACACCATTACCCTTATTTACCTATCTGAGATTCAGTTGTCACTTCTTCTGACATTTTTTCATACAATTCAAAGCTATTTTCCTATAAAAACAAATGTATATTTTTCATATAGCCTACATACATTTATTTGACTTCCTTTATTGGATCATCATAAAGGACAACCTCATCGTTTTTTTTGTTGTTTAAATTGTCGATTATAATATCAATTTATCATGGATATAGTCTGAAATTATGCTGCCGTTATAGATTTATTATTCTATTTCAGCATGAATATGTAATGAATAAGTATATACTTTGATATTGGCTTATTCACAACAAAGATAGAATCGATCATACACATAATTTGCACAAACGTTAACAAGAATTTAGAATATAATAGCAGCATTTCTAAGTCTTCGGGATTAAAAATATTACTGATTGCCTAGCAAGAAAGGAATGTAAAGAAGCACTATGTTGTCTTGAGTTTCACACCTGATTTGATATATTTTTATAAACCTATTTTAATATTTTTATCCCCTGACTAACAATTTCATTTTGCAATAGGGTTTCATATCCAATACAATCAAAATTATGTTACCTTTCTGCGTCATATCTAGTTTTTATTTTACTTGACCATTCTACTTTATATGAATCAACACTGATTGACTCTGTCCGTTTTTATAATATATACTAAGCTGTCTAATCCCTCTTTTATTCGTTATCTCTTAAACATTGGGCCTTGGATTGTAAAATTTAAACAACCCACCCGATCAGTGTTCTTCGGACAACTTCGTTTTGTAATGAGAGCACGTAATCGTTCTGTAGACATGTACAAATATGGCGTCTGATCGCGAGGCGCTTATTCGTCATATCAGCGGTCCGAAAAACGGACCGATTGGTACACATCTTGCGCACAGCTTTCTCATGTCCAAATTTTCAGTCAATATGCGATGTACAGAATTTTTGAAATGTCTACCATGTCTGTTAACTCGCGTACTTACAGTCAACGATCATCTAATACCATTTTGTGGATTTTCTTAATCATTTCTGGGGTGGTTACCTCATTTGATCGACCAATGCGCTACTCATCTTGGCAGCTCGTATCGTCTCGTTTATACTCTAGCTCTCAACATCTTACTGTTGTAAACGAAGGAGCAGACTTCCCGAGAGTTCACTATTTCATAACATGACAAACCCCTACAAAGTTGATTTATCACTACTTTATAAATCAATTGATTAAATGTTAAATTTCATATTTTGCTAATGAAACTCGGGAGGGTTATGCTATAGAAGGTCGCTTAGATTATATTTAGCTTTAGAAGTTATTCTTGATGCAGCTGTGCGTTTCCTCTATGAAATCACACACATAAAAGCCAATTACAAAATATCCTAAAATTCCCAATTCTTGCATTTATAGACCCTAAGCTTTGCGCTTAAAAATGAGAACAATCTCCTCTTATCCCAATACGATCTCCAATCTCTCTGCTGTTGTACTATAGCCGAGGAGTTGATGATGCTAAATTTGACCAGCCTAAACCTCAACTGCCTCGAAAATGCAATACATTTTTTTTAAATCGTTAGTTTTATGTACGAAAACCACAAATAATACTAATTAAAAAATAGCTTCTGAAGACTCTGTAAGATTATCTCGTCAATTTGGCTTGAACGTCACGGAAAGTGAAACTCCAATCAGTAGTTGGGCAGAAAGAGAAGGAGAATCGTTTGTAGTGTGTTCAAGTCTATCGTATACATCATAGACACTACGCGCATGCGTCGGGTCGCCTCTACTGTGTGTGCTCATGTGTGTCTGTCTATACGTAGTTTATTATATATTACACAACACACAAGCAAATTTCTGTTAACAAATGGAAAAAAACTAACACTTTTGTTATCCGTTATCAACAATAAATTAAATAATGTCTCCCTGTCGAAGAAATCGAATAATCTATAGTTCGTGTGTAGATTCTTCGATTCCACAGGCCATGCCCCGCTCCCGTCTGCGGGCCCGTTCTGCTCTCGGATCGTTATGTAGCCGGTGCCGTGGACGGAGGTAGACGGGCGTTGTATAGAAAGATTCGTCTTAAATAACTTATTTGTTAATCACGAGCGAGAGAGATCTGGCCGCGGGAAGAACATCCTTCCGCATTCAAGGCTATCCTACGACTCCACGACTTGTTATTGCAGACTCACCTCATTTATTAGATTTAGAAGAAATATCAGGCCTAAAACATCTGCTGTCAATTGTTGTAATGTCAATTTATTATTCATTGAAAAATTATGGTGCCTAATGATAGTTGAGAGTAATCGATAATATAATTAGGTTGATTACCCTTTGTATGTGTATTTTTTTTAAAGTAAAATTTGTATAGAAGTAATAGGGTAAATTGGGCTGAACGAGACGAAAAGTGAAACGCCAAGCGATAGTTGGTGCGAAAGAAGAAAATCGTTTCTATTCTCTCCGTGCTACACATACGAAAATATATACTAAATAAAGCAAGGATACCCAAATGCCCAACGATCTTAAAGCAAAATTTATTTGATCCCGAAAACGTCTGGGAATTTAAAAAAATATATTTACAGCCAACGATGAAAAATAAAACCCCGGAAATCGGACTATTTAGCTCAACTTGAAATCGATTAATTTGGGTTATCATTATTAGTCAATAAATTTGGGTTATCGATCTATACAGTTTCGCAACTGCAAGACATTCTCTTCATATCTGTCTCTCTGCGAACTCAACGTACAAGAATACGCGAAAATACTCATCAAACTGCTGCGAAGAAACCAAAAACATATTTATATAATGTGCTATTTTAACAGCGCCATCTCTTGTGGCCCTACGGAGACATTGCACCTACATACCGACCGATCGCTTTTTGCGCATGCACCGTAGCCGGTTGGGGAGTGACGCGCAGGAGGCGGGAGTCGGGGGAATCGTTGGTTAACCTTGGCTGCGGGAAGTCGTCCTTCCTGCAGCCAGATCTGTCTCTCGCATGTGGAATAAATAGTTATTTAGAGAAGAGAGTCTTTCTAATCGACGCCCGTCTATTCCCATCCATTCGTCGAGCAACATCATGGCCCGATAGAAGAACGGACCTGTGCGTTAGCGCGGCCATCAATACAAATAAAATTTCCTACAAGAATCATATTAAAAGTCGATCCTGAGAAAATTTTAAATTCAAAAGTAAGCAAGGCAAAAAAGTCAGGCACACTTTCCATAAATCAATCAATGACACTTTTTATATATTACACAAACACAGCTTAATCTTTTATCTAACAATTTCTATTCATCTAATGAATTTTACAATACGAATCCAGTATGAAATAAGGCTTTAAAATTAAATAACAATACCAATTTGGCGGCCCCCGGGGATCCGTTTCCGGGATCCGGGTGCCCTTGGGAAGTGCGCAAATGGCGGGAATCAGAGTCTATTCCGGCTGTAAAAATAGTGGTTCACATCCGTGAGCCACTTGGGCCGCAATTATCCGATAAGTTATTGTAAATACGCTCTGTGAACAGGGCCGTGTTTTCTCTTTCGGGCCGCGTTTATTGTTGCCGGCGGGCGGTTTTGTTTACATGCGGCTTTATGGCGAGGTTGTCGCCCGTGTAAATACAGGGGCGCCCCTTTCGCGCCCCTCGCCCACCGGCCCTGGATCTTTTAATACGGCCGACTTTGTTGCGGCCTCCCCATTTGTCTCTCGGCACTCGCGTCGTGCGGTGACGCGCCGCCAGTGCGCGCTCTCGGCGCCGGAAGTCGCGAAAGAGTGATTCGCGTTCCGCCGGAAAACGGACGAGGGGGTGCTTATAATTGCTCGTTTGGAATTAAAATTGACATAAGCTGAATCGCAATCGAATTTGTCGATAAGGGAAAAATTTTCGCGAGGTATGCATACATTCAAAATATCTTAAAAATGTGAAAATTCTTGAAAATTTTTGAAAATACTTTTTATTTGAGTAAACATAGAATTGATGAAACTCATTCATTGTGTGAATAAATCGCAATAAATTGCGTAAATTAATGCTGGGAATATTTTGGACGAAGATCCTGACGCAAGGGCTATTTTTGTTTGGGTTTCACAAGGGTATAAATTGCTCCAGATTTAATTGTTTTCTTTTATCGTAAATCCAAACGATCGAATGCATTCCACGTGATATTTTCTTTGGCTTCCAACACGAGGTTTGTTCTTCGCTATGCCACGATATCCAATTTCATCTTCAGCCATGCGATTCGAGTCATCCCCATTTTTGCAAAAATGACGCGATAGAATTTTATTCTCGTCTGCCATCTGATATGAGCTCAACAGCGAATGTATTCGGATTTTTCAATGCCTTTGTGAATATTTAAATCGCCTTTATGACTATAAAATTTTATGGCCTTTACGATAAGGCTACATCTTAAAATGATTACCGACCGTGGCTCGTCCTGTGTCTCGCATCTTGCGCTCGTATCCGCTCTCGAATATCAAAGGAAATTCCATTTTTTCCAGCTTTAAATTATATATATATATATATAATGGCAGACTTCTTGTGAAACATTCCCGAATGCTTTTATCCCTAAATACCTCGTTTGCTGGTACTAATCCAATTAATTAGCTTTGTGCTCAAAAACAATAGCATAGACTCGACATAGAGGAAGAATTTGAGCTCCGAGCGCTTTCGATTATTTACAAAGTTTTGCGGTTTTAAAATTTAAACACCGCCGAAATACGTTAATAAATATAAAATCGAATGAAAATTCCATTTCTGAAAGAGCACAACGGACGTGCAAAACATCTGCTTTGTGCATTAACGCCATGAAAGATACTGTGATATTCCGCTTTGATGAAATTAACACACAATTAGTCATGTATACAAATATACTCGACTCTCAAAACATAACACATAATACGATTATACGAGTCCTAATTTATCAAACAATTATTTCCCTCTCACTTTAATATCATCGGGAGAGAAACCTTTACTAGCAAAAAATCATGGAATGATCGTTGTTCTTCACGATCGATAAATGTTCATACATTTTTAACCTTTCCTTTACTATGGTGTATTTACTACACTGAGTCGAGTTGTAGTAAAGTTGTAATAATAGGAATTATTACAACATTACTACGTTAAATCTCGATATACCATCGATTTACACTCAAACCTCTTTTTGTGCGACTTTTTTTGTGCGCATTCGAAGTTATGCGGTTTTTTTAAAGCATTTATTTTTATTTCATAAAGAGTTAATTTCATAAAGAGTACGTATCCATGGAACTCATCTTCATTTTTTTTTTTAATGTAAGTCATAGCTTTTTTTGTGCGATTTTCCGCGGAACGCATCTACCGCACAAAAAAAGTTTGAGTGTATATACTATCTATATTGATATATATATTATATAATATCGATATGAAATATAATATATACGGGGTTTTAGAATGTCATATGGCGTACTAAATACGTAGCAACGTAAGGGAAAAGTTAATTGTGTCGAAGAACGTTCAAAATTCGTAGATGAAATTTTAAACATCATAACTTTTATAACATCAAGATAATCTTTATTCATTTCAACAATATTAAGGGCAGCCGAAGATATTCGAAAATTTGATCCTTTTTTTATAAAACGATTGGTGATGGAAGGTGATTCGATCAAGGCGTGCGGTACCCATCCTATCCCATAACACCCATCCTATTCGTTTTGGCGATGAATTTTAAATGTGTTTTCATAATGATTCATGGGGATCCCAGGCTTTGCAATAGCTCCTCGATTGTTTGCCATGATTAGGGATTTCAGTGCATTGTCATCAAAATTTGAAGATCCTCCCGTTCTCGGTTCATCCCTTAACCTTCCAGCGGACGCACTGAAAAATTTCCATTGAGCGGGCGCTTGTCGTAAATTTTACGTCATCAAGTTTTCTCCATGTAAATGGTGTTTTCCTTATAAAAATGTTAAGGAATTGCTGTAAAGTTATGAATGACAGTACTTTAAAAAATATATATTTGACTTTCTTAAACAAAAAAACCAAACAACACCCTAAATATTTTTAAAAAAATGTATCGATCTATTACTCAAAATCAATATCAGGTAAAGTAAAGATAACAGTATTTTCGACCGATTGTAAAATTTAAACAATGAGAGTTCATAATCGTTCTGTAGACAGATCGCGATGCGTTCATTCGTCATGTCAGCGATCCGAAAAGTGGACCAGTTGAACCGCTCCCACTCCGTCCACTTTTAGGGCTTTTTAGGGCATTTTCGGGGATAAATGCGCACTCGGGGCCTTTTATTATCTATACAATCATGAAAGCCCCCTCAGTCGCAAGTTAGATACTTGCCACGGGCGCTTCATACCCTCGTTACGGTTCTGATCAATATTCTCATTCTTAAAACTATTTCAACCCACCTCAACTGCAGAATGATTCTTGCATGTAAAGGGTTGACAACGACAACACTTCATTGATGGAAGGGAAATGGAGGATGCATTTAGTTCATTTTCAATACCAAGAGCTTTTTGAGTCTAGCCAGTGGGTACTTTGACTACGTTTATCTACTTGGTTTTTCCAGATACACACAGGTTTTTTCCAATGAAAAATTTCTTCCATTGTTTCCTCCTCTCCTTCAAATTCGTCTGAAGTGTTTTCTTGTTTGATAGTACTTTCTTTAGCTTGTTGCTTCTTCTGCTGAAAACTTATTATCACTCAAAGAAAAGTAAATCTCATACGTCTAGCTATAAAAGAAACTTAGGTCTGGGAATTTTACTCATAACAATTTTCTTTAATTGTAGCACAAAAATAATAAAAATATAATTTACACAGTTGTTTACATCACTGTTTCTGGGCTCAAACTAAACTCTAAAATTTCGAATACTTTCGGATCTCCCTAATATTTTACTAGTATGAAATATTTGCCAATACGAATGCGTTAATCCTACCATCTGTTTTTAATATCAGGATGATCAGTTTTGAGCCTTTAAAGATAAATGTTTTATTAGTGACTGCTATGTCTTCAGACTGATATTTCTTTCGTCCCTTAATGAGCGCATTGTCAGTAATCAAATACCACAATAGTCAAAAATAATCAAATCAATTTTTTTAATAAGACACATATTTTAAGTACATTTTGGAATATAGTTGACATGAGTATAATTAGCGACTCTGACTACATTTTGTGTCAAAGGAAGATGTACTTCTATATTTTCAAAATCTTCAAATATAGCCAGATAACGTGTCCATTACGATTTGGAGCCCTAAATCTCTTTGTTTATATTGCTACCAACCAACGAGAAACCAAATTACTTATTCCATTTTTATAAAAGTCCGCCCTTTTCAATTGAAACCAATTCTTCACAAAACAACCCCTTGCTTGATTCGTCTCGGTTTTGAAACTTTTTATTCTTTAAAAAGTACTTCAAGTGACAAACATTTGTCAAAGAAAGATCTGCTGAATAAGGTGGATGTGGTGAAATCTCGCAATTTATTTATTTTTTGGCACATAGTTTGGTTTCATAATAATACCTCATAAAATTTATTACGAATTCGTGCTATCATTAAAAATCAGCTCCTCAGTTTATTGCCTTCTGACAGTTCGTGCGGCACCCAATTGCTCAGCATTTTAAGCGCTCTTATCGAAGCGAACTGACGCGAAATAGACGTGACACTAACACCTAACTCGCAAGCAAGTGTATGTGAATTAAATTCCACTGTGGCTTTCAATTTCAAACAGCTGAACTTGTAAAATATTGCACAGAACCATTCTAAATAAAGGTCGATCTTTGACTAGATGAAATTCCGAATCTTCATGTGGTACCATGCAATACATTCAATATCAAGCGCAAAATTGTGGATCTTATTTTGCATACATTTTTGACAAAAATTTCATAGAATTTTCCAATGCACAAGGATGCTAAAATCTTATATGTATTTTTTATTTTTATGGTTTTTTTCTAAAACCGTATTATACAAGTATATATCGCAATTCATCGAATACTTTATATAGAAGTCGATATCATTTGCAAAATATTTCCCAATATCATGAACCACATCGTTACCTCGTTGATGTTTTTATTGTTTTTCTAGAATTTATCGTCCTTTCAAGCAATTCAAATTGATATTCCACTCCGATGATATTCCACTATACTTAGAGAAATTTTTCATTGTTAATAATGGATTAAGGATGGGAATAGGGACCTTACCCAAAGAAAAACTCAATTCGTTGCAAAGGCGGGACATCAATTTTGCATTGGGACAATGTACAGATTGTTCTTCAGTGTTGTTATGCGATTAACGACAATTCATAGGGAACATGTTAATCACTGAAAAAGGTTCATTCTCAAAATTTTGATTATTTTTCGGTATCTTCTAACCAAATATACGTATATTCCGCAAAAGTCCGCAAATAGATACAAACACGCTGTGAAACAAAATGTGCGTTTATTATTGCAGTCTTATCGGTAGCATTTTTTGGCACAGTTTCGGTTGTTTGAAAATGTCCATTTGGGATTTATAAATGAGGATTGCGATTCTGAGAAGTCGAAATGAAACTTTTTTACGGTTAAGAATCACCCAAGCGTTGTGCTTAATGAGTTTCATCTTGTTTTGCAATCTAGAAAAAGGTCCAACTTCGTACCATTCTTCGCGCATGAATCCCAAGAATGTTCCGAGCGAAATTAAACAACTGCTTCATAACTGGGATTGTATTGCAGAAATGATTTATTTATCTTCCGTAACACTTTCAACATCATTATCATTGCTACAGCTGTTGAAATTGATGGAATCAGACACACAAGCAGTATATATATGTTCTTCTGAATTTTATGGAATCAATGAAGAATGCCATATTGTATTTATTTTCAACAATCTCTACTATTTAAGGCTTGTATATATTTGGCATATAATCCTTTATTACTTTCACAAATGATCAATAAGACTTAGATTGGGTGATTAAACAAGTCACCCTAACAATCGCATATCCCCTTTGTTTGTTACGTACTATCAAAGAATTCTCCAAGATTAATGCCACAATGTAAAAAAGTTCATCAATAAAAACTTTAAATGTTACTCTGTAACATAGAAAAATAAATAAGCTGATATCTCCGAACCTTTTTTGTGTTATTCATTTTTGAAATAAGGTTATTCCCCTGCCGCAGCCCCTTATTTAATAAATCGGATTAAAACACAGGATTGATTTAATCCCTTCAACTTCAATGTATGTTTCATCATGCAAAATTGTCTTCAAATGTCTATTCATGGTATAAAAAAAAGGGGGACAGGGGGACCCGCCACATTCCCGAGCGTGTACCCGCATAAACTATGCTATTACAGCTCTCGCGTCAAACTACACATTTTAGTGCAAAACTAATTTAATGTCCCCCGAGAGGAACCAAACTTCTGCTCCATCTGGTGACCGAGCGCAATGCGCGAACCTTGTTTTTTTTTGGGAAAATCTGTACAAGGGGGGGGGTGCAGTCACGCGACCGCTTACGCTGAAAGTGTAACGCGAGGGGGGGTCCGGCGGCGGCAGAAGGCATGGTATGCCAGCATTCGCAAATTTGAACCCGTGATTCATCAGTCAACAAAAGTCAAATTTAGACATTCGAACAAAAGTATCGGAACACGTGGATAAGCTAAGCACTGTATTTTATTACATCTTTATATCAGGCCATAAACTGTAAAAATACCCTTATAAGTATAGCATCTCAGCCCGAAATTAAAATCAATATCCACCATATTAAATGTTACCAATTTGTAATACCATAGCTTTTCAATCTTCAGTACTATCTTAATTTTTTTCTCAAAAAATATATTTATAAATATTAGTATTTAATGAATCATGAATGATTTTCATCACTTCAAATTTAAAGACTTTAAAGCAAGTTTTTGTATCCTAGCCTTTCAGCCCGCGCTACACGTGGCTTAAAGCAATAAACCACGTAACTATATTACTGCGTTTTGTTCAAATATTATTATAAAATTTAAAAAAAAAACAAAGCTGTGTTTCAAATGTACTTTTAACCCTATGAGTAGTGAGCTAATTTTAAATCATCATAAACTTAGATGCTATATTTGCTTGTCGATCACTTATCATCCGTACAAATCCACTTATCTGTCAGGACCGTCGCAGTGTGTATGAAGCTTGTACATAAATAAATAAAAATGGGCTTGAGAAACAGACCATAGTAAAAAAATAAACAGACACAACTTCACAAAGAATTGGTCCTAGTAAAATGAGCTATAAATGGCTATTCAAATACGCTTTTTGACATATTACCGTCCGGTTACGCAAATGTGCGTTTTAATATATAATTTGCTAATCTTGCTTTTATAGATATGTGTTTCGAAAACATTTTCTACAGCACAGATACATTATAATATGGAGCGAAAGGATTAAAAAATCTTTACAGAACATGAAAAAAAATCTGGGTCTAGCAAAAACATATTTTATTGAGTCTGGGTACATAAATAGAAGTATCCTCTTTTCTTGAAACACAAGGATCCCGAACTTTTTTAAAAATTGAAATTCTGTAAAATCCTTAAAAAGACAAAGTCAGTGTGATTTGGTTAGATTTATAGATAGCTACTATTAAAACAAAATCATCCCAAAGTCACATTGGGTCTGGCCAGACCATCTTATGGACAGAAGGGTTATAGGGTTCATTTTAAATCATCGTACATTAACCTGTTAAGCGGGAAAGTTTCTTTTCAATAACGCAACGTACAGTGGGCGGGCACATTTTCGTTAGGACGTATATATACGTCCTACCCACCTGGCGTGAGTTCATATTGTTAATTTTTTTTAACAATGTTTAGAATGAATCATATATATTTTTATTTATTTTAATACAAAAATATATAGAGAAGTTAACAAATACAAAATAGAGTTTAAAAAAATAAAATATATCCATACATAAAATTAAAACTCAAATTCTGTGTGATATATTTTAAAGCAGTTGTTGACACGTAGTGCTCACACCTCACAATCCGGACACCAGTATGTAAATCCTTTCCCTTTTTTTTGTAATAAACTCAACATTTCCTAGCTTTGATTCCCTTTCATTTGTTCTTTGAAAATGACTTTCAACTAAGCGTAAGGGTTTAGGTGTAAGTGCTTAGGACGTATATATACGTCCTAAGCAATTTCGATGCAGTTTACGTTTGACGTATATATACGTCATGCCCACTTAACAGGTTAAAATTTTATATTTGTATATTCACCACTTATCATCCGTACAAATTCACTTATCTGCCAAGACCTTCGCAGCCTGTATGAAGCTTGTACATAAATAAACAAACACTATCGATAGCACACAAAATTCAAATTATTTCTTCAAGTAAACATAAGCAATAACGTGAAATCGACTCATTATATCATTCACATATCATTATTAGTCATTAATAATTTTAAAATATTGCAAATGGGGAAGACCAATCGATTCAAAGCTGGTGAATATATAGAGTAGCTCAATTCATGACCAAAACATGTCCTCGCTATCCCATGGCCACACGTTGCTCCAAGTGACTGATTTTGATTTTTAGCCAATAAATCACCAGAATTTCTTGCTATTTTGCTTGATTTTAACATAAATCTATCAAATCCTTGTTATTCGTGTCTGGCTACTATCATCATATTGTGCGATGCTATCTATATTACAAAAATCCGTTGGAATGCCAACTCTTAGAAAAATCTTCTTTCGCCTTAAGGGCACTAAATTAAACTGATGTTTATTGAATTTTTATATTAATTAAAAATGGCAGCCGCCTTTACAATACCTATTCATTGGGATGTCTCTTCATCCCTGGTAATCTTGGAGTTCTTCGAGCACCCTTGAATAATTGATTCCAACAGGCGTTCGTATTATACATACCTCAAACAATATTTAAATTAAAGCGAATTTCTGCGAGTTTAAAAATGTCCTCGGCGACATTGAAAGGCCGCCTTTAAGGACTCAGATCTCAAAGGATCTTTATTTTTAATTTCAATAAAAAGCGAGTCTTCCAATTACATTCGGCATGTCGTTCTAGAATTTGTCTTTGCATTTTAATCAAATAATAAATAATTTTATGAATTCGACATACAAGGGTACAAATTCTGAATTAAGACCGCCTGTCTGCCGATTTTTTTCAGTTAAGAAACAATTCCATTTAAATACCCTAAAGGGAACCCCTAAGAAGAAATGTGGTTTTAGGAGCCTTTAAGAACAATTCTTATTACAAGATGGAATTGTAGATGGGACAGGATTGTAAGGTGGGTCAATTCGACCCGTGGGTGACATCATGTCCGATTTTTTTGTTGAACAATTGTATTTCTTCCACCCCCCCAAATTCAATTCGCCAATGTCTAAATAATACAAAAACTAACGCGCTGTAAATTGTGCTCCGTATGTCCAAGCGGTCTTCTCTAATTTAATTCGTTATAACGCAATTGTCACATTAGTAGAAATTAAGAGATCTAAAATGAGAGCAAAACATCAAGTTTTTTAAGTGGTCGAAACAATATTGAATACACGAAAATATAAATATATATTTTTTTATGATCAGATGGATGTAAACAGGAAAGCTGTGCCAAAAAAATGACAGCAGAATGGCCAAATTTGCGCAGTGACTAAGAAAAACTTTCTAGATTTTCCAGAAATATTATCAAGAAAGATTATCGACATTGATGTCTATGGGATATGACTCGTGGCTGAACTTCCGAATAAATCTACTCGTAATATCATAATTGGGGAGCTTTATCCATCATTACACTATTTAATGATTTAAACATCCAGTCTGTGAATATCCTCTGGCATTTGCATATTTTAATAAAGTTTTAGCAAAAAATATAATTAAATGTAATGCCTAGATGTAAGTACTATATAATTTTTACAGTTAACGTCTTTTCAAATAATATAAGCCATTTAGTTTTAATAGAAGGTAGTACAATTTTAACTATGGACATGAGATCTATTGTTTTCAAGCAAAATTTTGTTTAGCGATGAAGCTCACTTCACAACGGATAGATTCGTTACTAAGCAAAATTTTATCTGGGCGAATGAAAATCTCCATGTTATTCAGGAAAGATGTCTACATCCAGGGCCGTAATAAGGGGGTGGCAAAGCAAACACCCGCCACAGGTGCTACTGAGTTTTATCAGTTGGATCCGATCAGTCTTCGGACAACTTCGCTTTGTAATGAGAGTTCGTAATCGTTCTGTATATATATTCAGCGGTCCGAAAAACGGACCGGTTGGACCTTGTGACTTCTCTTTAAGGGCTTTTTGTGGCATTTACGGGGATAAATGCGTACCCAGGGCCTTCTGTGATCACTCGGTGTTGAGAATGATGTCCACGCTGTTGCTGCATGCACTTTTGTTTGAGAAACAGCTCGAGTCAGTGGAGGGTCCTTATGTTTCTTTGCCTCAGATGTGAAGTAATGGATCCATGTTTCAATTTAAACTGATGAAAAAACTTGGTCTTATTGCTGTGAAACATCGCCAAACACTCGATAGAAATATCAATAACGCTATTTTTGTACTATTGTGAGCAAGAGCGGCATTCACATTGCGCACAGCTTTCTCATGTTCAAATTTTCAGTCAATATGTGATGTACAGCATTTTTTGAAAAGCTTTCCATGTCTGCATCTATAGTCGATGGTCATCCGATAACATTTTGTGGATTGTTTTCACCATTTCTGGGTGGTTACCTCATTTGATCGACCACTGTTTGACGACGACGTTTCATAACCTCGTTACGGTTCTATTTACACAAAAAAATACTGTTTGATGGTGTTAAAAACACTGTTAAATGACAAAGTCTTATACAAATCATCTTATCTCAAATTAAGCACGCGTGAAAGGCAATGGAAATCATTGCATCAACTCTCTTAGTGCCGAACAATAAATCGTCATTATTAACACTTGCAAGAAATGCCATATGTCGATAAATCGTTACGTATACAATAGCGCCTTACTATTCACATCGCTAAAGTACTATATTAGTTAAGTACATGTTCTATATTAAACTATGACCGCAATATCATACTTCTCCATATTTTTCTAATGATTTCCAATTAATATTACTTGAATGATTTTTTACAAATTTTGGAATACAATTTGAATTAATTTATTTTCTCTTTATTTCATACGTTCATTTTTGAATTTCGTAAATAGTATCGCTTTCGTACAGCATTTTCTGTCAAATTAAAAGCCTTAATCCCTAAAAAGAATACATCCATCAATGGTGGATGGAACACACGTGGTGGAAGCGTCCGATTTTGAAAATTGCCTTGTTAAATTCAGGATTAAATCCTCTTTGCATAATTATTCCTGTCCTTCGGCATCATCAATGAATCCCAACCCCATTAGGAGACCGCCCCAATTATTTAAATTTAATTAAAACTATTAAGCTTCCGTCATTCGATCTATTTGCATTTTATAAAAATAAATGCGTTTCGCTCCTCCGTATAATCTCACAATCTGATATTGTCGAGAGGCGTTAAAAACGTATTTAATAAATATATTTATATTAATATATATTTATTGCTCGTTCTTTATACAATTCTATGTCCTTTAAAGCCCTGCTTAACTCATAAGCATTCTCCTTCCTCCTCGTGGCCAACCCATTTCCATCCTACGATATAAATATGCATTATATTAAAAGCTATTCTTTCCAAATTTTGCTCAATTGTAATCCAGGATTCTGAGAAAAATATGTTCACCCATTTCCGGACATAACACCCACACCATCCTCCCATACCAAAATCCTCAAATGTTATTCTGGATATATTCTTGGAATATTTTCGTATTTATTTTCATTTACCTGTGGAGAATTTTTGAACAAAAATAAACATTCCTTGTATAATAAAACGATTTTGATATTATAATATGCGAAACATTTTAGAATAACGAATTAGCATAAATCAAAATTATTTTTGTTTATTCTGAAAATGTTAATAAATATCTGATAAAAAAAATGTATGATAAAAATATTTTTGTTTTCTTTTTTATCGAATTTGAAAAAACGCCCAAAAATTGTGCCCCGAGATTAGAATGCCCCCTTAAATCTAAAAAATCAATTTACTCTATTTGAACTAGAACTAACGACCTATCTAGGACTGTAACGAGGGGGTGGAAAAGCAGGCGCCCGCCACGGGCGCAACTGGGCTTGGGGGCGATAAAATAGAGACAACAATATTTTCGACAGATTCTTAAATTTAAACAATCCATCCGATCAGTATTCTTCAGACAACTTCGTTTTGAAATGAGATGGCAGTAGGTACAGGTATGGCGTCCGATCGCGAGGCGCTCATTCGTCATATCAGCGGTCCGAAAAGCGGACCGGTTGGACACACAGACCTTGTGGCCACTCCGTCCTCTTTTAGGACTTTGTACGGCATTTTATATGATCTGTACGATCACGAAAGCTCCCTCAGATGCTGACTTAAATAGGCGGCTCGCGCCAAATAGGATTGTGAACGATATTTATCTATTTTATTAATTAATGCTGCTATCTTAGCTAGTTTTTGTTACACGTTACTGTAAAAATAATACTCAAAGGTAATAAACTGACTCAGATCGCATTAATAAAAAGTCTCAAAAGTCATGTTTCGTGTCACGGACTTGATAAATTGATACTGATTTTTTTTCATCCATTCAAAATATGCCGCAAATAAATTATTTCAGCCTGAAACACACACACGATGGCGCGTCGCATGTAGATGTGTCGATTTAGAATATTGATGAAGTCGGTGCTCTTATCGTAATTTAAGGCGCCCTCTCATTTGGCCGCCATAAATTACAGGGGAACAACCACCTATGCTTTCCAAATTAATTGCGACGAATTCGACGTTTTTCAGCCGAACTGTCGATACGTTTTCACAGAAATAATTCCGACGAAAACCGCCAAAAAATCGCCACTATAAATAAAGTCGGAGCGCGTAAGTAATGCGTCCGAATGAACCGTGCACCATAAATCCGACCAAAGTTGACGTCTTCCGCGTCGTTTTGTTTAAAAAACGTCTCCGAGTCTTCACGGATGACGACGATGACATCCGGATATATTTATGAATTATGAACTTCTACAAAACACTCTCATAATGACGAACAAAGATCCGGCGGCTCTCTACGCCTATTACGTACATTTTGTTTTACTCTAAAAATTAGACGCCCTCACGTTTTCCGAACCGCAAATAGAACGCCGACTAATTCTGCTAGTATAGTGATGGAGAGCGGTAGTGGCTCTCAAATGTTTTCCTACAAACATGACTATAAATCGTGTGTGCCGACCATTAGAACTTGTTGGAGAAGTTCGATTTAAGCTGCGCTTTGTCTTAAATCTCATTAGAAACGACAGCTCTTATCAAATCCATTGCAATCCATAATATCATTTCGAAATATTTTAATAATATGTCTAATATCAATAAAAATGCATGAGCTTTCTATTTTCAAAAATTCGCCTAAATATAGAATATGTCAATTAGTATCGATTTTAAATAAAACTTAAAAAATTAGATACTTTTCATAAGAAAACATTTTTCGCTTTGTAATTAATTACTTGTATTTATTATGGTGCCCATAAATAATATCGTGTTTTTCAATGCAATTTAATTTTTTTTTTAAACTTTTCTTGTGCAAAATAATTTCCAACATTATCTATGTTTTTCCCGTAAAATCCCACATATTTTGACTGAAAATAATGTGAAAGGGCAATTTTTTCAATCTTTCTATAGAACTGAATTTCTGATCTTCTATATATATAGCCGTATACACTCTTTTTGTGCGATTTCGAAGTTATGCGAATCAACACTAGCCGAAATTTGGAAAAAAATATAATTTGGGACTGTGTAAATTATACTGCATTTACCATCGCTGAATTACGACCACGCCCTTTATCTGGTTTAGATTTTTGAAAAAAATGACTTTTCTTATTTTTCTTTTTGTTTTTTTACATTTAAAAATACGTTCTCCAAAGGATTTTCCAAAAGTCCAACTACTTATGGAATTATAGCTATTTTAGTAAAGTGACAACTTGGCCAGTCCTACCACAATACACATCTTTGCTAGTTATGAATTATATCGTTGGAAAGAGAAAATCTACACAGAAAAATGATGACATTAACACTGGATTATTATACTATTTCTCCCGAAGAAGAGAGTGATTTTGAGTCATATCGAAAATCACAACGAAAATTAACATACAGCGATGATAGTTTGTTATTAAAATAATTAGTATTTCTTTAATGGATGTCTGGCATTTGAGATGCCAGATGTCAGACATCCTTAAAATTTCACCAATGATGCAAGACGTCCTTTAAATGTTAACAAAAATGTTATTTTTTAATTGCTTTATTGTTTTTTTGCTTTTTTTATTAACTTTTTTTTATGCGATTTTGGATATATTTTATATAGCCGTTTCAAAGTTATGCGGTTATTAAAATCCATGGAAGTCAAAGCTATTTTTGTGCGATTTTTCGCGGAACGCATCTACCGCACAAAAAAAGATTTAAGTATAGTTGCATTACAATTAATATCTGTAATAAAAGATATCTACATCTATATCATTTTATATTTAAATCACGAAACAACAAGAACGCTAATGACGATATGTTCATAATACAGCGGTTTTTTGGATCAGCGACTCGCTATGAGAAAGTGAAGATCACCTCAGGTTATATTTTGAATCTAATATCCGCTGCATATTACTTTGTGTATTAAAATACGTGTTTACACATTTGTGGGCCAATACTCTTTTTTGGCTTATCTGAAAGATTTTATTATGTATTCATATTGCTTTATCCTAGTTTAATCATATGTGAAATAAAATGACATAACCATCGCAAAAAAATCCACTATTCCTGAGAAAATCTACTGAGGAAATTGCTTATGTTCTGTAACGGGTATGGAACTTTAACACTATACAAGCCGCGTGGTTACATGAGAAAACTTTGCTTTCTTAAGAATTAATTAAAAGTAGCTCCATTTATATCCATTAATAAGTTCATGTATGTAAAATAAAATTAATATATATCACAGCGTTGTGAAAAGCATGATACGTACGCTATGCCATCGGCTATTATAGTTTTATCCCTTTGATTAGTGAGTTAATTTTAAATTGAGTTAAATATAAAAGCTATATTTGTATATCCACCATTTATCGTCCACACAAATTCATTTTCCTCTCAGGATCGCGCAGCGTGAATAAAGCTTGTATATCAATAAATGAACCCTAGCTCTGTTGATATTTTTGGGCCCCATAATAGCGTTTCAGATAGAATCACTTTTGATACCAGGCTGAGTACAATTGAATTATGTGTTTTCTACTATTTATTATGATTCTAAAAAGATCAGCAACGATCCTTCATAGATTTTCCTATATATATTCCAACATTTCCATTGATGTACGAGTGTATGATGAAACGCAAGACACCCGTCTCTATCACCAATTCACTAATCTTCACACTTAATGTGTAAGAATGCTCTTTTTTTTCGAGTCCGAACGCATATATGCGCGATTACTCATCAACGGATCAATAAGTTCTTATATCGATCTCCTATCTTTTCATTAGTTTTTTTTCCAATCCAATATTAATCTTAAGATTTTGATACGTTACTTGATATTTCGCCCATGATACTGAACAATTCATGATTGGATCATGCCATCATGCTAAACGACAATGCCTAAATCGTTTCAGATTCAAATTTAGCATGAAATAAATTGACACGTTCAATTGCTTTGAAACATTTTCCAACACGTTTTTAAAGCAGCTTCCCACGATGCGTATTCATAAATTGCCCCGTTTTATTCGAGTTTTTCGTTTGATAAAAGCAAGATAAGAGAATATCTCAAATATTCAAACTGTAATGGCAGAAGTTTTCAACAGTATTACAAGAACGACTTCCAGAACGGCTCCGAAGACTTCCACCGGTGTCGGTCACCGTGTACAATGGGTGGCGATATAAAATCTCCCGAAATATGAAAATGGCCGCTCGACTGTAAACAACGCCGTTTTACGTTAATACGCCCTAAAAAGTTTTAAGGGATTTTTCGCCTGGAAGGTCAACGGATTGTAAATTTTATTATTGCGAACATAGAATGAAAGCTTTGTGTTTAATAAGCGCTTTGGGAACTGCTCTAAAGACGTTCTAATATACGCCATTTCGGTCCATAAAACGTATTCGAGCGTCGTATTCAGTTTATGTCAAATTTACAGTCGATTCATTAAAGGTATATAAATTCAGCGAGTTCGGGGTTTAATGAAGGCTTTTATTTGCCGAGCCGTATAGCGTTAAAGTTGAATCCACAGTTCGAGTTCGTTGCTTAGTCTAACAGTGCCAAATTGGGTTGTTCCGCGTTGCTGGAACTCCGCACAGGTGTTGGGAAAATTTAAAAAAATCTATCCTGTTTGTGTAGACGAGGACGTGATAGTTGGACTGGGTTCTGCTGGGATCCCGAGGATGCTGTATCGATTTTCATTGTCATCCGGCAGTCAACCGAGTTTCGGATGAGTCACGTCGCTGCCGCAAATGTTCGGTGCTTTTTGCGGCCGTGACTCAGCAGACTGAATTGATTCAAGGTGAAAGGGTGTGAGATGAATACCAGGAATATTAAGGGAACCTTTCGTCCACCACCAAAATTATTTTTCGGTGGTTAAAGCGTAAACTCGAAAGGATACTCGTTTCGAGGTAGATATGAAGCTCTGGAAAACGCTGAAGCTTTCCAGCGCCAGCAAGACCAACGAGGCGAAGACGCCTACTTTGAGCTTGGGATCTTCAAATCTGACCGTGGATACCATTGAGCTTGAAGGTAAGTCTTAACATTTTTTATTTCCTATTTTTTTTCAATAGAAAATCTGTTATGCCCATGCACCCAAAAATTTTAATCGAAAAAACTCACCAGAAACAGGGATGTTGGGAGATTCCATTAGAATACAGTTAGATTAGAATTTTGAAAGTCCATTGCGTACCTTGTTACAAGAACTGATTTTACCTTATATATCGTCCTTGTACCTCGTGATCGTCGCCTAGTATCGAAAAAGTTCATAAATTTTAATTGTCCCTTCTATCCCACTTCTGACACCATTGTAACATATCGCGGAGCCTAGGCCGACTTCTGCGTTTCTGTTTTTTCGCTACGAATCCACGATCCTCGATTGTAGCAAAACAAAGCAAGCCATTAAATAGAAAAAGTACAAATTTAGCTCTGATTTAAAATACAAAACACGTTTTTCAATGTCTCCACTAGGCTCCAATCTGCACCAAATCCTCGACGGGATACCAAAGACGGGATAATAATCAATCTGTATAGTGACACGTAATGCAGGATATAAAATTGGTATCTATTATTGTAACCACAATTTATAGTATCCTTGTCCATTTGTGAATTATTCCAGAAACTTTAAATACTTCAAGTTTTGGAGTGAAAAGAGGATATTCATATGAATCACTTTGGGAACTTATGGTCTAGGTCAGCGCTTCTTAAACTTATGTAGTCCGCGGACCCCCTCTTGAACAAAATTTTCTTCGCGGACCCCCTCTTGAAAAATGGGGATCGAATTCTAATATGATTCTTATATGAAAATTATTTAAGATGTTTTTTTCTTTCTTCAAACTTAAAACTCAAATTAGCAGATAAGCACGAATCAAGTCGAGCTAAAGAATTCGATCTCCGGGATTTTATTTTTCATCGTCGAAAAGTTGGAAAAGACTCATACACACATTCGTGAATGCGTTTCGACCACAAGTAGATTTTTTTAATAATCGCTTCTATTTTATCTTCAACTTTAAATATATTTACAGCTGTACTTTGTAGGCTCAAATTAAGTTCATTTAAATAAGTAAAAATATCAGCTAAATAAGCAACCTTAGCTAACTAGGAAAAATCGTTAAAACGTCCACTCTATTCAAACTGCGTAACTATTAAAAATAGTCGTATTTCATCACGAAGTTCAAAAAGGCGATTGAGCACTTTCCCGCGTGACAACCAACGTACTTCAGCATGTAATAATACATGTGTATGTTGACTTCCCATATCCTCGCATAAAATTTTAAAAATTCGGGAATTGAGTCAACTCAGTTTGAGTTTAGGCCCCAACATTATATTTGTTATTACTTTTGTAGCAGGAAGAATTAGTTGCTCTGCTATATTATGTGGTTTTCCAGCTTTTGCTATTAGTAGGGATACTTCATACGATGCCTTTACTGCGTTTTTACTGCGGACACCTGTTTAAGAACCGCTGGTCTAGGTCATGGATCACATAACTGAAGTGTGTGAATCTTGAAGTCTGGCTATTCAGTTTTTCAAGTAAACGTTTGTGTCTTTTCCTATAATATATGCTATGCACCTCAACTTTCTGTCTCGCTGTGGCCATCCTTATGTTATTTATTTATGTTTTCATCTATTACAAGGTACGCAGGTTTAGTGATTCTCCTTCCTCGGAGTGCCCATGCGGAGATCCGTTCATGGACTATGTTTTGTGGACATGTCCGAGCATGGCGTTCGATCGCGAGGCGCTATTTCGTTGTGTCAACGGTCCAGAGTTTGGACCGGTTGGGCACGGAAACCTTCTGATCACTCCCTCTAGGGCCTTCAGAGCTTTCTGCCACAAATTTGAAGGAAAATGCTTTCCTGGAGCCTTCTACGAACTCGATAGGGTTGTAGAAGGCTCCAGGGTCTAAATAAATCATTATTTTATGCAATTAATTTAAATAATATTACTTTTGAGCTTCCAAAGTTACATAAAATGTGCAAATGTATGAGAATTGTCAAGAAATCCAGTGGTGTCAGATCTGGAGACCGTGCGAGCCACGGAATAGGGCACGTCCTTATGCGAAGAAATCCAGTGGTGTCAGGTCTCGAGACCGTGCGAACATTTTAAAAGTAAACAAAGCTCAAAATAATTGTTAGTTTTTTTGTTTAAAAAAATTAGAAATTGAGAAGAAAGAAGATGTAATAACATTTCATTCTTCAGGAAATACAAATAATACAGCATGCTGAATTCTTGATCCTGACAATATATAGTATTTGAGGGAATAATATAGGACAAATATTTTTTTGATTTGTTCTCGTTTGCCTCCTTGTGTTGCTATTTTTGTATTTTTTAGTTAATGATGGAGTGATTGAGAGGCGTTTTACGAGATCAGTATAATCATATCTTTGGCGTAGATGTGAGTAGTTTAATCACATATTTAAAGCAAAAACATCAAACTTGATAAAGTTGATTTGATCAAAAGAGATTAGCCATTATTTGGAAAGAGTCCATTTGATTGTCGAAATTCAACCATCAACTGAATATCATAGTAACTGTCAAACCACTGATAACAACGCACTCATTTTGTTAAACGTCAATTCATCGCATGCTTGCAATAATTGACAAATTCCATCGACTATTGACAGTAAACTCAAACAGCATCGAAGCAGAATATTTAAATTGAGCAAAATCTGAAACTGTGTACAGAAAAATTTCAGATACTGTAAAATAAATTTAATTTAAATACTTACAGAAGACATGTGATTATTTTTTTTTAGATAAGAGAGCAGTCTATTTTAACTCAAACTTACTGATGGAATTCTTCTTCTATCAAACACATTATCTCAATTGCTAATGAACTCCTAAAAATACGATATATCTTAGAAACAAATCTTTATTACTATTAAAAAATCCTATTTTGATCATATATGACCGATGTTTTGCAACACTGCGATTGCTAATAAAGATTGCTTTATTATTACCAAAATATCTGTAAGCTTTCAAAAATTATTGCTGAAGTATATTTTGAGCATGAAAATATAATTCAAAATAAGAATATATTCTAATTCTGCTATGGAAAATGGTGGATATTTTTACCCAAATCGTCACTCGTCCACTCTTTTTTTGTCCGCTGAAGTCTTTGGTTTTCATTGTCGATGTAATTTTCAGTCTTCGTCTTGGTCGAGCAACTTTCAAATGAGATTCAAACCACCTCCTCATCAATGTCACAATAGACACTTCGACACTGAGGACTTGTTTTTAAAGTCCAGGGCTATTGGATATAAATTTCCGATTTATTGTCCACATATGTTGCCTTTGTCTATGGACTATTTTTTTCAACTTCCATATTTATTTTATTTATATGTAGTATTGAAATTTTGATTTAATCAACAATTTTAGATAAGAAATACCATTTAAAATGATAGATATTCGTATGATTAATCTTAGGAGGGGAAAATCCCAAATGCCTGAATCACAAAATGGCAATAACACTCAACCATCCAAGAGCATGACTCATCGACTACCTCATAATTGGAGAATCCTTTTAATAGTCCTTATTTTTGAGTGCATTTTATCGGCGTCTTTCAGACGTCTGTCATTCCCATCTTCGCCCGACAAATCCGCTCCAAGCGCCATCACGAAAGATGACTTCGTTTTAGTCACTGTCCAAAAAGACCCCTAAGTCTAAAATGGAATGCATTTCAGCATATGCAACTAGCTCCCCGGTCCTGATTGTAGAATTTACGAGCGCACGTTGCTTTATTGCAGTTGTATCCAGTTCTGAAAACGCTCTCGCCACGAAACAAGCAATGCAATAACTGTCTGCATTTGAATTAATGGCTTCAACTGCAACGCGCCGAAATTAACAAAAACCCAAAATAGACGAACGAGGAGGAAAAGCGCTGAAGGGTTAATTAGCAGAACAATATATTATTGGCTTTCGGACACAATTAACCTTCTGGGCGGTGCAAGTCATCCAGGAAAAATTGTCGCCGCCAATATAATGAAGTTTGGAAATGCTAAGCGTTCCATGGTGATGACCGTTGGGAAGATTTATCGGCTTGCCCACGGATTTAGAAGTAAACAGGAACCATTTGTCGTGAGGTGAAACTGGAAGCCGACTGCTGACCCGTGAGCTAATTGGATAGGCATAATTTGCACGTTACACGAATATACGATGATTAAACAGCCCAATTATCTTCGCATCCTGTTTAATATTAGAACGCATTCATAATTGTGTCATAAAATTCATATATTCAAATACGAGAAGCTGCTTTGATGCTTTGTTTTTGGACCATGATAAAGCCTTCGATTGAGTAAAACAGAGAAGTTCGCTTTAAACACAAAATAATTGCTCTTCATACTATATCTTTAGATAGTTTGATTTGATAGAAAAGTTTCTCCCTCTTGTGTGTGTGAGCATTCTGGACATCCATCTCACACACAGCTTCTTATAACCAATTTTTTCCAAGACAATATCATCAAGGAGACTTCGAAAAATGTCAGGAATTTCTTAGTGAAGGTCGTCAAGCATCACTTGGCGATCATTTTGCACTTGTTCTTCAATTTTTTGAACAAGTTCGTCAGAAATCACTGATTGTCTCCCAGTCCTTGTCTCGTCGTGAGTATCAGTACCAAGGCCTTAACAAGGGTATTTTTGCTCACAATGAAACAAAAACAGCGTCGTAATGATGTTTCAATCAAGTGTTTGGCGATGGCTCACAGCAATAAGGCCGAGTTTTTGCATCAATTCAGAATGAAACATCAATTCAAAATACGAGCATAAATTAGCCTCTGAGGGAGTTTCCATGATCATACAGATCATAGAAAATGCCGTAAAAAGTTCTAAAAGAGAGTGATCACAAGGTGCGTGTGTCTAACCGGTCCGCTTTTCAGACCGCTGACATGACAAACGAGCCTATTCGAATAATATTGTATACATATAAATCCTTTTTTTTTGCATACAATTAAAACTTAATTCTTTCGCGGTTTTAAATTTGAACTTCTGTATTAATTAATTTTTTAAACATATATTTGCATAAAATATTTCACAATAACTATGCTTGCAAATCAAAAAGGAGCCTTTGTAATATATCAGGTCATTGCGTTATTGATTTAATTTTACGACATGGGGTTGTTATCATGTTGACATTAACATGAAAAGATTTTGTAAGGGGTCGTTCGGTCAATAATATTCGACCTTCGGTAATATTAACCCATCTGTATCCAATGTTTCTATTCACGAAAAGCTTCTTTCTCGGAGATTACGATCCTTGGGAATCACCTTATCAACCTTTCGAAAGCGCTTCATCCAAGCGTCTCCCTTCGTTTGATAGCCCTAAGTAAACATAATCTTTCTCCTCCCCTACTTTTGCATATTATATCCGTTAAACACTGCCTTTGTTTTACTCAAGCCTCCTCATACACAATCATTGACAGTTTGGAGTCTTGCATCTGTTTAAAAAATATGATTGACGCCCAAATCCCGGTGAAGTTGCATCATCTTTCATTTCTGCCTTAGCACATCTGGCTTTAGGACAACTTCATGTCTTGCGTTATTTTTAACTTTGACAAATGTAAAATCATGATCAATATGTTTCTTCATCATCATCTTTTCGTACGACTACCCTTCTTATAAATACTCCCCTATTTTCCTTCCTACAGCAAAATAATCTGCTATATGACATCCAATCATCATTATTGGATTCAAATTTAATTGGTTATAAAACAATACTCCCATCAGCAATTTTAAATATTAACATATCTTGCATCCAGTTTAAAATAATTTATATTTTCCTGGGCGTTCCCTTGGATGCACAAATTAATATACCCTATACAAACGATATTCTAAAGAAGTTGTTGTACTGATATCATTTTAAATCTTAATAATTTATTATTGAAATTGAAGTTTAATACAATATTTAACTTCTTGAATCGACACGTCGTGTTGGTTGATAAAATTTCAACCATAGACTGTGTCTTTTGGACAATAATATAATGATGTTATCCTTGTGATTCGTAGTAGATTTTGGACGTCCTGGTCTTCCCTTCAAAATCTCAGTGTCCTCTCAGAACCGCGCAGCATGTATAAAGCTTGTATATAAATAAATAAACACTGTTGATAGCACACAATATTCGTTCATTTCTTCGCGTAAAGATATAAAATGTACTTGAATTTGGGTTATCATTATTTGTTGATAGATTTGGGTTATCGATCTATACAATCGTACGATGTACGCAAGATACTCAGTCTGTCTCCCATTCACAAATTCCTAACTTAACGCGCGCGATACTATGTATTTCTCCGAATTCAAAGTGAAATATGCTCTTTCTGAATCACTGGAATTCAATCGCAAATACGCGACTGTACTCCTCAAAGGGTTAATGGAAATTTTCACTTTCATTTTATAATCTAATGACAAAAATATGAGTTTCTGTACTTAATTCGACTGATATTGCTATTATGATTTTTTTAGAAATTACACTAAAATAATCGTATTTTAAACTTCAAAGGGTTTTCATTTAAATTAATATATATTTTTTAAACTTAAACAGGCTATTTTCGTATTTTATAATGTATTTTTGATCTAAATAAATCATTATTTTATGCAATTGGCTTTAAAAAAATTAATTCTAAGCTTCCAAAGTCACATAAAATGCGCAAACGAATGAGAAATGTCCACTTCTAAATTCTTTAAACAAAAAACTAACAACTATTATGAACTTAATTTTCTAGATTATACCCTTTTCAACGATATGCTACATGTCATAAAAATCATTCAATGAGTCGTTAAATTTGAAGAGTCACCAGTTTGTCAGGGTCAGGATTAAGAAATTATGCTTGAAAATATTTCAACTGGAGTTGGAATTAGGATTTATTTTGTGGGCGCCTCTGTCGTGTAAATTAATTCTTTCCGTGGATCGCACGGTTTCCAGACCTGACACCACTGGATTTCTTTGTCTGGGGACGTGCCCTATTCCGTAGCTCCAAAAAAAAAAGAAAAAAAAATCCGTCCATGTGCAAAACATCGTGTATATAATAATATTCATTTTGGGTAATTGGTATTTATTATATCAAAATTGAGATAAGCCCAAGATAAAGATGAATGGAAGCGATTCAAAGAGCATTTTTTAAGTTGATGTTTTCGTTTTAATTAAAAAAGTTTGACATTTAAGATACGTCAATGTGCTTTTTATTCCTGTAGCTAAAAAATAACATTCTTTTGACAGATGCTAGATGATGGACAGTTGAATTCTTTCAATATTACATAATTTGTGACACATTGTTCTCCGGCATGCCAAAAATAACGTCATCTCGTTTGCTCCAATACGTGTACAAAACGATTAGTCACATTGATTGAGCTCCTGTCCTATGATGAACCGAAAATGTATCACGATATCAAAATAGTTAAGAAGTCTTCAGCTCGGGACAAAGAGGAGTGGCAACAGATTTAAGATCCCTTCGTTCTGCACTGAGCTAAAAATGGATGAAGTTGAATATGTTATGGTTTAAGTTTGAAATCTTGCAAGCTTCGACTGACGCATGTGTCTGTATTGTGTTTCCTATTTACGTCCCTTTTTGGTGGATTTTTGTGCTCGGATCTTGAGAAGAATGGACGACGACTGCGATTCATCGGCTAGATAAATATAATCGAATGCTTCGTAGCGAGGTCGTCGATCACCATTATAGACAGATCTGCTTTATCGACTCCACGAAGTTTATGGCAATTTAACTTTTATGACGTTCGTGGCATACTGAATCGTCGTTCTGCAACGGGTTCGTCCCTTTCAGGGAGCAATATAAAAGAAGCCCGATGGCGAGCACTTAACCCGCCGCTGTTGACACAATCTGAGTCGGTGTTAAAACGATGATAATTCAATTGGTAAGCGATGGACATTAGGAGTATTTTAACGACCTGATGACCAATAAACACTTTCTCTTGGAGCGCTTTGTTCGTTAGCGAGATTACACAATGTCGCGCCCTACGGGTTCTAATGGGCGCCTTCGGGGACTAAATTTAGACCACCAGAGCTGGAAGCGGAACAAACGCATCTGCGGCAAAATGCAGACGAGACTCCAGCTCTTCAAATGCAATAAGTCACAGATAAAAGGCGTCCCTACGAAAAAAACTGTTCCTTAATTAAGCTCGCGATGAGCCCCGGAAATAGTTCCATTACTTTTATTTCACTCTCGGAGCATAATTGAAATCCGATCGGACTGCGAATGTCAATCGAAATTCATTTATAATAAATATTAGGTATTGAGTCATAAATAATTGCCGATTTTTTTATATCAAACATTTATTTAGCTTTAACAAAATAACTAAGCAATATTACTCTATTACATATTCACCATTATTAGTAATGACTTTTTCGCATTTTAATGGTAACTTATCAATACCCTATTCATAAAATTCATCAGGTTAGTTGATTGTGATGTATTTAGCTTCCCTGACAATTCCTTTGATGATTAATGTGGATTTTGCTCCAATAACAACTTTAAAATGTCTTTACCAAAGTAAGAAGGATGACCCGCCCTTGGTTCATTTTTCAGGGTCTCATCTCCCGAGCGGAATTTTAAAAACCATTTACTGTCCATTCATTAACTACTCCTTCATCCTATATATCGCATATTTTATCCGTAGCCGTACGTACCTGTGTTGCCTTGCTTAAACTTCCAAAGCATTATATGACGAAAATGATCGTTTTGATTTTTCCTTTTATGGATAAAAAAATACTATAATATAAGATCTGACAAAATTAACTGTTGTTAAAAGAATGATAGGACTCATACCTATTTAATGAAACCCTTTACTCATCAATACGAATGACTCATCAAGGATAAAACCGAATAATTATAACCACTTCTTTTCGCCGGCAACTATATATGACTCAATCTGATATATAAACTTATTTCGGTTTTCGAGCAGATTCCGTCCCAAACTTCAAGCAATCGAAGAAAGTACATTACCTCATTAACATATTTAAAATAAGGTTTGCAAAAGAGTTGTACAATATACTTGAATTTCTTCGGGAAATGGTTTCATAAATTTTGAAATAAAGTGATTTCACTGATATTCTTTACCACACAAACATATAATAATTTAGCTCTACACATGATTTAAAGATTTGTTACCTTCCCTAACCCTTTGCGTAATAAGCTAATTTAAAATCATCAAAATCCCCAGTTTAAGAACCGCTGATCTACACAATCGTACGATGTACGCAAGATATTATCTCCGTCTCTCTCTCTCTCTCTCCAAGCTCAATGTGTAAGAATGCAAATATGATGGAAATCGAAACCTTTTTTGATTCAGTTCTTTAAGCTAGATATAATACTGAAATTCGCCTTGAAGCCAAAACTCTTGATATCGATTTTTAAATCTCAATTTTAGCTCTTTATTTGTCAATCAATCTTGAATGATCATACTGAGGACATCCTGAAACCTATTTATAACATGTTTTTAAGTGCTTCCAAATGCTGGCAAAATACCAGAATGTCGTCGTCGTTTGTTTCCATAGAAGAAAGATTTGGAAAGTGATAGAATTGTTTTCGACCCAAGTTTCTTCGTATAAATGCAAAAATAATTACCCTCGGTTTGACCAAACGTTAATCATCTACTTGTAGCTGTAGGTACAAATTTATTTTATAAATTAATTAAACTAATCTTCGTTTTCATCACAAAACATCTGTTGAAACATGCATTCGATTATTTTTAGTATAAATCACACTTTTCAACGCGAATTCTTATGAGTATTGCCTAGGGGGGCGGCAGTTCGGTCTTAACGCCCCCTTAATTTGTCTTAGGCCACAAATGCTTCCTTTAATCGTTGGCTTGTAAATTTTTGGATTTGATAAAATGATTGTATATTCTATTTGAAATATTAAGTTGAGAAACGCTGTGAGTACATTAAAATAATCAATCGAATCACAAATAAATCGTCTGTGCTAGATAAAAGCGATCGGGCAATGTGACACACACTTTAAATGTAATGCCCAGACGATGTCAATGCATTACAATTATAGTGACTTGGCGTAGCTGATGTATCTGATGTAGCCGTAGCTGCGTATAATAAATATTATATGTACTTAATATTGCAATGCTTTGAAAGTTGCAATACTTTCAAATCAAGTTTCCGTGCTACAACTTTAGCGAAGTCTTTTTTTCGTAAGGAGGGGAAATGGTTTAACCACACTTCCGGGTCCTCCTGCATGTCCTTTGTTCTCCTGGATATCGCCTGTGTGTCTATAAAGAGGATGCTGCTATTGTTCGTCATCTTGTCCCTGTCCCTGTCCATGTCCTTTTCAGTGCTCCATGCTTGGCAGACAAATGTCGTCTGTGCACTATTGTCGTACTCCGCTCCGCAGTGGTGGCACTTCGGGCCGGTCTCTTTGCCTATGTTGTGTAGATAGCTACCAAAACAGTAGTGCCCGGTGAGGACCTGGGTCAAGTGGTAGCATAGTTGACCGTGCTTTTTGGCTACCCAAATTCTCAGGCTCGGTATTAGCTCGCGCTTCCGCCGACTTTTAGCGGAGTTGTCCCATCGAGACTACCACGCCGCCATGGTGCTTTGCTTGGCGTTATTCTTGTCTTCGCCTTCCTGTATTGCCTGTCTCTCGTAAGCAAGCAGGTCGATTGGCAGTATGACAATCAGTGCCAGGACGACGTCTTCCGACACTGTGCGATATGCAGCAGCCACCCTGATTGCGCTCCTTCTCTGGATTCTGGCCATGTTGAGCTTGACCCTTTCAATTTTTAGTGACTCAGCTCATATCAGCGCGCTGTACAACAATACCAAGTGCACTACTTCATTGTAGAGTCGCCTCCTGTTTGTTTTTGGGCCACCAATGTTGGACATCAACCTGGACAGGTTCTCCGCGATGCTGGCCGCCTTCTCCGTGTGGGTGACAAATCGGAGCTTGTCATCAATCTCCACCCCCAAATACTGAATGGATCTTAAGTATTTAATCTCGCAATCCCTGATCATCAGGGGTGGAGGCGCAAGCTACCTGCGTCTTGTGAAAAATAGGGCCTCCGTTTTTTGGACAGCGAGCTCCAGACCAACTCGTATCAACCGCTTCTTGATCTTCCTCAGCGCATCCTCGCAGGTCGTTCGCAGGATCTCCGTGGATTTGGCGGTGACTAGGATGACAACGTCATCAGCGAAAGTGACCATATTGGCTCCGTCTATTAGCGGCGTCCTCAGCAGTCCGTCGTACATTACATGGTGGGTCCGAGCACCGACCCATGTGGGACCCCGTCACTGTTTTTTTTATTCTCTCCCTGTCGGCGTCTGTGTAGATAAGAGTTCTCCCGTGCAGGTAGCTCTCCACCATTTTGGTGAGGTATTCCTTCAAGGTCCTGAGGATCAGGTGCCATCTCGCACAATCATTATCGTGTGTCTACTGGCTTTTATGCTGCCACACCACGCCTGTTTCACTGTATCTACAACTTGGGTGATGTCATTGATTGTGGAGTGGCCTACACGGAAGCCATACTGCTGTAGGGAGAGTCCCATTTCGATTTGCTGCTGGAGCAGCTTCCCCATGCATTCAGCATGCACAGCGTTCTGTACGCAGACGGACTCGGAGACACGTCTACTGAAGCCTTAGCCATCTTATATTGAAAGTAGATGACGTTTATTTAATAATAATTAACACAAACTACTTGTAGACAAAAAAGCAGCTTTGTAGATTTAATATAAATGATTCATATAATAAAATGAAATATGGTCATCCTTATTGTAAAGCTCATGAAAACAATCAAACATTATATTTATTCCATATCACAATGACATTCGGCTTTTATATGGAGCAAAATAAAAAGTGTTTAAAAATTTAAATGAACCAATGACGTGACGCGCAGCACGCGATTGGTGGAATAATTCGTTTGAATTATGAAATGACAGCTGTCGCAAGATAAGAAACGACGTCCATATCTAAATATTTTCTCATTGTCATAGCATCGAAAAAAATATATTCCCGATATTTTTTCAGCATGTTATAAATGCTCATTCGATACAATTTAAAGTTTTTTTTAATAAAAAATATTAAAATGATATTATAACATGCATTAAAATTCGATAAAAGGGGAGAGGGGTTTCGATATATTTAAACGCTATTATGTCGCAAAATGGGCTGCTTAATGTATGACATGTGGCAATCGACGACTAAAAATGGCATGCGATAAAAGCATCCCCGATGCCTGTCAAGCCATTACCACTTCGCGAGCCCATTATCTTCCTCAAGGATGCGATGGCGTCTTCGTCAAGAACCACAATTTCATATTCCCTTAGGTTCTCATCCATAATTTGTCGGAATTATCGGCACATGTGTATGAGTGTCTTTTTTATTGGGTGTCAACGTTTTTGAAGAGCGCTCCATCCCTTAAGGACGTCGTTGTATCAACAACCCCATATGGTGTACGGTTCGTGCTTTTACTGAAATTTCAACTTTCCTTTATTTTTGACGACACCCACGCACGTCTCGTGTGGCTGATGAATTCTTATTCATATTACAGACATTAACACCAGATAAACTTAAATTCTTGACAGCGACATAAATTACATTTTAAAAAAAAGTTCTACAAATTAATCATAGACAAATCGTATTTACCCCACCGTACGAAGGGATGATATTTTGTCGTCTTTCAATATGCTTGCCATATTCAATAAATTGATTTTTTGCGTCTGCTGGATGGAATATATTGAGGGTGGATTGGCTTATAAATTGCATTTCGGCATAGCATTCAAATTTTCTCATAAATAACATATTTAAAATATTCCGTATGCTTTGATGCGATAAGAACACGCGAATCTCAACCTCTAATATTTTTCAACAACATGTTTTTAAAGAGGACTTGTCAAAAAAATCATCGCAATATTGTTTAAGAATTACAATACAAATATTCATAGATAACGCTGATAAATCTGAAAGCTTTTTCTTGTATTGAAGATGACCTATATTTTAAGAGGGCATAGATACTAAATAAAACACAATCAGCGATGGAATACATGTTTTTCCTTCTTTTTTTTCATGAAATCAAGTTCTGTCAAGGGTTCGTAAAAAGTCTGAATCATCTGGTGTGATATATTCAGTAAGGGTTGATAACGATAGTGAGTGAAGAACACGTATCTTCTTAGTTGAGATTTTTTCGTCATAAATATTTTTACGCGATGTTATAACATATATTAGGGGTACCCGAATGTATTCGATTTTTTTATTCTTCTGTTAAATATGTAAGGACTTCTCCTTCAATTTTTGATCGAAATCCATTAGAGTTTGTTTCGAAGACCGATTTCACCACCGTATTGCGCACGCATCCTTTCTCCCCCCGGCCTCGCAGCCCAAACATCATTTCATCAGACCAATATGCGCCAACATGGTGCATCTATACAATATTTTTACTGCTCATGTTATTTTCGCATGTATAAACAATAAGTGGACAAAGTTTTATCGCAATCGGATGAACGGTATGGTAGCGCATTAAATACGGACAAACAACATTGATTTGTGTATATTCGACAATACCTATGTTACTCGCGCAATCTTTAGCAATAATTGCAATCTTATGAATGGTATGGCAACGCATTACATACAAACAAACAGAGATTAATTTTTATATTAGGCTTTGGAGTTGAAGGTTCTTTTCCAGAAAGTCATTGATTTTTTCATCATATATTGTAAATAAATCATTTATCCAAAAATTGCCAATTTGGTTGTATTATCAAGAAGACGTGCTTCGTTGCTCGTTTTTGATCAAAGCGTGCAGTACCCATCCTACCCCATAACGCCCATCCTATTCATTTTCCATGGAAAACTCAGCCTTTGCGATAACTCCTAGAATTTTTGCCATGGATCTGACTAGATCAGAGATGTGACATCGATCGCTTCTTGCGCGTGCACCGTTGCTGATTGAGTGGTGACGCGCAGGAAGCGGGAGTCGTGATAACCTTGGCTGCGGAAGGACGTCCTTCCCAAAACCAGATCTCTCTCTCTCTCTTTCGCGTTTAATAAAATAGTTATCTAAGACGAGAAAAACTAATAAAAAAAACAATATATACCAAGTTTTTTAATCCCTCTTTTCTTCTTCATCGCTTAAATATTGGGCCGACTCAGCCGGTGTAAGCCCGCAATAAAATAAATACAATAATATTTTCGACCGTTTGTAAAATTTTACATGTAATTTTGGTCTTATTCGGACAACTTCTTTTTGTAATGAGAGTTTTGGGAGATACTCATTCGTCATGTCAGTGGTTCGAAAAGCGGACCGGTTAGACACACAGACTTTGCGGCCACTCCGTCCTCTTTTAGTACTTTTTGCAGCATTTTCGGGGATAAATGTGTTCCTGGGCTCCCGAATAGCGGAACTAGTGAACAGCTCGAGTCAGTGGAGGCTCCCTGTGTTTCTATGCCTCACATATGAAGTAATGGACTCATGTTTTATCCTAAATTAATGCAAAAACTTGGTCTTATTGCTGTGAAACATCGCCAAACACACGATTGAAACATCATCACAGCGCTGTCTTTGTTCCATTATGAGCAAACGCGGCACCCATCTTGCGCACAGCTTTCTCATGTCCAAATTTTCAGTCAATATATGATGTACGGCATTTTTTGAAAGGTCTACCATATCTGATAGCTCGCGCACTTACAATCGACAGTTATCCAATACCTTTTTGTGGATTTTATTTACCATTTCTGGGGTTGTTACCTCCACTGCGCTGTTCGTCCACTTCACTGCATTGACCAATATTGTTCGTCTTGGCAGCCTCGCCTAACTTTTACTTTACCATGATATGTTTACTACAACTTGACTCTAATAATAGGAATATCAATATGAAATATAATAGATACGGGGTTCAGAATTTTTCAAAATTTCATATTGTGTACCAAATACATATCATGGTAGCGTGCGTTTTTTATTTAGTATTTTTTTAAAACGACAACCGTCATCTATACATTAAGTCGAGTACTTTTGGAACTATCTTCGTATATTATTTTAAAATATACATTATATTATTATCCTTAACATGTATACGCGTGGTAGGACAAATTGGCTTGAGCGTCACGAAAAATGAAACTTTAAGCGGCAGTAAGTCGGAAAGAGAGAGTAAATTGGTTATAGTGTGTCCATTTCCGTCGCATATATCATAGAGAAATGCCCCGTGCCATCTCTAGTGTGTGTGTGTGTGTTTGTGTATGTCCATGTATAGTATAAAGCAACTACAACACCAGTAACAAGCCTATTTTAATATATAATACACAACACATAATACAATATTTTAGCTAATCATTGCATTGATTTAAATTTTCCTAGAAGCTATATAGCAACATTTTAGAATTTGATATGTTATATCAATAAGAATCTGTGATGGTATTCATTTTGAGTACCAGGTTTCAATCGCATGTTTCTCGTACAGATTCCCTGTAAATATGCCCGTTAAGGCATATTTACATATACATATACGGTTAAGCTGGATTTTTATTTAGGGTTTGGATTATTTAACGACGCATGTTTACAACATGTTAAATAAAACATACATAAAATATAGTTTAACGTGTTTTTTGTGTACAAAGTTGAACTGATGAAACGCACAGATTTGTGCGCACAGTATTCATAGGGTTAAGATATTTTAATTATCTTCGCACAAGATAAATAATATGGTACGACGTATACAACCGATAGAACCAATTCAATGGACTCCGGTGGTTATCCGTGCAAGTGGATAATCAATATTGATGCTTAATTGGAAGAGTCAATTAACCCCTTATTGGTGTAATTAATTTCCTGCCGGGATAAAAAGATCTCTCTTACTCGCTCTGAAATTGCGGTAGAAATATGGATGCTGAATTTTCTCCCACATTTGCCATGAAACCCATCCATTTAGCAATAAAATATCGCTCATTCAAACGCCGACGTCATTGTTCCCCTTTAAAGTCAAATGTTAAATTTTATCCCCAATCCCCATGGAGTATATTTATGAGGGGTCATCACCTTTGTCCACGGACGATTATCACCCTTCCTCGTAGTTTATTAGACAAGAGACGGCAGCTAAAAGCTCTGTCATAACACTAAAATAAATAAATATAATGTCTTTCTTCTTTTATCGGACGTTCGAAAGGTTTGTTTAACATTTCTGCCGACGCTGCAGGCTGATCAATAATCCTCGAGTATAAATATTTGTAAAAGGAAACCCTCGCTCCCGATGAACAAGGCACATGGCACGCAGCATCATTACAGGAGCTTAAAAGTCTTACTCTTTTCAGGGATAAACTAAAAATACACTCTCTACGGTTCCACGACCGAGCTTTTAAAATTAGACCAATCAGTCAATAACATTGTTGGTTTTGTAAATCTAGCTCCATCGTGGCGCAAACCACATTTTAGCATTCAGCAAAATATTACAAACACGTCTATATATAAACGAATTTATTTCAACCTCATCCGACGTTCGTACGAGGAGTTAAATCTTCAAAATACGTCTATTTTCAGCATGCAATGGCTTCTTCTTCATAACTATAAGTGGCAAAAATTAATAAATCGCTTGGCAAAAGATCTGATGATCAATGAATATACGACAACATTTTGTAATTTAATACAACATATCATTAAAATACATTTGAAGAATCGCATATAAGATATCTGGAAAATACATTTAACTCTTTACTATCCGTGACTGCGTTAACGTGACGTAACTTTAGCTTGAAAAAAATGTCATACAAACCTAATATAGATTTAAATTTATTTCTAGAGATGATAGTGCACACATGTGTCAATATTTTAATAGTATAAAATGAATATAAATGTCATTCTTCGTTGTCCTTGTGTTTCGTTCATGCATTTTGAACGCGTCCAAACAATTCAAATAAAAAAGAATCATTTTTTGCATTTAATTACGATGGTACACGCACCACAGATTGAAAATCACTGTTATATTTAAATACATCGATGCAGTACACTCTTTTCTAGGCACTACTGAAATTTCATTCCAATCTATTGGCTGGTTTAAGAATTATATCAATTTTACATCTGGAACACATCCTAAAAGAGGACGGAGTGGCCACAAAGTCTGTATGTCTAACCCGTCCGCTTTTCGAACCACTGACATGACGAATGAGCTTCTCCCGAACATGTCTACGGAATGATTGCAACTCTCATTACAAAACGAAGTTGTCCGAGTAAGACTAAACTACATGTAAAATTTTACAATCGGTCGAAAATATCATTGTGCAACTCTCAACAGGGTCGGTATTCTGCGTTTTGCGCCCAAGCACAGTTGCGCCCGTGGCGAGCACTTGCTTTACTACGCCTTTATCACGGCCCTCACCCAGTATACTCGGACAGTTGGTGCGGATACAAGACTAAAGAATTGCAAGAAGCCGGATTTTAGCATTTTAAAGTTAACCATAAATACAATTTTGTCAGTTCTAACTCCGGTACTCACGACACATAAAATATCTTGAGAATGTCAAAATTTAGATTCATATCTGATTGAATTCGTTTGGCGACAAATCGAAATTGAAAACGACTTATTTGATTCAATTTTAATTTGTATAAAGAATGTTTGGCCTCCAATATGTCATTTATAATTATATGTACAATAATTTTATTTAATAAATTTTCCCCCCGTCAACAGAATTGTACTTGCGTCGATAATCGCGGCTGATGAGTCCGCGAAAGCGTTAATAAATTCAATTTTCACTGATTTAATGGATCACATGCTCGGCGTATAAAATATGCAACGTGTGCATTTAATAGAATCGTGTACAGTAGAAAAAATGCGATGACGGTCGGGCATTGTGGCCTGCACGATAAAAACAATAAACGTCAAAGCAAGACAATGGCCGTTAAATGGCGGCGTTTAAGAGCCAATTAAGTTTAAAGTTGTTTGATAATTCGATATACAATTTATAAATATATCGCTCTTGAAGCTTGAGTATTTAAATATTTTTAGGGGGGAAAAAATCGCTTGGGTTTTAAAATAACGTCGCCGATTAATCGTATAAAGTTCAAATGAGGCCAATTGACGTTGATGCTTAAATTATTTCATTGCCTGTTAATAATTTGCGTGGAGCAAAGATAACGCCATTTTAATTGCAATAAACAGCCGTTCGCCGAAACGTCGCGCGCCGCCATATGCCGTGATTTTATTTGAAATGTCACAATTTAAATTTCCGAAATGACAGCTGTCATAAGAGCGAAATAAAGCGGCCATGTCGAATTTCGCACGGCGACAAATTGTTTGCCCGTTTGTTTCCGCGTCGTTTTGGCGTTTTATTTGATATTTCTGTGACATTTATCAGATACGTCAAGTGTAAATTAATTCCCACGGCACACGAGAGCGGCCATGAACTTTAATTGCAATTATAATATTTTAATTAAAAGGGGTTTTTTTTACAGCCGCCACACACTGAAGAGCCTGCATTCGGCCGCCTGTTGTCTGTAAAATTAAAAGTTATCTGGGGACACGTCGACCTATCAACCCTTTTTATCTTTTGAGGGTAGACAAACTCACTTTTTCATCTCGCAGCGCCATAAAAGCTTAACGAGCGATAAAAAAACCTTCCCAATCATCATTCTTGAGTGACTCGTTATAACCGAAATATATAGTTTTTGTGATATCACGTGTTTCAGCACATGTGCTACATCATTTATCTCGTTTGTTCACAATACTGCTCCTTTTTTATTGAGTGTACCCCCACATTGAGACGGTCGTATCGTGGGATTTTATGGCAGATTTCGCTGATTCCCTATATTTTCGTATGAAATTATATATTTATTATTTATTTGGCATACGTGATGGATAGGCAGATGTATGAAGATCGACCTAATCTCGGATTAAAGCATCTTGTATTATTCACCAAAGCTATATTTTCCAGCCCAAATAATACATATAAAATAAAATACAAAGTCTTGCACATAAACCTAATCCATTCAATTTTAACACAGGAACTTCAATGTATAACTTTTAAAGGGAAAAAATGTATCCTGTTACCAGGACATGACCCCCGGGAAGGTTATACTCTATTACATTTTATATGAGGCGCATATATTTCAATATAAAAAATCTCACCCACACAGTACTTAAGTAAAATATGGTTTATTTACCCCCGGGTATTTTTTTATCCCTTGCTATCAAACTGCAAAAAAGACCGCTCTTCCCGAAGGGTCCTCTTTCGGATACCGAATTATGTCGATGTGTGACATGGAACGTTTTTATCCACACGGAAAATCGACATTGTCTTGACGCCTTCTATCGAATCGGTCGGAATTATATCCGATTAAAGTGTGAAAATTCCAATGGGCTCATAAAAACGTCAATGAAGCATTTCGAACCATCATCATTAAGCTCGTGCATCTTCCATCAAAGGTCAATCAAAACGACGATCAACAGGACAGATATAGTTTAATGGCTGGTTTATAATGAAATTATATAGATCGCACATGATGACAACGATCTATGTCTTATTATTTCACCAAATGGTTTATAACAATAATTTTTAAATATTCCACTTGATGTATTTGAATTTGGTCGTCTATAATTTTGATTGTTTAGTCTAAATTGCAAGCAAAATCACAAACAAATCTTCTAAAACGTCCTTATTTCATTTCCAGTACCTAATATTTATTTTCCATAACAACAGCAAATGCATTTTTGTACAAATTTTGATACATTTTATATTTTTATATATTATATAATTTCAAATTTATCGTATTTTTCGTGTAAAAACTTGAAGTGATAAAACGCACAAATCTGTGCGCGCGGCATTTATTGGGTTAATTTAATTGAAATTATTTTTCGCAAAAGTTACACTGTTTCTATATACAGTCAACCCTCTTATAGTGTTCCCTTTTATAGAGTTTGCGGCGACTTTTACATAAATAACGGGCAAAATACGTAATGTCAATTTCCCCTCGCGCATATGGGTAACTAGCTTTCTATAGCGCTTTTTTTCTATAGCGTGGGCCTCATTTCGATGCTATAGAACGGGAAACCCCAACCCCGTGCCCGCGGGCGCACATACGCCCACGTAGTCATTTTTCTAGTTCTATGAGAGCCTTCAGAACTAAAATACAGTTTTGGATAAATAAATTTTCGATAAAATTTCTTGTACAGACTTTCAATAATTAACCTTTTCGTTAGTGAGCAAATTTAAAATCGATGAAGTCGTTGATGTCATAATCGCTTTACACCGATTACTTTCTGTCAGCTCCTAATCAGCATAAGACAATCTTCAATTCGAGGCAGAGTCAATTGTAAATGAACACTCGATAGTGCATACAAGACCACTTCATTTCTTTACATAAACAATGCACAAAAAATCGATTCAAGTGCTCCTCCTTTAGAAGAAAATGATAATTGGACAAAGACTCATTCAACACGCAGCGAAGAACAGCAAGCAGTTAAATAAACAAACTCTCGATAACACACAATATTCGGTCGTTTCTTTGCGTAAACAAATAACACACTTGAAATCGAAATCATTATAAGTGGATAAATTTGGGCTTAACGATCTATACAATCATGCGATGCATATGAAGAAGCTATCCGTCTCAGTCTCCCGAACTGAACTAAGTTCTCTTTGTCTCTGTCCGCCTCGGAGCTTCAATGCACAAGAGTGCTCTTTCTGAATAGTGAAGGTCAAAACGGATATTTCCGTAAGTACTCACGAAAAGGTTAAGGATGGAAAAAGTAAGTGGTAAAAATATTTTTGATGTAAAAGTATTTATTACTCATCTGAAGACACTTTTAGAGCAATTTGAAAATAGATTCCAGCAATTTTCCATAGTCGAAATTATTTTTTAAGCCCTTTCACATTACTATTCCAAAGCAGAAATTCTTCAAGAAGACACCAAAAATTGAAGAAGATTTTTTTTTAATCCGGCCTACGACCGTTCTTCTTCTTCTAAATCATAAGTGCGCCCATCGCCACAATAAGGTTAAAACCTCTTGCTATAGAAGGTTTCACTATAGAGACTTTTTTCCCAAGAAAAACATATTTTGTCTGTTTTTCACAATAAAAAAAATCGCGTTCTTGATCAATGCAAACGTATTAATAAATCTATATTCGAACTATTTAATTTTCACTGTGTACATTTTTTTACACTTTAGCCCTTTGATGAGTATGCCCGCACATGTAGTGGGCGCACCCGAGTAATCTAAAGAAGTTTGTTTGATCTCGCGTGTTTATCGACCATTTTGTTCAGTCACAGTAAATTCTTCCGTTGGAGCGACCGTCGCGCAGTCATTCATTTTTTGACTTTGCAGAGCAATACCGCCGCGAATATCTATCGGAAGTTTGTGGAAGTTTAGAGTAGTGATGTGATGAGTCGACAACATGTCACGCAGTGGGTAAGGTTGTTCAGAGAAGACCGTACTGATCCTCACGACGAGGCAAGTAGTGGGTGATCATCAATGATTTCTGACGAACTTGTACAAAAAATTTGCTGAATGCTCACACCGCATAGGATGGAGAATTTTTTCAGGACTATCATGACGTGGGATGAGACGTGAATGTGTCACTATGCCCCAAAATTCAAAAGACAATCAAAAAAAGATCTGGCAGCGGATGTCTGTAACATTGGTCTACAAAAGTTGGTGCACCGACGAGAAAAAATGTCTACCTTTACTTATCGTAACCTTACTTTCTTAAGCGAAAATATTGTAAATTGACAAATACAGCGTTTTGAATCGGTAACACTTGTCACGGTGGATTACCCGCTCAAGGAATACCTGCAGATATTGCAGCGCCTTTCCCATGTGGTCCCATATCTTGCAGCGAGGCTTGCTGGTTGGATGAATAGTGGGATTGTCAGTTAATTACAAGTTTATTCCAGTCAATTAATTCGATCGGAGATATTTAACAGTGTCAATTGGTCGTGGCGAATTCTGAACATAAAACAGTAAAACGACTATTAACAAATTCCATGGGCTGCAGACACTTGTGGGATGCAGGTTCGAAATTAAAGGGGGCCACTGAAGAACAGCTGTTCCAAGATTTATATCTCGTGAGTACTTAAACAGTTTAAAATTATGGACTGGGCATAACCGACACGCTTCATACAAGACCGATATGTGTGCTGTATGAAATTCGTATTTTATATTTTGACCTAAAGCGACTCAAGATTAACGTCGTGGGTAATTTATGCAAATTAAAGTACATATTTTCCTTGATGGCAACAAAAAAGCTTAATAAATCCTGTGATCTTGTCTTCGCTGGAAGATATATAAGCCATCCATTTGTTGATAAACCAGGATCAATACTAATTACTCATGAAAATAATTGGGTTATGATAATTCTGAATAATTTAAAATGGCATAAAATGTTTTATAATTAGGAAATATTATTGGATGAATTCATAATTGATGTTCCAAGTGATTTTGAGGTGTCCGCGAAAGCGTTAATATAAAAGATCAAATGTGCCCCAATGATATGATTTACAAATTGAAATAAATACGTCTTGAAATGATTAACACACTGATTGAGCGATATTAAATTCTTGCATGGAAATAATTTGATTTGTTACTCGAGGCTGTTTTCTTATTGGATAGAGGCTAATTTGAATCGTGACTAGAATTAGAAATGAAAATATAGCCACACAATAACACAAGAACCCAAAAACTTTCCATGGTAGAGCTTAGCCTGCGATACAATGCTCGTTGTTCGGAAAAAAGTTTTTAAATCTAGGTCTTCCAAGTGGATTTGCCAAAGGTTTACTTCGGACGAAATCTTTCATGGCGAAAAAAATGCTGAACGCTCTCCTACCGCACTTTTAATACCCAGAGTATTGACCTAATTCACTTTCTGCGTTGTGAAACTTTAAAACTTTCCACGAAGGGCTCGAGGGAATAGATTTTTTTCCCCCGCAACTCGCGTAAATCAAACAATGGGGTGTAAAATATAAATCACAAATCTCATGTGTATCCGGGGTAACATTTAATTCCATTATCCGGGAGCAGATTATTCGGCTCGTCAAGTAACACATTGTAACATTATAAATAATGGTGTTTTACCTTTTAACCTTTTCATTCCAAACATGAAGAAATCGTGTATTATATTATGCTATTAATCAACACCAATAACATACATTAAAATTAAAGAATTCCCCACAGCTTTTATTGTCGGCGAGCGTATGCATGGCTATCAATGTATATATGTTGGTGTGATTTTGACAATGTGTACAGGACTGAAGAGAGAATATTTCGTGTTTATGAAAATCCCAGGAATTCGTCGTTATCAGATTTTTACGATCTCCATAGAAGACTTTTTAGGATATCATGTGATTAAGTTAGATTTAGAAGATTATTTGAATAGGAATTTTGATTGGAAGAGGATGATATTTTATGTATTGATGCAAATCCAATCTCTCTTAGGAGTCCTTACACGACCTCATTAACCTTATTAAATTTGTTAGCACAATGAAAATCTTTTCCACAATCTAGATTTGAACCCGAACTTTTACAATAAGAGTCCACGATCTAACCTATGTCTTTCTTTCCTTAATTGCAAATGATCGCTTTCTCCTTCTTACATTTTCTGCAAATATATTTTTGAAGTGAAACTTATATGGGCGTGGTGGGGCAAATTGACGTGAACATCACGAAAAGTGAAACCCTAACGGACACCTGATCGAAAAGATAGGGAGAATCGTTTGTAGTGTGTCTGTGTCCGTCGCATGCATAATAGAGACGCTAAGCGCATGCGCTGCTCCGCCTCTACTATGTGTGTCTATTCGTAGCATAAAGCAACCATTACACCAGCAGCAATATTTTTTTCCCGTCTTGCATAAGACACACTAGGAGCTAGCAGGCTCCAGGGTAATGTCGGATTCTTACTGACTAAACCCTTCATTTGGTCTATCTCTGTCTTCCCTGGTATTGTTTATCACATCGCTTCAGGAAGGCAGGTGGTATGGCCATTATGTCGCTTCTAGCATTGAAGAGACGCTTTGCGTCTTTCTTCGGTGTCTTCGTTGGTGGTCATTATTTCCACTATAAATTCCCGCCAAAGGTCCCAGTTTCCTTCGCTCATCACTTTCGGTTATCATCTTTCACATCATCCTCTGTCATCTTATTTTGTTGGTCTGATCCTATCTCTATTACCAGGCTTCCTTCAGTGTCTGTTCATATGCTACGCGATTCTGGGGATCAATGACAATTTTGTCCATTCCCGTTTTTCTTCTTCTGTTAAAGATAATCACCTCTATCTTCTCCGCCGCTAACTGCAGGCGATTCTCCCCCATCCTTTTGTTGATTATATAGAGGACTTCATCTGGACCGGCAGTGGTACGCAAAATTGATAAGTTACATAATTTAAGACTTTATGTGAAGTTAGATTAAAATGCTGAAAAAAAGTAATAAATATCATTTATTTAAAGGATTTTTTTTATGTATAGCCCTTAACGTTCTAGTGGACACGTCTGCATTATGCAGTCATTTTTCATATCAAAAATGACGCATAATGCAAACGTGTCCACCAACGTGTTAATATCTTTAATCTGCAATAGCATTAGCGTTAAAGATCCACATCTTAACAATATCAAGAAGCTGTATATTTTAAAAAATCTGGGTAACGATGATTTTACTGAAAAGAGCTTCTTACTTGAAGCTTAGGATTATTAACGCACCTTCTTCTTCCAAGTATACACTCCGTGAAATGTATGAATTTTCAAATGTATATAGTCACTATCCAAACATTTCTCTTCTTTTGATGCCTTCAATGTTTATCTTCCATTTCTTCGTAGCGAGCATCAAAGACATTGCAGGACGAATTTATTTACATTGTAATTTGACAGTGTTTTCTTTTGCAGAGCGCTGGTGCAGGTCCACCAGCGAATCTCCGGATTCTGGTCTTCCTGGAGAGAAGTCGGTGCGCCGCATAACGGTCCAATTAGACAGACGGCGCGGGAAAGACTTGGGCTTCATCCTAGCAGGTAAATCTACTCTTCTATTCTGACAGAAGTTCGTCTCGAAATAATGAAAATAAATGACCGGACACCCCCCCGAACTGCTCGGCCATTGGCTGGCGTCCATCAATTAGAACCGTGGAAAATAAATCGTCAATGGCGAGAAGTTGTCGCATCAATCGCAGCTCCTCTGGTCGGCCAATTAATAAAATTTACAAGAAATGAACATCCGGCATCGTTTATAATTGGAGTTTCCGAATCGCGTCATTTATATTGCGATCATTTTTCTGGAAGACTGGTAGTCGTTCATTCTTAGTCCGAGTGCATCGGCGGCGGCATCTTTATGCAGTAATCGGTTATTTGTAGGGTTACGGGAAGCGGAGTTGAAATGTATTTCCTGGATGGCCGATAGATGGCAGCTTTAGCGTCAATTAACACTCCGCTTGACGCGCCAGCGAATCTGGAGCCATCTACTAGACCAGGGTTTCTCAAACTATGTTCCGTGAAAATCTGGAATGGTTTACACGGATGTGTGTATGTTATAGAAAAATGATAAAACAACCAAACTTAATAATTATATCATCGTATGTTTTATAATTTTTACCGTCCAAATAGTGCTGCATGGACCTGAAGAGATGATATCCGAAGGAGCGATGTCTGGTGAATACGGAGGATGTCAAATTACCTTCCATCCAAGGCTGTCAATTTTTTCCCGCGTTATTTTTGCAGTATGGGGGCGAATTTTGTCATGCTGTAAAAACACTTGTCTTCGATTCACGAGAGAGGGTCGTTTTTTTTTAATTTCTGCCGTTAAACGGTCTAATTTCTCACAATAAACTTTTGCATTTATTGTTTGCCGGGTTTAAGAGTTTCGAAATTAATAATTCCCCTGCTGTCCCACCAAACAGACAAAAAAACCTTTTTTGTCGTGAATCCGGGCTTCGGGGTTGGTTTTGCTACCTGCCCCTTCGATAGCCATTGATTTTTGCATCCGTGGTTAGAGTACAGCACCCATTTCTCATCTCCAGTTATTAAATCATTTAAAAACAGTGTTTCGGATTCCTTTTTCAATAAATCTTGGCATGCGTGTATGCGCTCGCCCAGATTCTCTTCGCTTAGCGCGTGCGGTACCCATCTTCCTTTTCTCCACGTCTTCCCGATTTTTTAAAAATGTTTTTTACACTCGACCATGAGCATCCAAGTTTGTCCTCAATTTTTTCTATAGAAGCCGTAGGATCACTTTCAATTTCAGCAGTCAGTATGGCGGGAGCCACCTCACATGGTCTTCCACTTCCAGGGCTATTCTTCAGATCAAAATTTCCAGATCGAAATTTTTTAAACCATCTTTGACACTTACGAACATCTAAAATATCGCCCAGTATGCCACAAATATTTTTAGTGGCAACCACTGCAGTTTTTTCTTGATAAAATGATAAAGCATTGAATATCGGAAAAATTCTTCGTTCGGCGAAAATTGATTCATTGTAAAATGGGTTGTTAAATTTGAATTTAACAAACCACAATTTATTCTTGACAAGTATGGTCACCGAAAGAGCATAAAACACGACGTGAAAAAGCAACAGCCGAAGCACTATTCCCGGTGCGCATGAGGGAAATGGCGTACATTTATTTTGTTCAATTGTGCTGATAATAATTGTTCCCAAATATGAACAATAAACCGTTTTAAGTTTAACCCTTAGAGTGCTAAGATACGATATATCGTCGATTGTGAAATTAACAAGTACTGCAAACAACGATCGCTATTGGTTCATTAATGACCTCAAAATACTCGAAGATAGCAGACAAATTTTAGCAAAAAAAAGTTTATCAAAATACACAATAGTCAAAGGGTTAAGTATTAAAATACTAAATTCTGAAGGAAATATACTTTTTTTCCTGTGGGGAGGGAGGAAATCTTGCATAAGACACCCTGGGTTTGATCTCAGGGTATTGTCAGATTCTTACTGACTAAACCCCTCCCTTGTCCGTCTCTGTCCCCCTGGTATTGTTTTTCACATTGCTTCAGAAGGAAAGGTAGTCTAGCCTTAAGTAACTGGCCCTATTCTAGTGTTGGAGAGTTGCTCTGCGCCTTCTCTTTCACTGTCTTCTTTAGCGCTCAGAATTTCTTCAAAGTAATCGCGCCAAAGGTTCCAGTTCTTCTTGCTTTCCATTATGTCGTGGACAATGTTGTCAACGTTGAGCTCAGCTACCCAGAGTGCTTTTTTCAGCGAATTTCTCTGGGCTGCCTAAGCCTCACAGTCAGTGGTGATATGCTCTGCATCGTCGACCTCCGCTTGGCTGTGGTGACATGTCACGGAAGTTTCCTTGCCAATCCGCTCCAGGTACGCACCATCACCAGTGAGCACCTGAGTCAAGCGGTAGGTCGTTTCGACGTGTTTTTGGGCCCTCCACCAGCTTACGACCAAGATAAGTCGGTGGGTCCATCTTCCCTTGCTGGACTGATCCTATCTCTGCTGCCAGGCATCCCTTCCGAACCCTAAACTTCGTAGTCCAAGGTCCTTTTCTTTGCCTGGAGGTCCAGCGGGGGTATTTCAGCGATCACAAGCGTCTTCTGCACGGCTTTGGTTCTCCAATATTGGTCATGAGCCATCCAAGCTCGTTGGTCACCTTCTTCTGTGGTTTGTGTTTGTTAAAGGTCAGCTAGTTGTCCATGAGGATCCCGATGTATCTCAGCGTTTTGCTGTATTCCACCTCGTGTCATCCAACAACAAGCTGCTTCACCCTGGGTCTTCTCCGTTTGTTGCATATCATTGCCTCCGTTTTCTCGGCCGCTAACTGCAGGCGATTATCCCGCATCCACGCTTAAATTCTGGCGAAGACTTCGTTGCCCATCGTCTCCATTTCACTTAGAACTTCATTCTAATTCTTCACTTCGTTAGAGCGGACCCCTGCGGTACGCCCATCTCCGATCTTCTCGTCAAGTCCGTTTCGTTGTGATGGACACACCGGTCCTTGAAATAATCGCTTACGAGATCGATTGCATACTGTGGAACTTCAAATTTTTTGGAGGAAATAAGTCTGCGGTAATATAACCTATTCCACAGATAGTTAAGTCATTGTATTCTGAATAACAGAAATCGTTAGCTAAAAATGTAGCTGTGTTGTGTAATATATAATAAAATAGGCTCGCTACTAGTATAGTAGATAGTTTATGCTACACACACAGTAGAGGCGTGACGGCGCATGCGCGTAGCGTCTTTATGATGTATGCGTCGCACGCAGAAACACTACAAACAATTTTTTCACTCTTTCCGACCAACTGCCGCTTGGAATCGAAGAAAGGGAAGTGTCGCGCTGTGCATGCGCATGCGCGTAGTCTATATCATTGCGACTCAGACACTGGAAACGATTCTCCCTCTTTTTCTTCTCTTCTGACGTCGGGGTACGCAAAGTGTTTTTCTCTGCGAATTTCAGTGACTCATAAAGAGCATTCTTACACGTTGAACTCGGAGACAGACAGAGTCGGAGAGTGTCTTGCAGGTCTGAGATTGTGAATGGGAGACAAAGACGGAGAGAGTATCTTGCGTACATCGTACGATTGTATAAATGGTTCACCAAAATTTATCGATTAGTAATGATATGCGAATGATATAATGTATCGACTTCAAGCGTATTGTTTATGTATACTTGATTATGTACAAGCTTCATACACGCTGCGACGGTTCTTACAGATTATCGATGATAAGTGGCGGACATACAAATATAACATATAAAATTATGATGATTTAGAATTAGCTCAGTACTCAGGTGCAATGAAATTAACTTGCCATTATAAGAAGAATTACAGTTTTTAACACAAGAAATAAAATTGTATCTTCTGAGAGAAAATCACAATTTTGAATTTTTCCACCTTGACTGAATATTTTGATAGTTTTTCCGCCGTGCATGAATATTTGATTGAATTGAATTTTTAAGTGGTCGAAGAAGTTTCTAAAGTTTTTTTAGAACACTTTTTTCACTGTAAGTTATTATGAAAATCAAGTTATATGTGATTTACATAATAAGTGATTCTGATTCGAAACAAAAACATAAACTTCTACCTTTAAATATTTTTTGAGCGAATTTATCAGAAGAGCAGGTCAGTTATTTTACACCCAATTGTTACTGGATATTTATGTGAAGCAAGATTTTTTTATTATGTTGCAATGAAGCCAATGTCCAGGAACAGACTTGATGAGAGAAGAATTCAACCCTTTAATATTGTGTCTGATATCAAGAAGATTTACAGTTTGAGGACTCAATTTCATCAGTTAATAATTATTAAGATGTTTTATAAAATTAATGAATTCAGGATTTGCGAAGTGTTTCGTTGCAGTAAAAGTTTGAGAAACTCTGTACTATACATTGAATGCAGAAACAAACAAACATAATGAATGAAAATCCATGCGTTCCCAATCTGTTCAAAGAATACATTTCGCATTAATTAATTTAAATGCGAAGAATTGAAGAGGTCGTTGTATATCATTGTAAAATATAGCTGACCTAAATTAACCCCATAAATATATATTTAATATGTTTTGCTTATCTGGTTCGCAATTTATGGCTTTCCACGGGGGAACGATACATCAAACCACTCGCCGTATTATTCATTCTAAATAAAGTTTCATTCTAACCATAAGGATGCCAAAAAGCGAAAAGAAAATACACACAACCCGAGGAAAAAGCCCCTTTTACAGAATGGCAAACGATAACTTATCAACCATCAGGTAATATTGTCGAGAGAAAGTTTGGCATTCTTCTACAGCTCGGCGCCCATTCTTCGATATTTACTTTGCCTGTTTCATAATTTACGTAACGAGACTTCATCAGGCTAATGCACTTTTTATCCATTCATCCAAATATGAAAACTTTGCTTTCAAACATAATCGAAATTCGCCGGGTGGGCTCGTAAATAATGTCGCATAAACAATTCCATCCAGATACACAAATACACTCGACAAGTTTCTTCAACAAACCGCTCCCGAGTTAATTATGCGTTTACCTCATCGACCTGCATGGGGAATGGTTTAGGCAACTTCATTTCGGCAATGGAGATCATTAATCTTCTAAATTTGGATCACCCCAGGGGAAAATCTATATCGTGCTTCCATAAAAGCGCGACTCCAAAATTGATCCATTTAATATGCTCATTTGATTAATTAACGCGCACGGGATAAAATATAGACTATAATTCTGATAAAAATGAATTGATACGACGTTATTTGTTCTTATTGCCGCCCCTAAGGCTTGCCGCCCTTAAGACATGCCGCCCAAATGCTTCAATTATCTCAAAATCACTTAAAAGTGTGACAATCAATGCGGAACTCGTCGTATATAGTTAATTGGCGTCGTTCTTTTTGAACATCCCCATGTCCAATTTAATCATAAATCTGAAAAAATAACGAGCACATCTTAATTTCGTTTGATTCCGAAAAAATATTTTTTGAAATTTTGGCATGGAAATTCAATTTTAAGCCATATCAAATGTTACAAATTTTTGATATTCCGATTGCTTGATGTTTTTGCTTTTGATATTGAATGGACAACATCTCATTTTTTGCTTTTAATCGAACAAACATTGAATGAAACGCTTTAAGAATTCCGGTCATAACTAGAATTTATAGAACTGAGCAGAGCTTCAAACCGGAATTGAACCGATAAAACCGTTATTTTAATCGGAACGAACATCAGAACTTGACGGATATAAATGTGATGGTATTTACGTCTATTGATGGAGCTTCTTCTATTTTTGGCCTGAGCATCAATTACAAAAACAGTGGATGATTCTATAGATGGTAAAAGTTGGAGATGTAACTCCCTGGAATGCAAATGGTCATTATGTAGGAATTCAAATACCTGTTTTCCATCCTCGCATTTAAATTGTAGAATTCAATACGATTTTTATTGAAATCAATCAATCTGGGTACAATCAAAGTCTTGCGTACTACATACTTTGGTTATATATACTATTTTTATAATATATACTAAGTTGTTTCTTCGTTATCGCCTAAAAAAAATTTTAGGCGACCGATTTTAAAATTTAGAAAACCCATCCGATCAGTCTTCTTCGGACAACTTCGTTTTTTAATGAGAGTTCGTAATCGTTCTGTAGACATGTTCGGGTATGGCGTCCAATCGCGAGGCGCTCATTCGTAATGTCAGCGGTCCGAAAAGCGGACTGGATGGACGCACAGACCTTGCGACCACTCGGTCCTCTTTTAGAGATTTTTTTTAGCATTTTCGGAAATAACTGCATATCAAAGACCTTCTTTAATATGCACGATCACGGAAACTCCCTCAGAGGCTATTTTATTACAGAGTCTAGGAGAAGTCTACCCATAAAAATGATATATTTATGAATCTTACTAATTTATGCTGCTATCTTATCATCATAAATTCAGATGCTATATTTATACGTCCGCCGCTTATCATTCGTATAAATCCACTTGTTTATCAGGACCGTCGCAGCGTGTATGAAGCTTGTACATTAATAAATAAACACTGTTGATAGCACACAATATTCGATCATTTATTTGCATAAAATACACTTGAAATCGATTCATTATATCATGCATATATTATTAGTCGGTAAAATTGGGTTAACGATCTATAAATTTGTACGATGGATGCAAGATACTCTCTCCGTCTCTGTTTCTCTCTAAACTCAACATGCTCCATTTCTACTCTCTCATACAGTCTACTAAGCTTTCAACATAGCGATCATTGATAATTGTATGATTGTACATACTGACACAATAATAATTAAATCATACATACTGGCGTTAAATTAAAATCTACAATGCTGCATTTTTGTTTACAAATAGTTAACATTAATTATTGTCAAATAAATTTAATCTACTTTCGATATAAGGTGGCTAAGGCTTCGATAGATTTGGCCAAACTTATAGCACGCGAACTTAATGGAAGTATTGCAAATTTAATTTGCAAGTACATATAATATTTATTATACGCAGCTATAGCATAATTTCAGTCTTGTGGGTATAAGATATTTATGCAATGTTTATTTACAGGTCTAAAAAAATATTTTAAATGTTGACAACAACATCATCAAGGTAGATTGCCGTTTTGTTTACTTACAATATCAAAACAATAAAATTACAAAGAATCAGCTTTGTAGTGTGAATGATTACAAATAATGTCGCTGCCTCTTGTACTATTATGCATCTGGTATTTTCTATCTCCGTCCAATATTTCTCTGATTGTTGATAGATCAGATGTCTGATAAGGGTTTCTATTGTGCAAGACGTCTAGTATGTGTATTACAAGCTTGAAAACTCCAACCTCTGGTTGTCCAGCTTTTGACATGGTGAACCTGAGCCTCTGGGTGCTGAAGCCGAGACATCCTACGACTGGCGCTTGCGGAGTAAATTGATACTCTTTTAATTACCGCCACTTAATGGCCGAAGTCTAAACTCTTGCGTCTCCGATAGTAAGATCCACCCACCGTGCGCCAGATCTATATTTATATATCCTCCCAACCTGCCGCCGCGCATGTCTGACGCCGAGAAAAAAGTCCAAGATCTGGTGAGACGCAGCCGCGACTCGGTCCGAACCAGAAGCGCGCTCGAAAAAAAGTGTTCCATCATTACGCGAATCCTCGGGTCGAGGAAGCTCCTCGGAGTCACGTGACGTCGTTCCTTCGCCGCCTGTCTATTTCGGAAACCGCCGCGTAAAGAGGGAATGGACAAAAAACAAGGACGTGCCGAGACACAAGTGCTTCCATGTGCTCCCGCGAAAATAAAACTTCGCCAAACTCCAGAACCACCAGACGGTGTAATTAGTCCTCCATTATTTATATTCCGCGTCAGGCCGGGAGTGACGCGGTTCAGTGCCAGTACCAAAATGCTACTGTTTTCGCATCATATCCGAGATTAATGAATGAACTCCGTTGCCACACCGAGAATTTACTAGCCTCCTGTGTATAAATATCGTCGGATTTTTATAGCAGATAGTAAATAGCTCATATCATTGCCAGCTGCAATGCTCGACCTTACACATGTTGTCATAAAGCTAGATTTATTGTCGCGTATCTGAAGATTTGGAATCAGGAACGCTTGCAGTGTTGACAATTTGCAGAAGATCAACACCGCCAATGCAAACAAAACGTATTTATAGACGTGTAAATATTACAATTTAAATTTGATTCCAACAAAGCTCCAACTTCATCAGAGTGCTCTGGACTTTCTACATCATCCTTGAAAGCACATCACTCGCATAACTTCACAGTATCAATGCTAAAGATAGAAATACCTGCAATACTCAGACGTATAATATACAGTCAAAAAATTGATACAGATTAAATTCTATTATTTAAATCCAGAATCTCTTCAATATCCAGGATTCATTTCATCACACAGAGTTCATCAGATCTATTTCATAGTATTTCGACATAAAAGCTCCGAATGGATCTTTTTTGTTGATTTAATGAGCAAAACATTCGGGATGTAATGATTTGGTCGATCGGTTTCCGTCTCGAATTATCATAAAACTATTTTATTGTCTGCGCTGAAAATGTTTACGACTTCGAGTGGTTTGACACAATGCTCTGAATCTATTTTCAGAAATGCTTTTGTAATATCACCCCTCCTCACCCACAACGCCTTCACGATTTCAGACGATTTTATTGCCACGAAATGCTGGAATCTCCGTTGCAACATCGCTCAATCAAACGCGCAAACTTAGTATCGTATTTTGCACCCTTAGCAAATTTGCATCCGTCCACGATCAATCTTTTCGCGCTGCAAAAGCGATAAATTAAAATATTCCATCGGAGTTTAAAATGGGCTTTTTACCACCTCCCATCGCTTGCCGACCCTCTGCAATTCTCAACGATCGAAATCTGATAATGCCAAAACTTTCAAAGCATTCCATCCGATTTCTACTCTTCCGAGGATCGAAATTGATGTATTGCTACACAGGGATATCTTCGATTTCTTCGCCAATTGATTTTGATCAATGATTGATTTATGCGATTCCATGTTTTTATAGTATTTTAAGGTTTCCTACAGAAACACAAATGGTGAATAAATACTGCCCTTGATTCAAATTTTATTGCTTCGAACTGTTCCGGTTCAGTTCCAAGTATTTATATCGGTTCGGTTACGTTTAATAATCTATTTACTAGCATAATTTAGAACATTTTAATTACTTCTTTTATAATAAGCATTCTCATGGATTGTCGAATTTACTCTCTTTCATTATTAATGATTCGCTAAATAATATATTATGTTTGTTCGTATGTAATGCGCTGCCATACCGTTCATCAGATTGCAACAAATCTTCGTCCATTTATTGCTAAAAATTGCGCAAGTAACATAGGTATAGTCTAATATATAAAAACAATATTTGTTTGTCCGTATTTAATGCGCTGTCATATCGTTCATCCGATTGCGATAAAACTTTGTCAACTCATTGTTTATACTTGCAGTAATAACATAGGCATAGTAAAAATATTTTTTATGTACACAGTTTATTATGCGAGACGTGACATTGCAATGCATGCTGGAATAATACATTAAAGGTTTAATAATTAGAACTAAAAGTACATAATAATATAATTTATTAAACTAAATGATGCTTATTGGTTGGAAGTTTGGGAGTCCCAGCTTGCAATCCATAACACTAGGAAACAAATTGAAATTCGGGAGTACCAGTCTAGACACATAGCAAATATATAGAAAGGGTTAACCTAAGCAAAATAGATAGCAATGATTTATGATTGCATTTTGGTCTAAAACAATATCAACAATTAATAGGATAACATATAATAATGATTATAATATATCACTCAATAAGTTCGTAGGAAGACCAATAAAACAACATCGATGAAACAACGCTTATTTAACATTTTGATGCTTTATTTATAGTATAATCTATATTCGGCCTTAAAATAGGCTTCAGTTTCGGTAATCATTTGAAGCCAAATCTCTTTCTCTGGTGCATTATTTTTATCTATATATTCTATTTTACATGAACCAACACTGATTGACTCTGTCCATTTTTATAATATATGCTAAGTTGTCTAATCCCTCTTTTATTCGTTATCGTTATGTTCAAGTATGGCATTCGATCGTTCGTTATATCAGCGGTCCGAAAAGCGGACCGATTGAGCGCATACGAGTCTTATGGCCACTCCGTCCTCTTTTAGGGCTTTTTACGGCATTTTCTATGATCTGTACGAACACGGAAGCAACGTAGTGTCTAGACACTTTCTATCATAGTATTTTTTACAACAGTAACCGCCATCTATACATTAGGTCGGGTATTTTTGGAAGTCTCTTTGTATATTATTTTAAATCAAACATTAATAATAATATTAGTTAACTTTAAAAAATAAATTGGATTCCGGGGGGTTGGGGGGGGGGGTTAAGTTAGATATTTGCCACGGGTGCTTCATACCCTATTTACGGCTCTGTTTATCACTATATATGTTTGTCACCAAACACACAAAACATTTTTCTATTAAAATATTCTCAAAATGTGTTGCATGTATTGAAATTTATATGAAAATATGCTTTCAAACATGTTTGAAATGCAGAATTTTATCACGCACGTTTATACTGTAACCACAAACTGTGTATGAAATATCTCCTCGAATCCTATTTTTTGTCGGGTTCATACCCCTAGATTAGGGTCGTAAAAAGGTGCACATTAGTATAAGCACCTGCATTTGATTCATATCCAATTTTCATTCACAATAAAAAATCTAACTTTAGGTCGTTATCACTTTCAGACGGTATTTCTAGTCCGGACCGACTGAATAAAAAATATTCCACACCACCCCATTGGGATGATGGCACTTTCGGTACAGTAGCAATATATTATCGTAATTATGTGGAGCCATAAAGGAGATGTCAACTAAATGTGGATGGAAAAAAATAATGCCACCCTATACGTCTTCGTCTTTGACGAATTTCAGTCGAGGGATAGAGTGGGATTTTTCCAAATCTTGATTGGCCCTTATTTCGCCTTTGTATCTTATTTATATCGCCTTGAAATTATTTGCTTTGTACAAATATTTTCGTATTTGGAAGGTTAAGTCTTGTGTGAGTCTAAGAGTATCTGTCATTTCCGCCCCGTCTAAGCGCATCTCCATCATAATAATCTCTTGATCTACCCTATCCAAGAAAAAAACGTTTCCACCCCAAGTAAATTTGTATATTTACATGCTAGCATAATATCCAATTCATCTTTCGAGAAAATAAGCCATAACATTAAGTATCTCCTGACAAAAAATGTTCGATAACGGAAACAACCCCAAGCTAAACACAGTGGAGGGTCTCTCTAAGAAGTGTTATGATCTGGCACTGCACACGCATTTCCGTAATGTCAAGAGCCTTGTATAAATAAATAATGGGGGATGATTTTACATCGTGTTTTTTGTTGCAAAAGTGAATAGACGTTCCATAGACGAGTCGTGACGGATGTGCACAAATCCGAAAGATGTGACCCAATGCAGACAGGGAGCAAGTGTGAATTGTTTGTGATTTATGGCGTGATTACCGATCGCGACAGTGGACAGAGATCATCTCCCGTACTATGTTTTCCTCGTTCAAGTTCCCCACACTTCGGTTCAAGAATCCGAAGCAGAATCAACAGGAGCACTCTGGTTCTCATGCCAACCTAAACAACCTGAAGAGCAAACCGCCCAAGACTCCTATCTTGGGATCGGAACGGACCAGACGACACCAACGACGTAAGAATATCATCTGTCTATTTATTTTGCCACAATTCTGTCTTCGATGTAACCATCGAGGAATGTTTACAAACGAGCCGCTCGTAAATCAAATCGAATTTAATTCTATAATTCGGTAATTAAATTCTAAATTCAACACCGGCGTGGATGGTTCAATTCCATCATAAACACATTTGGATCCAGGAAAGACAGTAAAATTTTATTAAGTGCCAGTGATTAATGGCCACATCATTGTCGTATAATGTGATTGCATCATCTCATATAAAGGAAACTGATATGTGCTACAAAACATAATGGATTTCCTATCGTTTGAATTATATTTGGGAAACCAGTTTCAATAATGAAGACATTATCTCAATGAAAGTCTGGAGATATTTACTGCAATTGTCGAAAGTACAAGATTATTCAATTAACATCAACAAATTGCTGGTATAGTGGAGTTAGTTCCTGTTTTTTTTTAAATATAAAAGCACTGATTTAAATCCAGATTGTAGGAAAAAATCACCGTACTAACATATTTTTTTATATCCAAACAAAATATGTAAAAACTTTTGCATCGACTCATTATAATTGAACTGATTTTCTATTTTTTAAAAACTAACAAAAATATTAAGATGATAAAGTCAATTTGCAAAAATAATTAAAATTTTCTTAAAAACACTACTTAACCTAATACCCCCAATTAAATTTGAAGAGTGAGCGTATGAGTCGCTCCAGTGCGAGGTTCGGATATATCCCACGCCCTATAATAAACAAAAACACTCCTCAAATCAAGACACAGCAATTTATAACATAGCTAGATTGGTCGTTAGACTATTACAACGCCATTAACCCTTTGAGTAGTGACCTAATTTTAAATCATCATACATCTAGATGCTATATTTGTATGTCCGCCACTTATCATCCGTACAAATCCACTTATCTGTCAGGACCGTCGCAGCGTGTATGAAGCTTGTATATAAATAAATAAACACTGTCGATAGCATACAATATTCGGTCATTATTTTGCGTAAGCATAAACAATACACTTGAAATAGATTCGTTATATTATTCAAACATCATTTATAGTCGATAAATTTGATCGATAAAGATCTATACAATCGTACGATGTACGCAAGATACTCTCTCCGTCTCTGTTCCTCTTCAAACTCAACGCGTAAGAATGTTCTTTCTGAGTCACCGGAATTCGGACACAACATTATCTTACCTCTTTAAGGTATTAATTAATTATTTTCATTACTGTGGCTCAGATCACGACCATGGCAGTTCTTGGCTTGGTCGGTGAACTTCCCTTTTAAATTTTATTTTGTCAGCAATTTGCTGGACTTATTACAGCCCAGCAGTTTGTATTTTCCTGGTCAATGTATCCATGTTTTGAATCTTATAAGGCTTTTGATGGTTATCAATAAATATCATGAATATTTGATAATGTAAAATTGCTTATTAAAATAAAATATATTCAGATAACGCGCGAAACGTGACCCCGCGTCTATATATCGCTGCCCCGCACTTTTAGTGGGGATTTTCCACAGCGCTACATAGATGCTTGGCGCTCAATTCATATACTCACACATTTATGTAAATACTTACTATGTGAATAAAGCTCTCCATACGTGTCGTCATCCCCTGACCTAAACATTCACCCTTGCAGTAATCTGAAAGTATTTCAAAAAAAATCATAATACACTTAAACCATTTTTGTGCGGTAGATGCGTTTCGCCGAAAATCGCACAAAAATGCTATGGATTCCATGGATTTTAAAAACCGCATAACTTTGAAACGGCTATATAAAATATATCCAAAATCGCATAAAAAAAGTTAGTAAAAAAACAATAAGGCAATTAAAAAATAACATTTTAGTAACATTTAAAGGACGTCCTGCATCATTGGTAAAATTTTAAGGATGTCTGACATCTGGCATCTCAAATGCCAGACATCAGTAGGGAAATTCTTATTGTTTCAATTACGAACTATCATTGCTGTATGAAAATTTTCGTTGCGATTTTCGATATGACTCAAAGTCACTCTCTTCTTTGGAAGAAATAGCATACCCAGTGTCAATGTGTAGATTTTCTCTTTCCAACAATATAATTCGAAAATAGTAAAGATATCACTATAGTCCCTAACTCAAAAAAAAAGTCACTTTTGTCCTTATTTTGTCAGTTTTTTTTTATATAGTTAAAAAATAAATTTTGACATAAATCTGGTAAGAATAATAAAGAGTTATATAGAAAAGATTCGTACCCAATTTCAAGTTAAAACTTGGGATATGATGTCAACCGTATTGAAAAAATTAGTTTCGAGCAAAACGCGTTAAAAGATTAGATTATGGTAGGACCGATCAAGTTGCCGCGTCACTAAAATAGTTATAACTCCGTAAGTAGTTAGAATTTTGGAAATTCCTTTGGAGAATGTATTTTTAAAAGTCGAAACCAATTATTTCAAAAATCTAAACCAAAATAAAGGGCGTCGTCGTAGTTCAGCGATTGCAGATGCTATATGATTTACAGTCCCAAATTATTTTTTTTCCAAATTTCGGTTAGTGTTGATGATTTATCCAAAATATCTCGATACGTACTCTTTATGAAATAAAAAAAAAATGCTTTAAAAAAACCGCACAAAAAGAGATTCGAGTGTATATTTCATTTTAACATCGGTTGTTGGTCTAAATTATATTCCAAATGTATGTGGCACATTTATTTACATTAATGTGGGACATTAATTGTGTAAATCGTTATTGAGCTCTTGAACGAATATCTAAATTTTCTCCATGTTTTTGATATTAGGACAAACTTATTTGTACGTAAGTACTTAGATCGTTGTTTTCTTGTGAAAACGTACGAATATATTAATTTCCATAAATTTATCTGGTAGGCATTGCATTTGACAAAAAGGTGAACCCCATTTCTTGGACAAAAACGTAATATCTTCACTTTCATATTCAGGAAATTCAATTTTATCCCCACAACAGAGCGGTTTCGAGTTTGATATTTGGGTCAACACATTGGAAAGAAGATCTCCATGAAATAATTATTTTCATTGATCATTTAGGTTCTTATTAGTTTTACATTTGTTATCGGACATTTTCATGAATAAATCCGGTTTATTATGTTTAAGTATAAAATAAGCCGGACTGTCATTTTGGCGGGTATTGGTAGAGATAAGTATATATCATACGAAACTTCTAAATTACAAAGCTGATAAGGATATAAATTTGGGGGTGTATATTAACAAATACTAAACAATAATAGTAAGTAGTTTTGTAATTTTGCTCATAGAGATCAAATTCCGTCAAATATATGTTAAATAGTCATTTGAATCCAAACAAAAATTTAAATTTAAAATAAAATTATTTCAATAGAGACGCTTAATACTTTTAGGTTATAGTGGCCATGTTGTTAAAGAAATATATATCAAATTTATTGTAAATTATTTAGTAGTATATGGCAAATTATTATAATATTACAGCTTTGAATAATGAGTATAAATCATCAAATTTTATTTTCAAAATTATTGCTCCATTCGAAAAAAAATCTAAACAACAAACAAAAACAACCAAAAAAACATCTCTTAAAACGAGTAATCAAACAAAATTTTCGAACCCGGGACGATATTAATTTGCATTAAATGCATTCCGAGAGTCATTTTGGTCTGATGGAATCATTGATCCGTATTTTGTAGATCGATACCAAACTAAGCCGCGGTGGACATTTGAACGACATTATTATTCATACTTAATGCTATAAAATATCGTTTCAAATTCAAGAAAAAATGAGTAGATATCTTAAACACAACTTGTTTTATTTACATTTAAATGTCGAGCGTCTTTATTAAGCCCTAAAGGAGTACTATCCCAGGGCCTGGGACCCCCTTCCACGAATTCGAAAGAGCAATCTTGTACATTGAGCTCGGAGACAGAGAGAGAACGTAACTTGTTAGATGAGTATTTGTCCAATAATCATTTTCTGCTAAAACAGGTGCAAATAAATCGATTTTTTGTGTATTGTTTATGTAAAGAAATGGCGTGGTCTTATATGCTATCAACAGTGTTTATTTACAATTGACTCTGCCTCGAATTGAAGATTGTCTTACGCTGATAGGAGCTGATAGAAAATAATCGGTGTAAAGCGATTATGGCATCAAAGACTTCATCGATTTTAAATTTGCTCACTCCTCAAAAGGTTAAAGACACCTATACACATTCAATATCAAGTTATATTAACAAGGGAAAATAATTACTTCTTCGCACAAAATAATTAGTTTACGTATAAAACAATACGTTCTTTTCAGAGTCACGTCCATGCAAAGTTGATACATCAACAGGAGGATGTTTGCGTAATAATATTTTTCAACATTCCACACGTAAAACGTTTTTCAAAGGACGCCTCAATTAAAATCGAGTGTTTGCCGCACGAAATGTGTTTACACGAACCACTATGCCCCCATTGATCTGAAGGCGACTTCGGACGTGCCCGTCAAAATCACGTTTTCCGGGGTTTGAGAAGCGCTGGCCGCCGCGGCTATTTCAATCTGTTACAACTCGCCACCCAAAAAAAGCTCCGAATAAACAAACAAATCCGGTAATTATTTCTAATTAATGATGCTGAAGTTTCAAACAGCGTTTGATCCCTACGAACGAAAACCACACAAACGTTATAAATAGGGTTGTTTCGTATTCCCGAGGAGAATACCCAAGCGCGTTTATAGCCCCATAAAATTATTGTAGTTTTCATGCGAAACTTTCCCGCAACTCTGTCATTTTTTGTCCGAAAATTTTCCGGGAAATTCTGCGTTATTGTGGCATGTCTCAATGCGCGACATCTGCACGTGCGAACGACGCAAAAAATCATAATTTACGTCGCCGTTGCGGTACATGTTTCGGATGAAAAAAATCAAAAGTTTCACCCAAAGACACACGCTGAATATCGCAAGAAATTTCAATACCGTATGACAATGCCCGGGGCGTTTTTTTGCGCTTTGAGAAGCACTGTCGCATTTTAATTCGGATTTGAAGCGTCGAAGATTTATTTCGGCCGAGCCGAAAGATTTCATTCAAAATTTCTTTGTCAATCACATGCCTCTTGTCTTGATCGCCCTCCGCATTGTATTATAGAAGATTCTTAACATTTGGCGTCATTCATGTTATAAATACGCCTCATGAACAATCATCCTTTGAACATTTTTCCAGTGGGGCTCTGAAAAGGTTGGATCGACTCGATATTGCAGAATTTGCGGATCAATTCAATGATACTTGTGAAGATATTCCACAACAGCCCACTTCTTGTAGACGTTCTTGGAGAGTTCAACAAGATATTTGATCATCAACACCCAAGTGTCGATATAATGGATTTGCTCATGGACTTTGATTATAAAGGTTAGGGTTCAAATCCATTCATCGTATATTTGAAAGATCGGATGTATTACAATAATATTAGGTAAAGCGGAAAGAAATGTCATTTTTTTGTTATTTGGAGAAAAATGTTATTTTAATAAAATCTATACAATATTACTCAATTTAATTGTTTTGTTATTTATAATCGCCCTCCACAGATTATGTAGCTTTTTAATGCCTCTTTCGTAAAATTCGGCCGGTTTTCCACTAAAGTAAGAATCCAGATGATGTTCCACAGAAGTGATTTTTTTATCACAAAGCGAATGTTCTAATGGCTTGAAAAGATCATAGTCTGAATATGCAATGTCAGAAAAATATGGTGGATATTGCAGCACTTCCAAATCCAGCTCCCTTATCTTATTCTGCGTAATCCTTTCTGCATGTGGTCTTGCATTATCATGCTGTAATATTCTTCTTTGGTTGTTAGCTAGTACTGATCGCTTTTTAAGCATTTCCACTTTTAACCTATCTAATTGTGCACAGTATAGCTCTGCTGTGACAGTTTGGCCAAAAAAATTCCACCAAACACAAAGGAGGACCTTTTTCACGGATAATGACGGTCGAGGAGTAGAAACAGGTACTTGATTTGAAGAAAGCCACTGTTTTTTCCTTCTCGGACTGTTGTAGAGGACCCACTTCTCCTCCACAGTAACGATCCTTTTTAAAAATGGATCGGTTTCATATCTGGACATTAGCGATGAACAAATGGTTGTGCGTTGTTCCAAGACCGTTGATGACAACTCGTGCGGTACCCAAATTCCCTGTCCATGTTTTTTCCCGAGTCTTTTTAAATAGTCATCTACTGTCGACCAGGGATAGCCGATGTCTAGTGATAATTCCTCTAGTATTTTTCGAGGATCAGATTCTACCAGAGAATTTAAAGTCTTTTCTTTAAAATCGTTTGTCTTACTTTCTCAAAAATATTTGAGAAAGTAAGACAAACAACAGAGCTTCAAAATGACACCAACCTTGACGTATTCACTCGACAGCAACCCGAGGCAAACTGACGGCAAAGACGCAACCAAAAAAAAAAGACATTTCTTTCCGCTTCATCTAATATATAGGATAATCCAAATGCGACGCTTAGATGTCAGTACTGTATAATATTTATACGTGACGTCTTTTCAAATGATATAAGCCATTTTATTTTAGTAGAAAGTAGTACAATTTTAGTCATAGACATGCACTTTAAAAAAATGACATAATTTTCCGTTTGGCTTCAGCAAGTTTGAACCAGTCTGGTACTATCTTAACATGCAGTAAATAGTCTGGCAACACTTATAAATTATTGTTTATTTCACTAATTGATAGAAAATTAAAAACTGCTTTGACAGTGTACTTAAGTATATTAAATTTCACTATATTTCAACCCCGTCTCCTACCAAACCCAACGGCACTCAGTCGCCAGACTGTCATAATGATAGTCCAGAAACACGCCAGAACACAACTATTAAATGATCTACATTGTTAAATGACCCTCAATTTATACTCTCAGTATATAAGCAAAATGGCATACAAACAGTTACTGATTTGTATGCCATTTACTCATATATCCCTATGAAAATTCTCTAGGAAGATTGCCTACATCCGATAACGGTTCTTCATCATTAAAAAATCACATCTATTTTGGGTTTTCCAAACATAAAATAAACCACAAGATCTAATTCAAGATTGTAACAAAGTTTTTAAAACAAACATTTATGAATAAGAGCCTAAATATTTGCGTTGTCATGCATTTTGAGAGCTTTCCTTGCCTTTTCTCTTTGATAGCCTCTCACAAAGAAGTAATTGTGTGGGCATAAATCTCTCCTGTTATGAATTGTCTTTCATGGCATAAATTTTAACAGCAAAAGTACTCAATCTTTCCAAATAACAATTATCATGAATGCTAACAATTATTGAATACTACACAATATTCGTATTCTCTCATCAAAAATTTAGTGCGCATGAATAAATTATGGAATATGGGAACAGAAATAAAAACGAGAGTCGACCAAAAGTCTTGGCCGCATGAAGATGTGCTCTTCCCAATAATTATCCAATAGCCGCGCATCTCCCAGTTAAATAAAAATCTTGATTAAGGCGTACGTCTTTTTGTCCCCAATTAACTTCTTGCATTGTGATTTAAAGCTCGACGGCCGGGCTACAATCAACAACGTCGTAGCTGACACGTCGAGTTATTTATATGATGCAGGTACTAAAATGTGATTTATGAATCAGTATTATTTCAATCAACATGCAGCTAATCGGCGACATTCGAACAAGGAGCACGATTCGTTTAAATTTACGTTTGTCACGCGAGCCAAACGCTGCTTATTATTTTTATACTGACAAACTATCTTACGACATCGTAGCCTATAAATGTATCAAAATATCCTCCTCCCCCCCATTTTTTCTTATGTTTGATATTGATTTTCAATAGAATTTAATTATATCTCGTATTTGACAGATTTATAATTATAACCCACCTGATCAAATGTTAGTGCAGCCACAAACAGTCCCCTGCACGATTAGAGTCTCTTCAATATCCATTCACAAGAAGGAGTAAGATCTATTTCGTCCGCATCATACATTTATCTCCTCGTAGCATGTGATATAAACGATTATTAAAATATTGTTTCCATTAAGAGTAAGGTTTTTGTCATAAAAACTTATGGCATTCATATTGTATGATTCGTGATACTGAGTGTAAATTATTCTGCTTTTTTGTTTGCTTATTTTAAATAGATTGTAAAAACCAACTTCTGCGGTGAAGCCTTAGAAGGCTTTGAGAAATAATGAATGTGCATGCGAAAGTCGATTAATGGCAAGAAATTAGAATAATGGGTAATAAAAAAGGCACCCTCTAAAAATAAGGGCTATTTCAGGTAGGCTGACATTTATATGTATAAAATACACAAAAAATATTTGTACGGAAAAATAAGTACGAGGGTCATCTAGAAAGTAAGAGCTCCTGAAAACATGGGAAAATGTATGTTTCATTTGGCGTGTAGGGGGGATTCTAAGGATCAGTTTGTTTGGTCTCACGTGTTTGTCTGCCATTTTGTTCAGATTTTGCATAACAATACCGCCGCGAATATACATCAGAAACTCGTGGAAGTTTATGATAGTGATGTGATGAGTCGACAACATGTCACGGACTGGGTTAGGTTGTACAAAGAAGTCCGCACTGATACACACGTCGAGGCAAATAGTGGGACACCAACGATGATTTTTGATGAACTTGTGAAGAATAAGTGCTAAATCACCGTGTGACGCTTATGCTGTGAATTTTCTGACATTTCTCGAAGTCACCTTAGTGATATTGTGTCGGAATAACTTGGTTCCCAGAAGTTGTGTGCGAGATAGGTGCCCAGAATACTTACACAGGAGTACCGTCATAATCGCGTGACATGTTTTATACAGAAGGGAGAATATTTTCTGGACTCTATCGTGACGGGGGATGAGACGTGGGGACCTAAAATCATGCATGATTGGAGTATGACGGTGATAAAACTTCTTTTGTAAAGAATACCACATACCTGGGAGTCGTCATCGCAGAAGACTGCAACTTCAGCGATAACATCAAAACTGTCTCAACCAAAGCTGCAAAAGTCTTCAGGAAAATGTCAAAAATGGCTGGTGTAGACTGGGAACTAAATGGGAAGCACATGAGGATCGCCTATGAAGCAATCTACGTCAGCATCGCCACATATGGAGATGATGCATAGGTGGACAGACTTGGACGTACCCCCTTATTCCCCGCAAATACTTGCTGCGGCCACGGTAGAGCAGGAGAACGTTCCTAGCAACACCCCCTGATTCATTGACTTCTACGCCTGGTGCGTACGTTTTATATTGCGTGTGATGACCGGTGTAAACTGGTCACAGTGCGGGCACGGAAGTATGTGGTGGGACCCAAATGAATGAATGATCCAACAGTTTTCCGGTAGACCTAATATAACACTGCTGTCAGCGATTGGGATTCAAATGGGAACACATTTGGGAGTGCAGATGATCGGAGTCATGGATTATCTGAGTAAATTCTTTCACTCAGTCACTCGTCGCCTGATATATAGATGAGTCATTCCCGATCACTACACTTCTACGATACTAGACCTTGACTGTGGGAGGACGTCCTTCTCGCAGCCAGATCTCTCTCTCTCTGTCGTGCTGAATAAAAAGTTACCTAGGGATGAAAGTTTTTTCGTTCGACGCCCGTCCATCCCCAACCATCCGTCCGGCTACACATGATCCGAAAGAAGCGTTAGCGTGGGTCATCCTGACGAGCGCGTGGGAGCAGGGAGCCGCCTGGGGACTCTACCCTAAGAGCATTCTACGTAAAAATTCCTTCTTCTAAAATATATTATTATTTAATCCATGAAATTCGCACCAGTCGCTCAGTTGAGAAAGAGTTGATCTTCTCGGGGACAGTTAGTTTTTTGCACAAACTTGTGTGTTGTCATTGTGGATCTACATGTTTTGATCCTATGGTAGACACAGATATAGTGGAGGTCCCCAAACCATATTCCAATATATATAAAGTTGAAGTGATGAAATGCACAGATCTATGCGCGCGGTGTTTATAGAGTTGTATAAAGTTCGACACTTTGGGGCGCAGACCTCGATATTTTTCCAAGGCTTGATTTTTGATCTAAATTACTTTCGATTTTTTGCCCAAAGCCGCCTTGAAGTTTGAGCAGAACTGATCTGGCAAATCTGCTTACACACTTATTTGCGACCGTCCAACTTCTTAATATCCTGACAGATTGCTGGAACGCTTTGGCACTTCGATATTCCGACCGCTAATTAATTACTACGTTTCGACGATGGAATTTAATCTCGCGACTGCGCAAAGTTATAATTTTTAATTAATATCAAAATGCAAATCCCCCGCAAAAAAATACTCAACCGAATCTACGCATGAAAAATGAATATTCGCCATCTTCCGAACGGAACAAAACGGCGAATTTTATCAATATCGAAAATTTTGTATTAAGGTCACCTGGGACCCGAAATATCCCGCGCACCTCCCGACTGCATTAATGTATTGTAATTTATTATTAAAACTTCTACAACGCTTCGCCTTAAATATTTAAATTGCTTGAATTATTCACTGTGTATTGTGTACGGATCTGAGCGCGGATTATGTACTTAACAATTTCACTAGGGGGTTTTGGAGATTCTGCATTGTTTAGAAAAATAAACATTTAACACTAACTGCTTTCTACCTTTTATTTTGCTATGCTTAAGCTCCGCATTGTTTAAAATTTGATGATAAATTCAAATGTAAAGTTGCGCCATATCATCTGCTAGAAACGCCATATGCGTCCCTAATATTACGTAGTATCACATGAAGATTCGGAATTTCAGTTAATCAAAGATCGATCGTGATTGAGAAAGGTTCTGTGCAATATTATACAAGTTCGACTGTTTGAAATTGATAACGAAACTGTAGTCTTTTTATTTCCAACTTTTCTATGGCTTATATAAAAATAGGACCATTGCCAATCATTGTGGCATGGCGTATATATATTTTTTAAAATGAGGTAGCCAGCCACATCTCCTGTAGGATTCTAACTCAAGATGATTGAGTTGTGTCGTACTACCTATAGGTAATAATATAAATCTAGATTTAAATGTCTAAATATATTTTCAATGCCGTTCTTATCAATGTTTGTTTGTTCGTATTTAATACGCTACCATACCGTTCATCCGATTGCAATGAAACTTTGTTATCTTATTGTTTACACTTGCGGAAATAACATAGACATAGCAAAATTATTGTTTGTGTACGCAATTTGTTATGCGAGATGTTTAGCGTATGCACTATGTTGGCGCATATTGTTCTGGTTAAGGTAAATAAAGCACTACAACCATCGATCGTATACCATTTATTTATATTTCAATAAATAGTAAGAAAGCCACATAAATCAATTATATACTTAAAATTCATCATGTTAACAAAAATGAGATGAACAAATATCGTGCGCTATCAAGAGTGTCAATGTTCATTTATTGATATACAAGCTTGACTCACGCTGCGCGGTCCTGAGAGATAAATGGATTTGTATGGACGATAAGCGGTGAACAATACAGTATCTATGTTTAACTCAATTTCATAAAAATTGAATAAGTTGTGACGCTTTAAATCCCGCATACGCATTACGAACGTTCATGCGATATGCCCTAATATAATACCAACATTGCCGTCTATTAAAAATATAAAGTTTTTAATAGATCCAGACCGATCTGTTAATGTTGCCCCAGATCTTAGATATTAAATCGGCCACATAAATCCATCACCGTTGTGCATAGCTTGCCCTCATATAATCATCGGATTAAATTATTAAGTACGTACTTGATAATAGATAGCTAATTAATTAGCTAATATTAGATGAATTGATGAATATTCTCACAATATTATATATTAAATTATTAGCCTGATTGATATAAGCTTTTTGTTCAGGAATATTGCAAATTAACCCTTAAAACCATATTATTTTCATGTATTACACTACTTAATAAACATCATCAATGAATCTCGCAATCGACGATATATCGCTGTTTAGCATCCAAAGGTTTGATTTATAAATTCGTGCATCGTTCAGCTTCGAAGCTATGATTCATTTTTGGACATTGAACTCTTTTGAAGTTCACGAGACTGCAACAATCTGAAGAATGTTGATTGTCACGATATTCGGATAAATCATAAGCCTTTATATTTCGAAATATGGAGATCTAATAATGGAACTGCCCTAAGCGGGTGCTGGCTCAATTTTTAAATATTTATACACTCCGGTCAGAGTATTTCATAAGTGGACTGTGTTATGCTATCGTTATTTATTATATGCATAAGAATGGTTGAAAGCCAGATGGACCTGCATCTGGAAAAGTTAATGAGTTTATCGTTACTTAATCGAAGCGTTTTAATCGAAGGTATTTTTAACTAGTGATGATATTGAAATGAAGCTAAATTTCCAATTTCTTTTTTATAATTTAACACCGATTAAATACATCAAAATTGCCAATTTTAACGGCTATCGTGAACTTTTCTTTTGGGAGATTTTTCTTGGGATAGATTTTTTTAATGGTTGCTCTAAATGACACCCTTTCTATATATTGGAATCAAATTATTAGTAAAGTAGGAGAGGATCTATGGATACATTAATCTCCTCAAAACCCTTGATCGAAACGAAATTACTAATAACAAAATAAATGTATTTGAAGGATATATTTAGCTAGTGATTCAGAATGTATTGCTTTATAACTTCATATATATTTTCATTCAACACTGTTGTTAGTGAATTTTTTTTCATACTTGTCGCTCCATCATTCTTTTGTTGTGACATTATGATACAGCATCCTATCATAAAATTTTCAGCTGTCATGCTGTGGTCAAGAAACGACTCAAACATATTATTTAAGACGATATTAATTGAAATACTATTTGAATACACAAACAGTTTGATTTTTAATAAACTAAATTTTAAGTATTAAATACCTAAATACATTTGTACAGTTATAGTTTCTCCCTGCTTCATTCATTCCTCCATCTGCATATCCCACCATATGCACAAAATAACCTTTTTCATAATTAATCCGGACTTAGGCGTTGGAATTGGGGATCCAATTCACAAAATAGGCGAATATTCTTGGGATTCCCTAATATATATGTGCATAATTAAAATTAATCCTTTGGGTAGTGAGCTAATTTAAAACCATCAAAATCTTAGATGCTATATTTGCATGTCCGTCACTTATCGTCACACAATTCCAATTATCTGTCAGGGCCATCGCAGCGTGTATGAAGCTTGTACATAAATAAATAAACACTGTCCATATCATTATTAATCAATAAATTTGGGTTAACTGGTTAAGGGGGTTAACTGATATGATTAATAAAATCGAGCAGGGCCTTTCCTATTTAAAATGTTTGCTAAAATAATATTATCTCATATATAACACTTACATTCTGAACTCTTGTAATAGATGCTGAGAGCCAAATTTATACTGTGCAATTATTGGTTTTTTAACATTGCGTGTTCCTCTACTTAAACTGAATTTGCTGTAAATATTTTTACTATACCATACAAAAAAATAAAATTAAAATAGGAAATATTGAGACGACCTATTGTCTTAACCCTTTACAGTCCGTGGACGCGTTAACGCATGTTGAAAATGACGTAAATTTAATTTGAAAAAAATGTCGTACGAACTTGATACAAATTTAAATTTATTTCTATGGATAATAATATACGCATGTTTCAATATTTTAAACGTATAAAATATATATAAATGTCACTCGTAGATAAAATATATCATGATTTTTTTCACAAATATATCATAGAATACGACTGAATCTTATCCTTTCAGTACTTTTTACCAGGATCTTTAATTTAAAACTTTAATCATAAATAAAACATTTTTTCTATACATTTAAACTCTTTTTTTTGTGCAGTAGATGCATTAGGCGGAAAATCGCACAAAAAAAAACTACGACTTACATAAAAAAAGTGAAGATGCGTTCCATGGATTTTTAAAACCGCATAACTTTGAAATAACTATATAAAATGTATCCAAAATCGCACAAAAAAGGTAATAAAAAATCAGGATTTTTTTTAACATTTTAAGGATATTCAGCATCTGGCATCTCTTATATTAATCATCTACTAGATAAATAATTATTATTTTAATTACCAACTATCATTGCTGTATGATAATTTTCGTTGCGATTTCGAGATGACTAAAAATCGCATTGTTGATGTCATCATTGTTCTATGTAGATTTTCTCTTTCTAACAATATAATTCTTAATGAGTAAAGATGTCGCCATATTTTTTATTGTAAATTTCACAAAATGGCAACTGTTTAAAAAAATATATTTTTGGCCATATTTTTACAGTTTTATTTTTTTAAAAAGAGTTAAAACTTAAATTTCAACATAAATCTGGTAGTAACAATAAAGGGTTATATAGAAAAAGTTCGTACCCAATTTAAAGTAAATCAATCGATTCGAACTTGAGATATCATGTCAACCGTGTTGAAAAAACCTGTTTCTTTGAAGCTGTTAAATTTTTTTTTTTCCAAATTTCAGTTAGTGTTGATCTATTTTCTATTTTATCCAAAATATCTTGATACGTGCTCTTTAGGAAATTTAAAAAATAAATTGCTTTAAATAAAAGTGCATAACTTTGAAATCGCACAAAAAAAATCGCACAATATAAAATAGGATGTTTTCAATTATTTTTTTAAAGTTAAGTAAATTTATCTCGATTTGTAACTTTTAAAAAATTAAATACTGAGATGATTGATGATATGAGTGATTGACAGTGGCGGATTTATCACTTGAGAGGCCCTTGGCGCAATTTAAATTTGGACCCGTATTCAGCCCTCAATATGCGCGGTTTCAAGACAAGGAATGGCCAAATTTTTCAATTGAAGTTTGGTATTTCAACCACGATTTCTACATTAAAAAAAAGTGAAACCTTGTATTTCAAAGGAAGTACGTAGATATCACGAATTCTTTGAATTATGCAGTGGATCTAAAATTTACGAAGCGCCCTGAATTTTTGAAGCCCTAAGGCTTCTTCGATCGTAGATCCGTTTTTCGCTTTTGTAATATTGACATTGTCGGAATTGCAAAATTAATTAAATCCCAATTAATTAGGTCTGCTTTTAAATATCTTATGAATTAATCGAGTATGCGTTGCTTCTTATGACGACACTCATCGCCGTGGAAAATTGAATCTCTCCTCCCTGTTTTTCAATTATAATGAGCAATCTTCCCTTTTGAAAAGACACTTTCTGGAGATTATTTTTGCGAATATATTGCCTCCCGAGTCTATGAAATCTGGTTGCGACTTGATTTCATAATTTAGTAACGATGGCAGATGCCGAACAGCACTTGATAAAAGAATTCGTTATAATATATTTATCCGGCGTGCGTTCCTTTCGGCGCGGAAATTTTCTTTTGAAATTAAATTCACGCCGTCGTTCAAACAAAATTTTATTTCGGTTTTGCTCTAATCTTTTATTCCGAGACTCGGAGGAGATATAATACTATTATTTCGGCTATATGAAAAAAAACACGATCCGGGAAAAATCTGGAGAGGGCCTACAAAAGGTTTATTGTGAGGGCATAATCCCTCTTTTGTTCGTTTATTCCATCTCTCGCTGTATTATTGATGTCGATACATTCTTTATTGCTTTCATTTGAGTTTTTCTGTCGCTTATACATAAAATAACATCCCCCCGAGACTCAGTTATCAAATTACGCAAGAAGGGCTCATTATTTATTTAGGGTAATTATCGCGGGAATAACGATTCCCGGTCGAAAATTTAATTTAGCGGACACAAAAATACGCGCTAACGATCCGAACGGGTATTCGTCCATAAAGAAGATTTTTATACGCGAATTGATTTAAAGTTCCTAATGGCCGGGCTTTTCGTGATTTAGACTCATAATTAAGACACTGGGCGACCCAAAAACACACTGAAAACAACGGTTCGTCATATGAATCAAAATAATGGCGGCACTAATTGAGTCGTCAAGTCGCTTGATTGCCATACCGCATCGGGACACTCCAATTAAACTATAAAATAATGATGCGTGTTAAATAATTATTTAATTGGTATTTACAATCCCACAGCCTTTCGCATGTTCTATGTTACATTTTTAAATAAATGATTCAATTATATATAGAATGTCATCGACATCGATAAAGCCTTCTACTAAGTATAAATGCAAGCTCATTTACTAACACTAAACCTACTGATACTTCATGTTATACCTATTCCTACCACAGCGGGTCAAATGACCCGTCTTTAAAATGTATAGCGAAAAATATACCATTTAGCAGAATTTGGCACATGAATAAAACATTTCTTTTTGAAACAACGATTCAGAAACTAATTTTTGTATGCATGTTTTCTTTGCAAAAACCTATTTGGCACCTTTTTGCATTTGCACACAATAATCCGAACTTGTTGACGTTGCATAATTTATTTTTCTTCCTGTTGCTCATGTTGAAAATTTTCTGCAAGTTTTTCAGCTAATTCAGTCAAATTATAATTTTATATTCAGTTAATTATAATTTTTGACGAGCCCTACACTCACATATATTGAATCATAGTATAGAAGAGGATTAAAAAACAAAATAAATAAAATCATACAATTTTAGAGAACAAATGTAGCTTACTTTTCATTCGTCTTCAGAAAGACCATGTGTATATTTAATAGTTTCAAATCTTTAACAATAGGGAAGAACAAAATAGATACTCGTTAGCCTTGAGCTGCGGGAAAACGTGTAGTTTCCGCCGGCTCCCAAGCGGTCTCGCAGTTGAGATCTCTCTCTCCGCTGAAAATTAAGATCTTAGCCAAAAAAAAATCGATATTTTATCACAAGATGATCATCTTCTTCCTTTTTTGGACTTTTCACGATCCAACTCAACTTTAGTTTATCTTAGCCCTCGACTTTTACAAAGTATGTAGAATACAATAAGAACAGTGGCATGTATAGGCGCAAAAGAAGGAAGCACAATACATAAGAAATTCAAGATTCAGAATGAAAGAGAAAGAGGAAGAATGAAATGCCAAGCCTTAATTTAAAAAATTAGGCAGTCTCTAATCTGTCTCTTTTTTAATAAATAATTTCTTTTTGCTCAAGAAGGGGTCCGAATATTACATAAGTTTAAAAACCGCTGTCCTAAAACATAAAACGTAAGTTTTTGACATATGAAAAAATAATTTAAAAGTAACCCGAGCTACTGTTAATGCGCAAAAAAATTACTGCATAATGCAGACGTGTCCACCAAAGCGTTAAATACTTCATAGTATCAGTAATAATTTTCATATGTTTTTGCGTTCCTATGGACACAGTAAGGACAAAACATGCAATTAGGCTATTAATATGTACTCATGTCTGTTTTTATGCGCAAGGTTCGTTCCACGGGGAGTCGCATAAAAAAGACTTGAACTACATATAAAACTGAGGGATAGCTTCCATTATTTTTAAAACCCGCACAACTTCAAATCAATGTGCCAAAAATAGCATAAAAAGAGTTTATACAAATTATTATAATTAAAAACTTTATTAAAGTCTATTGTACTCGATAATCCTACAAATGCAATTCTTATGCTTTTGAGAAGAGTTGCCAGATTTAAAAATAATTCCCCATCCCTAATTTTCCCCATCGCTCGCCCTATATACACTTTTTTATGCGCATTTGCATAAAAAAAAGCTTTGTCCTTTTTTAAAACCGCATAACTTCAAATTCGCATAAAAACCGACCCAAGTGTAATTTGCCGCATTTTATTCAGAAATTATGGGATAAAAATACGTTTCGATATAGATTCTATTGTGCGAATAATAGACAAAATCAATAGTTATAGTTATAATACGTATCTAATTGGCATAAACGACTGTATCAATTCGCCTGGATTGGCCTTTAATTGCCTAGGTCCTTTGTCTACCTGATCATCCCTGTGTAGACGAAGTCTTCTGATGAATCTGCTGTCACTTGATGCTGAATTAAGATGATTATTTTTGTTGGATGATTTGTCTACCAATGGAAAAAATGGCGAAAGACAAAGCTGTCAGCTGTCTGATCAATCGAATTATAATTAATATAGACATGATAAATATTTTTGATATTTTTTTCTTGAGCATGGCACAAACGATATTTATTTTCAGCGATATAAATCCTATTTATTTGTCAGTCCAGCAGATTTCTTGTCTGATTTTTGTTTGATTTAAGGCATTAAGGCAGACATGTATCTTTTGTTGTTTCAACAGTGCCAATTCGCTCAAACGCCATGTTTATCTTTTGTCCCGTTTCACTAATGTTTTGATAGAACGAACGTCATCCCAATTATAATAAGGTCGAGTCGTCTCAAAGACATGGGCGAAAAATAAACGACTATATTTTTAGGACAGTCTGTATCGAAGCGCCATGCGACTGTCGGTGAGTTATTAGCAGAATATAAGTTTATTTTTAAAATGTTAAAAGTTGTAATTCGTCTAGCAGATGGAGAAACGGCTTCTGCCTCGGATGAGTCAAACGCTACCTAGAAGTAATTAAGCTCCTCCACAAGTGTGTTCCAAAAGTGGAACGACCCTCAACATCAGCCCGAACGGACGATACGAAATAAGTTGGCTAGAGCGAAACGCTTATCAACAACCAATACACATCCGAATGACCATAAATAACCATTAAATTATTGAGTGTATTTATTTTCGGTTCATAGCTCATTTTTTGTATCATACCGAGGAACAAACACGGCATCCTCTCCCTCTGACGCATTTCACTATAATAAACGGGTCTGTGAACTGCAATGTGTGAACATTTCCGAATTTATATATAACAGCGTATCCCAAATGAATATTATCAATTCGACTGGTCGAATCAAAAAAAAATCCGAAGCAAAAACACACCAAAGACGATACACAAAAAAGGGCAAACAAAAAGGGGGGAATTCAATTAAGCGTCCGTTCGTTAATTTCGGCAACGAAAATACAAGCTAAAAAACAAGCCTCAATATTTACATTTAATTGAGCGACAAATGTCGCAACCGGATCGATCGTTAAATATCGATTTTATAGCGCTTTGGATATATTTTTTTACAATGGCAATACTCTATTTGTTTTAATTGAAAACAAAATGGCGGCTTTAATCCACCACCGCAATCAAAACAGCAAGCAATAATAAATTGTATTTTTTAATTAGTGCTCATTGATGAACATATTTATTTTTAAAATAACGACATATCTAATATATAAAAATCAATGTTTGTTTGTTCATATTTAATGCGCTGCCAAACCGTTCATCCGATTGCGATAAAAACTTTGTCAACTTATTTTTTACACTTGCGGGAATAACATGGGCATAGTAAAAATATTGTTTGTGTACACAGTTTGTTGTATATAAACAATATTATGCGAGACGTTTAGCGTATGCATTATGTTGGCGCATATTGGTCTGGTGGTTGCTAAGGTGAATAAAGCACTACAACCGTCGACCGTATACCCTTTTTTAGCATATTTATTTAAATTAATAACAGCATATGTGAATAAATTATATTAGGTGTTTTCAAATGAATGTCCGATTTTTTTATTTGTCAGTAATGAAAAATATCATATAGAATAGGACGAAATTAACTATGAATTAATTGCTGAAATCATTTGTGGAATAAGATCCTCAACAAATAATTGAAGAATATGTTTTAATCTTTGCGATGAAAAACGAATGCCGTACAATAGTTTTAAGCAATAACAATAACGCATTTCTTCGGGTAGGTACCAGATTCTAGCCCTAAAGGCGCGTTCTCACGATTCAAGTTTAATTGACCGATTATAGTGGACCAAGAAAATAATAAAATCCGTAGTGAGAGTCTTTTTTCAATAGAGCTGAACGTGTTTATAATAGTGCATCAACAAAATTTTGACTCTTTCAACTGATCGTGCAACTTAAAACCCTATACAAAAAAACCAAAAACTAAATTCTTAGAACTTTATCATAAGCATGATAAAGTTCATCACTCGATCAATCAAACTTGACTCGTGAGAACGCGCCTTAAGTCATCATTAACCCTTTGAGTAGTGAGCTATTTTTAAATCGTCATAAACGTAAATGTCCGCAACTTATCATCCGTACAAATCCACTTATCTGTCAGGACCGTCGCAGCGTATATGAAGCTTGTACATGAATAAATAAACACTGTCTGATAGCACACAATATTCAGTAATTTCTTCAAGTAAACATAAATAATACACTTGAAATCGATTCATTATATCATTCACATATCATTATTAGTCGATAAATTTGGGTTAATTGCAATTTGGGTTATCTGCAAGACCTGCAAGATATCCGTCGCTGTTTCTCTCCAAACTCAACGTGCAAAACACTCTCCGTCTCTGTCTATCTCTGAGGGTAAAAAAGGGCGTATCCTGGTTGATACGATTCCAGCCCTTCAAGTTATTAAAACAAACAAAAATTATTCTTAATTAGTAAGAATGTCGCTATTTTGGTGGTTTTTTTTTTTTTCATAAGTTTTAATTTTTTTTACAATTGTAAGAAATATTTTTACTTTATTCGAAGTCAAAGTTATTACTTTAAAAATACCTTCAGTGGGTTTAATATTTATTCACAAAAATGTTCCCAATGAGGGATGTTTGAATACTATTAACTTGTATAGACGCTGTAGGACAAATTGACCTGAACATCACGAAAAATGAAACTCCAAGCGACAGTCGGTAGGAAAGAGAGGGAGAATAATTTGTAATGTGTACGTGTCTATCGCATACGTCATAGAGACGCTACGCGCATGCGCTCCGTCGCCTCTAATTTGTCTACACATAACATAAAACAACCACTAGACCAATAACAAACCCATTTTATTATATATTACACAACACAGTCACATCTTATAGCTAATTGTTCCCCTTAAAAAATAGATTCTTACAGTCCGGCAAAATCATTTATTTTAATCATTAAGTTTAAAGCCTCCTCACACGTATTAGTCACTTGCACTTGTTGACAAACTAAACACTAATATTTTATAGTGTGGTCCCTATCTCGACGCTATAGAAGGGTTGACGGTACTTGTCTAATTGGACATTTTCCAAATTGGACAAATACATGATTTTTTGTCTAAAATAAGAATCCAATCATTTAAAATCCATGTATAATATAATTTATGTTGATTTGCAGGACGATCAGAGCCCGGTCTTCTGCCGACGATCGCCGGATTTAAAAAGGAGTCTGCTGCTCATGATGCTGATAGATTTGCTCCCGGCGATAAGATCACCAGCATCAATGGAATTGCGACGGCCAGACTCACAAACGATGAAGTCCTGGCACTTTTGGATAACGTCGAAGAAAGAGCATCGTTGGAAGTGGAATATTACCTCCCGAACTATGGTAAGCAATTCATTCACTCTTTGCACAATAGCAATCGCTTATTAGATAAGAATCTTTCCAACGAGTCGGTGTTGTAAGCTATTTGTTAATGGGCTATTTTTCTTTAAATACACCCAGAATAACAGATCGGTAAATAATGCCAACGATCTATATTTACACATCCCTACCTGTGCTTGGTGAAGAACGTGAGCTTCGGAGTTATAAAGCGTGCACCATTATAATATGTTAAGGCGACAGTTGTAGAAATATGAATTATGCTAAGCAGCAGGTATTTTAAAATTTGGCACTCATACAAAATCTAATCAACGTCTTTTTTACTGCGATTTTTTTTTGTGTGCCTCCCCATCCAATATCGGTGACAAGTGGTGCAGAGTTCTTCCCGAGTGATGCAACAAAAAATATCATCAGCAGTCGGGACCATCGTAAATTTTCTTGCACAACTTAGGTGGTGAAAGCTAATGAGGCGAGATGAAAAGAAGTATAAAATATAGGATTCGGGGCGAGACTTCGATAAATTTCAATCTAAGTGCCCTATCAAAAATCGGCCGGGATGATGCCAATATAAAATCGATTATCTTCCAGATACAAAGCGACACGTCCTGGCTGTAAAACGAATTTATTACAATAATGGTTTTTTTTGTGTGGGGATAGACAATGCCATTAAAAATACAAGTCGGAGATGTTGAGATCGGAATCTCTTATCAATATTTAGCTGCGACCGAATTACTTTCTGCGAGTCCTTGATGTTTCAGCTGAAATTGTGACAGCGTTCCGACAATTGATAAAGTATCTCAGGTCGAAATTCAAAAGTCCAACAATCTAGATTAAGACGGCGAAATTGTCAAATTACAATTTGAACAACGCAAAAATATACCGAGCGCCGTTCCAAAACTCGGAAATTAAATTCATTGCTGCTCATCGACATTAATTATGTAAAATCCATTAACCATTTGTGGCCCAACTGATGTCTTTCGAACAACTTTTGGGTAATTTTTGGCAGTAATTTTGACATTTTGAGATCGATTAAAGTTTTCATCGTACATATTTAAAAATACAACCAAAATCTTTCGATATACGCTTAAACCTTTTTTTGTGCGGTAGATGCGTTCCGCGAAAAATCGCACAAAAAAAGTGAAAATGCGTTCCATGGATTTTAAAAAGCGCATAGTTTTGAAACAGCTGAATAAAATATACTCAAATAATGTTTAGTATTTGGCGTCACTAATGTAGATTTTCTTTTTCTAACAATATAATTCTTAATTATTTAATATTTGGATATAGTTTTTACCTCCAAAAAAAGTCATTTTTGGGCAATATTTTTTCAGTTTTATTATTTTTTAAAATGGTTAAAAATTAAATTTCAACATAAATCCAGTAGGCAGGGCCGTAACTAGGGCGTGGCAAAGCAGGCGCCTGCCACGGGCGCAACTGGGCTTAGGGCGCAAAACGCAGGATACCGACCCGATTGAGAGAGTTGCATCTGGTTTTTATTTTACTTGACTATCCCACTGTAAATGTATTAACGCGGTAATTGACATAACAATATTATCACTTTGACGTACACAGCCGTCAAATCCCGTCATGCGTTAGCAGATAATACTTGCTTTTTGCACCAGATAAGTCTATGCATACCGTCTTTAATTATAACTATAATTTTAAATAATTTTATTCTTGTAATCTTTTATAATTTTTCTTGTAATCTTTTATAATCTTTTATTATCTTTACACATATGTTCTTATTTTATTAGTCTATTTTATGTTTATATATTCTTTAGATGCATATTTTATTTATTTAATATTTTCTTTGTATTTAATATTTTCTTTGTATATTTTTTTGTATAACCTTTAAGATGCTATATTATATAACTTTTATCTGTACGAAACTGCATTTTCAAAAACGATCTAAGTTGGGACTTTTTGGGAGGTTTTTTACTATAATATTGTTGATTGGATATACCTAAAGTTTTAAGGTTTTTACATAAATAAATTACTTTTTTTGGATAAAATTGTCAAGAATATATGAAAATGTAACTAAAAAGCCTACTTAGTTTTTAATTTACTTCTGCACATATTAAAAATAAAAAAATCAATAAAAAAAATCCGACAAATGGACAACTTCTTGATATCACGAAAAAATGGTGGAGGGGGGGGGGCGCAATTTAAATTCTTGCCATGGGCGCATCATACCCTAGTTACGGCTCTGCCAGTAGGAACAATAGAAGGTTATATAGTAAAGGTTTATACCCAATTTAAAGTAAATGAATTGATTAAAACTAGAGATATTATGTCAACCGTGTTGAAAAATATAGTTTCGCACATAAAAAGAGATGCGCGAAAAACGCGTTTAAAGATTTCATTCTGGTAAGACTTAATTGTCGCGTCACTAAAATAACTATAACTACGTAAATAAATGGAATTTTGGACATTTCTTTGGAATATACATTTTTAAATGTTTAAACTTTAAAAAAACGCAAAAAAAAAAATGTTTTTTTCAAGATTATAGACTAAAATACCCTCTTAAAGTATATGGTTGTAATTTGCGTAAATTTCGGGTAGTGTTGATGATTTATTTTCTGTTTTATCCAAAATATCTCGATACGTGCTCCTTATGGAATAAAAAAAATATTCCAAATAAAACCGCATAACTTTGAAATCGCACAAAAAGAGGTTTGAGTGTATACGAAAAAATTGTATCAATCTGATCCATGTATTATTAATAATACTAGGATTATTAAAATATAGTCCGGAATTGTGCTGTGCAAGTTTATTAGTCTTCTTCTTCTTCTTATATATAAAAATGAATTGGGCTTTGTTCATGTGAAATGCGCTGCCATACCGTTCATTGAATTGCGATAAAACTTCGTCCACTTATTGCTAAGAATTGAGCGAGTAACATAGGCATAGTATAATATACAAAAATAAAATATTGTTTGTTCGTATTTTATGCGCTGCCATACCGCTCATTCGATTGCGATAAAACTTTGCCAACTTATTGTTTGCACTTTCTTAAACAATATAAGTATACTACAATTAACTTACAATAGATCTTATATATAAAAATCAATGTTTGTATGTTTGTTCATATTTATAATAAAGCGTGAAATCATGTGAAATTTTGATGAGACTTGAGGCATAGTTTGGTGATGCTACTCTAACTAAAATCCAAGTGCTTGATTGGACCCAAAAGTTTCGTGAAGGTCTGAAGTTCGAAAAACAGTCGGCTGGAAAAGTGATGACTACGATATTCTGGGATTCGAAAGGTGTTCAATTGATTGATTTTCTACACGAAAGCCATCAAACTAAAAGGCTAACATGAAGGAATACATGCATTTCTAATAAAGGGAACTATGTAGAAAAATAAGATATTGTATTTGTATTTTTATACATAACTCTGACTGGAAGTACCACAAACAAAAAAGACCACAGCTTCGATTCAAGAGTTTATTTGACGCCTTCAAGAAAAGCCATCGAGTGTTGATACAGTGGGTTAGGTCCTGGAATTTTCCAGAATCGCCTGTAAAAATATTATCCTGCCTTCGTGTAAACATGCTTCGATTAATATCAAAACTATAAATTCACCCAAACGCATTGAAATACGTCTGTTTCCAAAAAAGGGAAGCCGTCTGGAATATATTATCGTTTTTATATTGACTACCAAACTAAATATTATGCTAAATTCATATAACTCGTTTGGCATACATTAGGTAAATCATATTTTAGGCATCAAATCTAAGTATTTGCATAAATTTGCATTTTATATATAGAGTTCAAAGTTGTAATTCCCTTGGGTTGAATTTTGTATTTGGCATGATTTTTTTTTAATTAGGTCTGTGTAATAATTTCATGTATGAAGCAAATTTATTTTGACTATAATTCCATATCAATCGATGCAAACATTTCCCAATTACATTGAGTCAAACATCTTAACTTAATATACGATACAAATATTTGGCCAAATATGATTGATCAATCTTCAACATGATCTTTTGATGTTTCGACATAGATCAATGTCAATTAAGATTTTAAAATCGACATGATCAGGCTTCAAAAATCCTCTGATCTGCAATAGATCGATTGAAATATTCCTGGAATGAAATTTTCTGATTAATTTTCAGCTAGTACAGGGTGCGGCTGGGAAATTATCTTAATTTGAAAATGAATAACACAAACGCTAATGATATAATATTTAAAACATAATATATAAAAACTTTAAATATCTCTCTGTAACATGGAAAAAATAATTAAACTGATATTTTCTATAATGTTTGTGGTATTTATTTTTAAAATAAGGTAGTTTTCTTGCTGCATCTGTATAACTTTAATTGTGTCTCTGCTAAGAACAATGCAAATTTGATTGTCATTTTAATTTAGACCAAAACAAAAATGAAACTAAAATGGACTTAACTTTTTGATCTTATGAATATATAGATAGTATATTGCAGACGCCAGATCAACTGTTACCAATTTAAAATGCCGTCAATATGGCAAATTTCAATTTTTTGCAAAAATGCAGCTTTGTAGATTTAAATTTAATGCCGGTATGTACAATTATTCAAGTTTCTAAAGTTGTCATCAACGCCTGCAACATTGAAAGCTCGATAGACTGTAATTTTCTTGATTTACATTGTATAAACACTGAGTGAAACATATATTAGCTCTGGCTGTAATATAAGAACTCAAATAGGATCTTATTTGATGTAGATAATAGCACATTTGTAAATCATGCGTAATATCTAAATTACAAGGATGACAATGGCATAAACTTAGGTATATATTCGTATTAGTTCATAAATAATAATCAGTAAAGAATATTAGGAAATAATAATGAGGATTTTTGTTATTTTGCTCATCAATTTCAAATTCCGCCAAATGAGCTAGTTCTTTTTGGGCTCGCTTTTGATTTGAAAATGTACAGCCATCCGTTGAAAAAAAAAACAGATCACTCTTGAACTCTCTTCCATAATTCAAGGCGCGGAGCTCTTATTTTTCATCCGAAGATATCTGAGTTGAAAATATGAAATATTATTCATATTCTTCATCTCGTATCTCGCACTAAGATCCAAATCATCGTTTGAGCTCGCTCGTGCGTCGCTCTATTTTTTCATCGTCTCCTGCCATTTCGCACATTAATACGATATGATATTTTCCGTGCAGAGATTCGCATCGTTGGAGAAGGTCTCCATGCTGTAATTTCCTTCGTCATCCCTGTTCTGCTCCGAGTAGCATCTTCAAAAGAGGAGCCAACACCAAGCCAAAACAAAAAAAAGCCGTCGTCGTATCTCACTCGATACTATGTATACTGTTTCTTCACTTTTATTTATTTTGGTCACATATAAAACGTAAGTCGTGACTGACTGCGAGACGCGTATGAAATCTGATTTATGTCCTCCGCTTCAGAAATACAACCGGAATCGTTCGTAATGACCAAATGGAGATGAATTAATATAAATTACGTCCTAAATGCCGACGCATGCATTTTCCTGTTTCATCTTGCAATACTTTATTGCTTCTCGGAAGATAGCTAAGGAGGAAGATTGGATTGTTCGAGGAAAATTGTCTAGTAAATAATTTGCGTCAAATATATTTTTAATGCCATTCCAAACGACTCTGCATATAAAAAACATCATTGCAAAGATTAGCGACTGCTTACTGGGAATGCCCATAAGTAACGTCCAAAGAAATCCAGTGGTGTCAGATCTGAAGACCGTGCGAGCCATGGAATAGGGCACGTCCCCAGATAAAGAAATCCATTGGTGTCAGATCTGTAAACCGTGCGAGCCACGGAATAGGACACGCCCCCGGGACAAACTAAATTAATTTAAACTAAATGGAGACCTGTGCAAGTCACATAATATGTACATTCCTAGACAAAGAAATCCAATGGTGTCAGATCTGGAGAACCGTGTGAACCACAGAATAGGGCCGCCAAAAGAATTAATTTACACGACAAAGGTGCTCACAAAATAAATCAGTTATTATATAATATAAAGTTATTTCGTGCTATTGCGACCACAGATTAAAAAGTTATGCTGATTTAAAGGTGAAATTTTGGGTATTTTTTCAAAATGTTGAAAAAAAATCTATTTGGACAACTCTGACACTTAGGACTATAGGGTCTATGTGTAGCAAAATACCCACCTAATCCCAAAAAAAAAAATTTTCGATCCATGTGCAAAACACCCTATATAAATGTCTTATATCTACAATACTGAAACTATGATTTGAAGGCTGCGATACTTCAATCAAGTCCTCATGCTACAACTTAAGCCACGTCTAACAAAGCCTTAGCCATCTTGTATCGAAAGTGGACGACGTTTATTCAACAATCATTGGACAGATGGATGAGAGTGGACGGGCGTCAAACGAAAAGACTCTTATCTATGTAGCTTTTATTGGGCGTGAGCGAGAGGGATTTGGCTGCGGAAAGGACGTCTTCCCGCAACCAAGGCCAACCGCCAACTCCCTTACTCCCACCGTCTGTCGATCGATAATTGCAGGTGCAATTCTCGGCATTCGTAGTAGATTTTGGACGGTCCGGTCTTTTCCTGTCCTTCAAAGTCTCAGTGTCAGTATCATTTTAGTATATTTAAATTTAACAACTCTGTCGACACTCTCTGATCTTGTTGCAATGGTTCCAACAAAATGATTCCTTTAGGATCCCACCATACACACAATAGTACTTTTATTTAATGAAATGCATTTGTCCTCTTTTGTTTGAAATAGCGTGTTGTATCCTAAACGCCTTCTTTTTGAATCTTGCGTAAATTCTTTAGGATCCTGAGTATTCGATGGTTAGCATCTTCATCATTGAAGGCTTTAGGGCTGCTTCATACGCCTGGATGGGTCGTTCGTTGCAAGGCTCATTTTCCAAACTCTATCCTGTCTCCTTCCAGTCTTTCCCATAGTTAAAATTACATGACATTTTCCATTTACAAAGCTAAAATAGTATTTTTCTAAAATTATCCATTCATTTGAAATTCGACAAATATGTATAGGAAAATTGATTAAATTTGGTTTATCAGACTCATTATTACAATCATACAACATGTAATAAAGGATCATACATAAATGCATTCATTTAAGTTCTGATTATGCCTGGATTCCATAAAATATCTTCATTTTTGCATTAAAAAATAATTTTTAAAGATCAAAAACCTCAGCGTATTGCACTAGCATATGAGTTTTTATCATTAATAAGATATACATTGTAAAATTTTAAATGCATGACTATTTTATTTATATCATAAACATATTGTCTTAAATAGATATTCAATAAAATGGATCTTCAAGTATACATATAGTATACTTGAAGATGAAAAAATACTTAGGATCGTCCATTTAAAACTGCAGATTTAACGTGCAAACAGATTTACCCTAAATTTATTTATCTCGGTATCATATATTTACATATTATGGTGTATTAATTATAAGCAATTAATATGCATTATTATTTTTTATAGATTCACAAAGTTCACTTTGTATCACAACCAAAGTTGCGCAGGTGAATGTAGAAAAAGTGGACGGTTCACTCGGTATTACCCTGAGAGGCGGTGAAACAGGCCGGTCAGGAGATGCAGCTCGAGGATGTGGTCTGGGTGTAACGCGAGCACCGGGACCGTTGCTCGTTACACATGTACGACCTGGAGGACCGGCCCATTCGACCGCACGAATTAAACCTGGCGATAGACTAATCAAAGTTGACAATGTAATTGAATGCTTAAAATATTTATTTAATTATCATATAAACGGAGCCATATTGAACGTCTTCAATTTACAGATATCATTAGCAAATAAGACGTTGGCAGAAGCACATCAAATCCTTCAGAACAGTCCACCCGTTACAAATCTTACAATTGAATACGACATCTCGATTATGGAATCGGTCAAATTTGCAACGGGTCCGCTGTTAATCGAAATCGAAAAAGGCTGCAATGAAAGTCTCGGAATTCTCCTGACTGACAAGAGCTATAATGAAGAATGCTTTGGTGGTAGTTCGCAGCATAGCGATAGTCAGACCGGAATCTACATAGACAATATCGTACCGGCGAGTATATCCGACAGGTATATCTTCATACTGACGCGCACGAATATGATGCATACGTGCAAATCTTTGTTTTGATTTTGTAATTGTATATTTAGATGTGGCGCTTTACATCCTGGTGACCAATTGTTAGCCGTAGACGATCTAATTATAGAGAACTCATCGTATACACCTGATGAAGTTATGTGCTACATAGAAAATTGTTCGGCGAAAGGATTCACACAGCTTCAAATTTATCCGGTTCACATGCTATTGAAAAACTATCGAATGACTAAAGGTTAAAAATTATCTTATACACAGAATATACTCTAAGTCCTTAATCGCAAATAAATAATATTATATTTAGGAAAACAACCAGGAAGTCCTATATCCTGGGATGTCAACGTTGAATTCAAGAAAATCACACAGACAAAATAGAACACTAAGACAAAGCTCATTGCCTAAATCCTTTGATATAGAACAAGGTAAATTAAATGAGCTTATTTATAAAATTTACACTCGTTATCAATTTATTCGGTAGTCTTATTATAGTTATCAGTTGAAACAATTGCTTTTTGTTAGATGTTTACTTTCATTTTCAGAATTTCATCATAATAACTTTGTAACGGGAGTAGGAGTATGTCGATCAGAAGTATTATCGCTACAATTAGACATTCCACCGAACCATGATAGCGGTATTACTGTATGTGATGATAGAGAACTGCTGCTAATATCTCACATTACACACCAATCGCCAGCATATAGGTATCAAATTTAAAAAAACATTTATCGTTATAACGTTGTAATATGATATTTGACTTACTTAATGCTTTTAGATCTGGGTGTCTCCAATTGGGCGATCGAATTCTATCGGTAAATTCACAGCAAAATCTAACAGCGCAGGCTGCAAATGAAATTCTGCAAAAACGCAACGACTCAATGTCGATGCGATATTTGAATATCAAAACAGAGTTCAGTTTGGCCTGATTCCGTCGAGGCGTCCAGTGGTGTTTTTAACGTAAAGCTAGCAAAATACGGAGCTGGATTGGGAATAACAATAACAGGTAAATATGATCCGACTGCGTCTACGTATAGTTAATGCACGTATAAAAGCTAAATTTAAATGTCTTCATCAAGGGAACAAACAAAGAAGCTTGAATACTGAAGAGCCGATGATCATATCCCATATTAAGCCTGGATCGGTTGCATATCGCAGCGGAACGTTAGCCATCGGTGATCATCTAATCGCGATAGATTCACAACCGTTGAGCAATTTATCGTTGGTAAGGCATGCCGTAATTACATTTTTATCAGTGCATGCAATCTAAATAATTAATATATTTATTTTTGTTATAAAGGACGCTGCGTTCAACATCTTGCAAAATTTTCCCGATGATATAATAACGTTGACGGTCAAAAAAACTGATAGATCAAACGATTGGGGAGATGTGAGGCACGCAAATAGTTCAAAATCGGCGGGAAATTATGCATACAGCTTGATGGAACCAACATCGTCGATTAATTCATCGGTCAAATCGGGAAGTACATACGCGCCATCAATTCAAATGAAAAATCAATATAACTTATTCAACAACGGCGGTCACGATATTATTCATGAAGCCAGCGTCGAAAAAGTCCCAAACGATGGATATTATATATTTGATTTGGAGCTGATTAAAAATAACGACGGTCCGTTAGGATTAACCATTGCAGGCAGCGAAGACGCCAGTCAGCCTATTATTATAAGCGGACTTGTAAAAGGTATTTTCATTCATTTTTAATTCATTCGCCGTATTTGATTTGCGAACTAATAATGAATTTTGATAAACAGGTGGTTTGGCAGAAGTTTGTGGATCGTTACAAATTGGAGATCGTATATTATTCATCAATGGAGAAAATATTCAACAAAAACCTCTATCGGATGCCATAAAAATACTTCAAAATTCACCCACGAGAGTCGTTTTAAAAATATTGAGGAGTCAAATGAGTGAATATACATTTATATCCGATTTATAAGCTTGGATTAATCTTTATATTTCGTAAATAATATTAATTATAATTTTATAGACGGACCATCATCCGATATATCGACGGCAATTAAAACGGAGAAGGCTGATCCTTACGATAACAGAGATTCAAGCACGTTTACTAATAATTCACAATCTAGCCCAGGGCTTGCGTCTATAGATAGTGCGGTAGAATCGTGGGATAGTCAGCCTATTATATGCAATCGTGACACTACTGTATCAGGTTTAAAAAATAACTCATGCTAAAATATTTTATAAATACATTCGATCAACGGGATATATTAATGATCATTTTCAGGTATGTCCTGAGTCTTCCGAACAGGCCATAAATTGCAATCCAGATCCGAGTCAAACCGACGGAAGAGTACCTTATCTACCAACGGATGAAAATAAATTGCTCGCGTCCGGTTATAAAGTTCCCGAATCAACGGTGATACAATCTAATGATTTACCGATGCCGAATTATAGCTTCACAAATACTTTAAGAACGTTCAAATCGGAGCCAAACAATACTATCCTAGTAGAACAACATAATTGCGGTAAAGTGAAATTCGAAGACAGAGCCAACATGCCGATTCATAACGTCAGCAGTTTTGAAATCGTCAATAACAACAACGAAGAAAACTGATATTTATACACCCAATAACGGAAACATGTTCAATAAACCATTAGACGACGGAGGAACTACGTCTAAATTCAATATAACGCCACTGCAATTTAGAACATCACCTTTTCAAATGACAAATGATGACGCTCTGGAAAACGGATCGAATCGTAGCAACAACAGCTTCGTCAATACATTCGACAATCAACGCCTGAGGAGACAATACGAAGGACAAAGAAACATGTTGAACATTCCCAATTATCAGATGTCATCAAATAACTATCAACTGAACGCGACACAAAACTACGATTCAGATTTTTTGAGTACGATAACATTTTTACATCGGAATAAAACCGAACCAAATCAAATATCAATAAAAAATAATTTTACTCTTTTTAGACTTCTACAATATGGAATCACTAGCTAATAAGGGCACCATCCATCACGTGATTCTCTTCAAAGACGCCATTTACGACGATTACGGTTTTTCAGTGTCCGACGGCTTATACGAAAGAGGCGTTTATATCAATCGCATACGAAAAGGCGGACCTGCTGATATTGTGGGCCTTCTGAGACCATTTGATAGAATCCTACAGGTAAAATATAATTTATTCATAATAATAATTTAAAGTGATTTGGTAACAAGCTGTATTTAATATGAACGCCGGATGTATATACGCCGGAATCTCAACATCTGGATAGTGCAACTTTTACAATACATACAATTTAAAGCGTCGATAAATGTTTATTGTTTCCGTTGCAGGTCAATGGAACCAGAACCGTTGATTTCGATTGTTGTCTTACGGTTCCGCTCATCGCTTCGGCGGGCGATAGGATTGAGCTTGTTCTACAAAGACTAAAAGTATTAGAATTTATCATTTATTAAAATGCTACGTACGAATACTATCTAATTAATAATGATATAACACTTGATTGTTTATTTTAGGACGGATGGAATGAAGATTCGAATTCTAACATATTGGAACAGAATAATATTATCACCAAAACTATTTGAAACTAGCGTTTATAATAAGCATGAAGTAGAATTTAATTATTTTTAGAATCATGTCTGTCTTTCAATTTTAACGAAATGCACAACAGGCCCTATATAAATATATATTTAATGATAAATGTACAAGTGATTTGATATTCTGCCATTCGATCTTTTTCCACGCACGGAAATCGCTAGACTCAATCAGAAATCATCAAATTGCTTTTTAAACTGTGATAATTATTTGACTTGTTTTACTATTATGGATCACTTCTTATAATTTAATTGTATATAAAATATGTACTTTTAATAACACGTTAGAAATAATCTTTCAATTATGTATTTATTTTAATTTAATTTTGTTGAGCTACTCAGTTTTTTCAATCCAATTCATATTTTATCGATTATAACATATCGTTCACATAAGAATCGTATTACATTCTAAAGAATTTAAGGCAGCAGCGGTATATCAATTTCTGCTTAGATCCAATATAATCGTGAATGCATCGTTATGCGGTAAAAGAAAATAAAAACTATCCAAGTACACGTTTTGTGCAAGAAATTATTTTATAACAATAATTCAGATTTTATGTATATTTTTATATGTACAATGTGTAATTTAAATGAATAGCCAATTGTTAGAATTTATCCAGATGTTAGAGTATATAGCATTTATTTTTAAAATAGCAAAACTATAAATTTTTGTCCACGGACACTTATAAGATTGGTGTGTATATTTTAATTAGTGAAATTATTTGTGCAATGTCAAATACTTTTATCATAGATAAAAGGGAATGTTTTTCATTTGATTTATATGATCGTTTGATCATAGTTAATAAATATAATAAACATAAAAGCGTTTAGTTTCATTTTAAACCGGAATAAAACAATATTTTACCTATTCCTAAATGGGAGAGACAAGTGCGTTCCAAACTCCTGTAACCGTATTTAGTTGCAATTTAACAATATTATAATATATATCTAATACATTTTCCACCAAACTGATCAACGATTTGATCATTTTTACTGGCGGATGCCTAAGTTGGAATTCATAATAAAACCTATTTGGACGTACGGTATACAGCGCTGGGATACCGCATCGACCTTCAATATTGACATTCTCCAACGCTTTCAGTCCAAATTGCTGCGTACAATAGCTGACGTTATATGGTTGATGATAAACGACGACATATAAAGAATTAAGCATAGCCGCAGTGAAATTGGAGATTAAACTTTAGTCATAATTACAAAAAAACTGATAAATCAAACCTCAAAGACAGCGCAGGCTGATACAATGTCTGATTCATGATTTAATTGAATCAATAGAAGGTCCTTATTTAACCCTTTCAAACCGGAGAACATACACGCTACGCTCTAATCTAAATCCACTTTTCTGTCAGCTCCGCTGCAGCGTGTAACAAGCTCGATAAATGAACCTTAAAACTGTTGATGACATATTCGTTATGCATTCTGTTGTTCAGCTATTTTTGTCTATTAATATGATGCAAAAATAGAAGGACAGGGTTACCGTGCAAGCCTGCCAATTTACTTCTGAAGGAGTAGATTTGGCAAAGGAGTGGTGATACTCGGCTAATGACGCCACTCCAGAACAGTCAAGGGGGAATAACAAAATTGGTCAACAATAAGAATGATGCGAATTACTTAATTATCAAAACAAACGCCTGCTCTCCAGACAACACAAACGAAAGTAGTCTTATCTTTGTTCAAAGAGCTTAATAGCTTATCCGCCAATAGTAATTATACTTAAATTTTATGACGGTTAAAAGATTCTTTAGAATACGATTTTTTGTTACGTTTCTATAAAAAAAAATTAAAAATATATTGAGAATGATTAAACGTGTAGGGGTACCTTTACGGCACGACTTTGCCATCGATGCACGAGTGTACGGTGAGACGCAAGACACCCGTCTCTGTCTCACGATTTCCGTGAGATCCTACACAGGGATAAAAAGACTAAATAAACATTAACAACTGAAAAGAGGCTCGGGACAAACGAAAATTGAGAAAGTTAATCAGGGTTTTCAAAATTATTGTTAATGAATATGTAGAATTTTTTTTCTATAAATCTATTTCAATTCAGTTTATTTTTTAAAAAATGTCTTATAAAATTTATTTTACACAATGAAACATAATTAAATATACCAATTTATGTCAGTCCTAATGTTATTGTATGCCAATATTTTTGTTTGTTCAAAATATTTTTGATTTTTTGTGTTTTTTTTTTTCGACGTATTAAGTTTAGATTGGCGCGGTATTCAATCGGAAATGGACACAATCATATTACATGAATTCATTACACTTCATACGTTAAAAAATGAAAATAATAGACAAATCTGCCATGGACAAAAAATTGTCATCTTTGGCTCGCGATAAGTAAAATATCGCCAAACGTTAATGAAACTCGTACTATAAATCTAAATATACAACACAAAATATTTAAAGAGATCCATTTGGATTTGGAGATGCATCCGTGTTTAGAAACATTAACGGATAAAGATGTCCTAGCGTGGCAATGTTTTTTTGTATCAAAACTCTCAGCGTGTCCGTATATTGAGGTAGCGGTTTTGACATATTTGGATCCCTCCAATGGAGCCCTATAAAAGAAACAAACAAAAGTAAATCAGCAATAATATTTTCGCATGTATGTATTTCACGTTATATATGTAACATGTCCACAAAGTAAGTTTCCCACTTGTTGCATGCCCTAATAATACAGCTGTTGAAGACGGAGGATCTTATTCCAGTTCCCGCTGACTGTGTGATTTTCAGGCAAATGCATGTGCAAGACACACGCCTCAATAAAACAGTATATTGCCCTAAAGCCCGGACTTCACTCCCAGTTATTTCCATAATTTCCTACTCCATAGTTTCTATAAACGTCCGCAGGGAAACCAACTTTGTGGATGAGCCTCGTACACATTAAGAACATGTTCAAATTACCTGATGCATCACAAGTAAAGAGCTCAGGTGATGGCACCGTATCTCGAGTGTAATTCCAAACACAATCACGTAAAATTTGAACAATCTAAAATAATAATTAAATTTATATTAGAATATATTAGAATAAATAATAATTTCTATTAATAATATGCATATAAAAAATACTTCATTAGGTTTTAAATGTGGAATCATTTTGCTGATGTAATTTAAGGGTGTCGGTAAAAGTTGTCCTCGACACATTATATCCAATAATTCCACGGTAATTTCATTAAGACTGTAATCATCGCATCCAATATATCGATCTGAAAGAAAAGCTGCTTTCTAATTATTGAAAGACGACACTTCAATTGATTTGAATCTTTTATTAATCATAAGGATAAATGCTAGTTTTTGTGTACCTGATTTTGAACCATATTGATGAATGAGTGTGGCGACGACGGCTCTCAATAAAACAGAGCAATAACAAAGCGCAGGTCGAAAACAGCTGATCATACGTATTAAATGCCACACGAGAGGGTATCCATCGAAGACTTGTCGTATATAAAGTTCTCGTTCTATACTCACCTAGGTAATTAAAAGTATCTTATTATTTCATTGTTCATCAAATCACCATTATTAATAATGAAACCTTCAATCAAACCTTGGTAAAATCTTCATCTGGCCATGGTAAGCCATTATACATAACATCAGGTGATACTAATTCTACTAGTAGTAATGATACTGTAGTCATTGCCTCTAAACTTGTACCGTTATCCTCCTGATAATATACAGAAATTTAAGAAAATGATCTTCAAAATAATAAATTTTAAATTAAGAAATATATAAACAATACATACCATACAAGACATTAAAGCGCCTAACAAAAGCTCTATTTCACGACTAGTTTTGGATAGCGTAGCAAAATTTGAATCATGTGTCGTATTTCCATTCGAATTATTTTTATTTGTCTTTCTAGCCCCTTTTCCAATAATACCGGCATGAAAAACAGATGTATGGCTTTGCGTTAATTGTGTAATGGGACCCTACAAATGCAATTAAAATTTAAAAAACACTTCATAGACATTATTAACACTGTTATAATATTACAAACCTGTTTATGATTCTGAAACATCAAAAGCTCGTCCTTTCCTCGTTCAAAATTAGCATTATTATCTAAACTAACTTTTGGTTTGGCGCCGAATATTTCAGCCTCTCGGAATAAAGCCGTTTCCAGTATTTCTCTCAAGGCAACGGATCTTGCGACTTTACTTCCGGCACAAGTACGACGAAATATTTTGAAAGTAGTATGTGTTCCTTTGAATTGTTTTGTAATATCTGGAATAAATAATGAACTATTATATTCAAAGCCATCCTCCGTCGGTCACAATGCATCAGACAAATTCACAGCATCCACATTTCAAGATATCTAAGCGTTAAAAGCTTTCGTGATAGCTTGGTGCTTATATACTGTGCACGATCTACAGTCATCTTCGTTCCATTGTAGACTTGTTAAGGCAACAAAAAGTAGAGGAATTCTTATAAGTAGAGGAACTCGCAGAAAAACAAAAGGCTATATAAAAATAAATGTGTGTTTGTTTATTACGTATACATTCCTATACCATTCATCCATTTGCAATGAAACTTTGGTGAGTTGTTGTGTGCACATCCGTAAAGGTTTTGAATTAGTACAACTATTGTTTATGTATGCAATTTGTTTTGCAAGATGTTTCACGGATGCATCATATTGTAGTTGTACATAGTTAGGTGGTATATTAGCAGCCAACTCAACGACACGACAAGGGGTAGATAAAGAGGTATTTTTTTGGGTAAACAAATAAAATCGGAACCCCACACTACTACTAAACACAAACCTGGCAGTGTTTATAAAAAAAAGCTGACTATTAATTTTATCAAAAATTAAAGTCACCAATAACTAAGCAACATAATCCAAAGGTGCAGCCAATCTCCATACAAGCGGCGGCAATGCATAGCCCAACATCATGCACTGGTAGCACTAGATAGAGGATGCTCACAAGGAGCATCACCAAGACGACATCTCGTTTCAAACAAATAGCTTCAGATATTCGAATCTGGTAGATGCATAGTGACCGAACTCGCAAATTTGCACATTGCTGACGGAGGGTTAAGAAAAAGTACTAATATTTAATCGAAAACATAATTTACCTTTTTCGTGTAGACATCTAAAAAAGTACTTCACGTTCGCTCGGGTTAGTTTCAATAATATTTCAACATTGACCGTTGTATTTTGGCTGCTGGATATATCAATCATTTCCAACATCGTCGCCATAGAATGACAGATGGACATTGAATTTTCAGACTTTGCATCGGCGGCGGCACTCCTATAGACGGCATGCGAATAGCTAACGTCCGACACCTGTTCATAAAATGAACACGCCAATTTTAGCAAATTCATTTCGCTCACTCTTGTGAAAGGCTTATTTTGTAAATAAACAACTCTATCCGATCGTTCCCATCTATAAATAACAAATACATTTATTAAATTGGTGCGATTAGATCATTCTTAGTTTTTAAATAATATTATTAACCTTAATAATGTAGCGATATTACAACAATATCGTTCTAAGCATGTGTCTTTGGTGTATTTGAATATTTTAGTGTCTTCCTCAAAATTTTCAGGGAAAGTTTCAGCATTCATAGCTTCCCTCAATGCATTTTCATGGGCTTGTCTCACTAGCGATAGTGTATTATCGACGCTTTGATCCGGCGATTCCAAGGTTGCTCTCATTGACAGTGCACCTGATACGATTCTCACGAGAACGGCCAAAGTTTTATCGTCTTGTGAATTTTGCAGAAGATAACTAACCGTGTTCACGAATATCGAAGGTGATTGGTAGCCTTTAAAAAATATCCTACATATAATAACCAAAAATAAATAAAATATTTACACAATGCAAAATATTTTTGACTTACTTATTAGAATTGTAACTCTGGCTATGGCATATTTTTCAAGCAATGAACCATGTAACAGCTTTCTTCTTATATTTGTTATATCAGCGGCAATGCTTTCCAAGAGTGGAATTTTGGCATCGGAACTTCGGACGTTCGTTTCCATTTCTTGTAATAAATTCTCTATTCAAATGATATAAAACAATTTACAGATATTCTTAAATTCTTTCAATAATATTTTTTTGAAGAAATAATACTCACCTAAAAGCTCACGACATATAACATTTTTAGGAGCCCAATTTAAAAGCAACAAAAAAACAGGAGCTTGAGCTCGAAGGCATAAAATAACAAGCGTAAGTCTTGTGCTTCCACTTCCAAAACCAGGGATACTCATACTGCAAACTCTTAACAGTTTATCCAAAATTTCAGTTGAAGCTATAATTGGTTTAAATCAGATTAGAAAAATATTATGAGTTCAATAAAAAATAAAGATTTTGGGGACATACAGGTGATATTTATATCTTTAGTAAGAGCCTTTAAAACTATGTCCGATTTAGATGCAAGTTGCATAAGATACGGTACAATTGCTCCTCTTCTCTCTTTATCTCCGGATTCTATTTTGAAGCTGTCCTAAAAAATTCAAGCAGATATTTAGAAATCCAGACAAAATGTATCATGTGAAAACAGGGCTTCGAACCGTTTTTCATATTGATTTTTGTTCAGTTACGGTTTTCTTTATGGACATTCTACGTGAATAATATTGTCGAATTTACAATACATTTATAGAAATTTCTTTCCAGAAAATGTTTAGAATTTCAGAGTTGTCATATAGACGATAAATATTATATAAACAACTAATTGAAGGTAGGCGACCAACCCCAAATTTTGTATGGGCACTTAACTTTCTGTAGCACTTTTTCCTATACCGCATTCCCTATCTCGACGTTATAGGAGGGTTGACTGTATATAATAATATAATTTATTAAACAAAAAGATATTGACTTGACGCATAACACTAGGAAACAAATTAAAATCTGGGAATCTGTTTGGTTGCATAGCAAATATATAGGAAGAAATAAGCTAAAAATTTATTAAACAATGACTTAAAAATAGCAAACTGGAATTTGGAATTTGTTCCGGTTCGAAACCCTGCGTACTGAACAATCAAGAATTTAAAATTATATTTTTACCTCGAACATTTCTAATAAGGCTTGTCTTATTTGACTGAAATGAAGCGGTGACAAATGTGCTAATATTGTTACGACATGATCGATATTTTGAGGTGAAGAATTCTGAAGCGCCATTTCTAAAGCACGCGGAACAACCAATGAGGGATCGCATCGCCCGACGTGGCCAATGACCCAATCGCACTGACTGCTACCTTTATGTGAATGAAATGTTATTTTTTCAATAATTCAAATTAAAATATCACAATAAAAACAAATTTAAATAATTCAATTTTACCTAACATTGAATCTATACAATCAATTCTATCGTTGCTATCCAGTCTTGATAAGCAAACAGAAACAACGTTTAATAAACATCGTATGGCTTCGCAATTCTGTAATACTTGAGCTGAAATAATGTAATAAACAAGACACAATTAATGATATATGTAATTAAATCTGGGTTAATATTATATATATATTTAAGATGTGTAAAATGATGTAAGCATATACAAGGTGCATTCAATTGTATCCTCTTAAGTCTGGGAGAGCCAGGTCACGACTATAGTAGACTGGGAAATCAATAGGGTGCTAATAATGCCCAGAAAACAACGCTCCTGCTGTACTGTGAAAATTTTCATAATTGCCACAGAGTAATAGAGCGAACAAACACGTGACATAAAATAATTTCAATAAACTTCCAATTATTTTATTTTGAAATAAATAATATTATCTATTTATGTTGCTTCTTCAAACAAAAATATAAATAAATACATTGTTTTTAACTCGATTGAATCAATTGTTTTAAATATTGTGCACTATACTATACGCTGTATAAAACTTCTTATTTTATCAAATTAGAACCAATAAGAAAAAAATTAGGGGCATTTTTGTGAAAGCTCGCCTCGCCTGAATACAGCAGAGTTAAATGACTTACTAGGGCAGTTTTTGTGAGTCGCAGCAATATCCTTTAATAGATCGATACTCCAAGGAGCTAAGATTTGGGCCCATGGTGCAGGTAGATCACAAAGAGCTTGAGTTATTATCAGCACCGCTTCCGTGGCTTGATTTCCACTGCCGCCATCATTCTAAAATCGTCAAATGGATATTATACATGATAAGTACACAAATAAATGTATGAACGTTAATGCAATAAGAATCAAGTCATACTTCATAGTCGTTTCTATCGACAAAGACGCCGACGGCCTGATGAAAGAGGTAGGCAAAGTATTCGAGAGCGGCATCCCTGACGGCCGGAAAAGTACGCAGGAGCGTGACGGCAGTGTGCGTCAAATCTGCGGGGCGAGCCCCTCCCGACTGCGCCACCTGCGCCCCAAACAGGAAAGCGCGCATTCGCCCCATCGCCGCCATGCCTTCCTCGCCCATCGTCACCTATGCATGTAAACACGCGACAACTGTCAACTCGTTTATGCCTAGTATTTGTACTGTTTTCCTCAATATAAAAAAATGCCAATTGAATATATTTTTCTACGAGCTAATAATATTTACAACAGCCAAAAATGTAAAACATTATTATAAAAATAGCCCGTTTTAAATAAAAATAATATTGCTCGACTTTAAATTAATTTAATTTCTTTATTTTTCATATAATATTAATTAAATTATATTTCATTCAAATATATTTATACAAAAGTGGAATTAATATTATCAAATGTATCTAAAATACAACAAAATACTAACTAATTCATTATTTTTAAACGATTAATTATTTAAAATCAATGTTGTATGTCGTCGTTTGCGTTTATAGATATTGGTCATAATTTTGCAAGCGTAGACCAAAACATAGTTGAAATTGGGGCGGTGTAGACGTCTGTCAAGCGAAATGTCTCATCAGACAGGAATTCGAGGTTTATTTTTAACTAAAAACCGATATTCCATACAATTAATCATTCTGATGCGTGCATATTGATTCAATACAATTCTTCGTTTTAGGCAATGACAATTTAAAAAAGAACTTCGGCGAATGCCACGAGGGTAAAACAAGAGCTCTGAAGATAATAATTGATAACGGTAGATATTATTTATCTCGTTCTTCAAATTCCAAAGATAATATGCGATTCTAATTTATCACTTTTATTTAGCAAAGTGTCTATTATCAAATATGAAACAAATTGTCTTCAAATTTGATTAATCCACATATAAATAGTCAAAATTAAATAAGATTTATCATGGTTTGTTTTGATTGATTTTGATCATTTTTGCATTGTAGAGGAACTCGCACTTCAAAAAAAAGTCGAGATCAAAGGCACTTGGGATCAAGATTTTGATAGAACTGTACCATCTTTAATAGAGGAAGATCAACCATGTTTTATTATTTACAGGTTAAATAGCAAATATTTTTTAAGCGCAATAAACGCTATGAAATAATGCAATTCACGTAGATAATAATTATTTTAGGTTGGACACCAAAAATTCTCTCGGATACGATTGGTTATTCATCACCTGGTCTCCTGACACAGCGCCAGTTCGACAAAAAATGCTTTACGCCTCTACAAAGGCCACTCTTAAACTAGAATTTGGATCGACGCATTTAAAAGATGAACTCTTTTGCACTTCCACTGTAATCATTTTATTTACGTTGATACAAAATCATTATCTCCAATCCTTAAATTCTAAATAATAATTGACATTTTAGGAAGATGCTACTTTGTCGGGTTATAAACGACATCAAAAAGGAGAAAGTGCGCCTGCTCCCCTCACTGATAGAGAAGAGGCATTAAAGAATCTCAGTATTTCAGATCAAGGAATTTACGGCACTGATTCTAGGTATTATAAATTTTATTTAAACATGTAATGAATAGCATTGGGTGTGTGAATCATTTTGTGCCCTTTTAACATCAGACGGCGGTATAAAAATTATATATATAGCTTAAGTAATGACGCATCATTATTGAAGTACTGTAATCCAGTTTTAAAATTGGTGTGCGTCATTCCGATGAGTGTTAACAACTTTTTTTTATGTATTGTGAAATATGTCGAATTTTGTGCCAAGTAAACTGAATTTAGTATCCATGTCCGCAACGACACGCTCATTCTCAACTTCGAGTGGTCACTCACGCTCTGAGCATGGGAAAGAAACTATTTTGTAACTTAAAACTAAAAAAAATAGCTAAGATAGCAGCATAAATAAGTAAGATAGAAAACTATGTAGATTTTATAAGTGGAGGAGCGTCTAGACTTGTTCACAACCTCATTTGGCATGAGCCACCTATCTAAACTAGCCTCTGAGGGGGCTTTCGTGATCAGTACAGATCAACCGGTCCGCTTTTCAGGACCGCTGACATAACGAATGAGTGCCTTCGCAATCGGACGCCAAACCCAAACATATCTACAGAACGATTAGGAACTCTCCTTACAAAACGAAGTTGTCCGAAGAAGACTTGATCAGATTCTTGGATAGCCTCAAAAGACTTGTCAGTTTTTGATGTGGAGTTCAAATGCTGCCAGAAAGATGGGCAAAAATAGTGGCTAGCATTGGGCTATAATTTAATTGACTTGCTTTTTTATAACTTTTTTAAATTAATGGATTTATTTTCACGAAAAACGGCGAGAACTCATTCACACACCCAATAATAATTTTAAAATTATGATTTGTACATAATTTTATCATTTGTTTCAGACAACAAACACTCAGCGGTGTATCATTCCCAATGACGGATGCAGCCCGTGATGCTATAAATGATATGGCGAACGGTCGTTACGTTTATCTTCAGTTTAGAATAGGTATTGCATTCACAAATGGAATACATACTAAACTGTAGAAGAAAACAGTTGACATTTGTTTTATTCTAAATACTAAGAATGCCAGTTGAATTCCTTTATTTTAGATTTAGACGAAGAAAAAATCCATCTTTCCAAGGCTGAGAATATATCAATTAACGATTTACCTGCACAAGTGCCATCAGACGAAGCTCGATATCATCTATATATGTTCAAACATACACACGAAGGAGACCATCTTGAAAATATCGGTAAAACAAAATAAATGCTTATAATGAATAACAACTCTCCCTGAAATTGTGAAACAGACGGGTATCATGCGTCTCATCATACACTCGAGCATCGATGGAAAATTCATGCCGTAAAGTCTACATGCCTAAACATTCTCGATATATTTTTAATTTTTTCATATTTAATATTCATTAAAAAATCGTATTCTAAATAATCTTTTAACCGTCATAAAATTAAGATATAATTAACTGAAATTGCTATTGGCAGATAAGCTATTAAGCTCTTTCAACAAAGATGAGACGACTTTCGTTCATGTTGTCTTTAGAGCAGACGTTTGTTTTGATAATTAAGATACTCGCATCATTCTTATCATTGACCAATTTTGTTATCCTCCCTTCTCAAAATATGCAAATACTCTTTGGTTCCCCTAATAGTAATAGAACTAAATAAATTGTATATTTACAGACAAAAAAAAATTATATTATTGGCCGCATATACATGATAGTATGATACTTTATTTCAGTGTTTATCTATTCAATGCCCGGATACAACTGCTCAATCAAAGAACGCATGCTATATTCCAGCTGTAAAGGTCCATTTTTAGAAAATATCCAAAATACCGGACTTAATATTGTGAAAAAGGTAATAAAAACAATCCATCGTCCATTATATACATATTTTAATTACGTATTATAATCTGTTTTTATATCCATTTAGATTGAAATAGATGAAGGCCAAGAATTAACGGAAGAATTCCTCCAAGACGAACTTCATCCCAAGCGAAATCTTCACCGGCCAGCTTTCGCAAAGCCAAAAGGTCCGCCCAACAGAGGCGCCAAGAGAATAACAAAACCTACTCAATAGTGGGTTTTCAATTATTCGCTATGTACTGAAATTGAACAGTATTTTTATGTATTTTTAAATCGATACTAGTCGGTCAATTCTCCATCTTGGCTGAGTTATTATTAAATAAGGAAATTGCCAGCATAGCTTAACTATATATGATTGTTAATCGTTTAATCTAGAACTTTATTGATTGATCATTATTTTTAATGTCCATTTATCGCTTAAACATTTAACTGTAAAGGATAGGACACCTATGTATTATGAAATATGTATGAATTCCTTTTATCGTGCAATTTATTTATTTAAATTATTTTAAAATCACACACTATTATTTTGGTTCCTTATTAGTTTTGCTATCCATGTTGTATTAACGATATATGAAGATTGTTCACATTTGAACAGGCATTTTTAATGTAAACTCTTTCAAATTGGATGCTAATAAGTGCTGTGTAATATAACAATGTTTTTTTTAACTAAATTAATTGTTTAATAATATTCAATTAAAGCCAAAATTACATATAGAAAGAAGCGCACAAAGCAAATTCACTTTATGTGACGATTGTATGATCTAACGAGCTCATAGCTGACTGACTATTGCTCATAACGAGGTCTTTTATCTAAAACTATTTGTTTTTTTTGTTGCATTGATAAATATATTCTGTAATTTTAATCAATAACACTATGATTGTGCTTAATACTTCATCATATATTAATTTTGATGAGCCTCATCATTTATCTAATGGGGGGGAGAAATGTAATGTAATTTCACTCAAAACTCAACTACATTTAAACATGATAATGGAAAAAAACTATAAAGAGGAAAATGTGGGAAATATCCTATTAGAATAAAAAAATTATGTTCAAATTATTCCCACCAGAAAGTCGCTTTGATAAATTAGAAATAAGAATAATTTCATATTTTTGTTTATATAAATCAAAACGAATATATATTGAAATGCTCTCTTATTATCATTTTATCTGCATATTTCTTTGACAAACGCGTAGGCAATACATGGTAGATATCATCCATCATAGCCATAAAATATTTTTATAATGTATACATTGTACGAAATCTGGTTTTGTATATACCAATTCAGAGTGAATATATCATCGAATATATTTGTAATTCTTTCACGTAAGAATGTATAGATAAGCAACATTTTTTAAATGTTATTTTTATATAATATCCTTCTTTGTTCGTATAGTTTGTACTTAAATTTATTAACCATGCGAAGAAACGTCAGATTATTGACTATAAACGGTGTCTGATCAACCGACGATCTTGTACTTTGGTTAACAGTCGATCCGCGGTAATCCAATAAACGTTTTGTAACAAACAAAACGGTGTCCGATTTTCCTTGTAGTCTGGAACATTTTTGAGAAAAATTATGAAAACGCATTCCATGAAGATTTTTGAAGTATACCAACCATCCCATGTTAACTATAAAGTCTTCTTTGTTATCTCCTTGTAAGACAGCTTTTCTTTCATGGCCAATATGAGTCCAGAAATAGGTATATGCCTGTTTTCGAAGACGAACTTTTGAATGCTTTTCTTATTTATGTGCCTCGCACTCCAAGTGCGCCGGCAACCAACAACTGAAGCTCTATCTTGTTTGCGACGTTGAACATGGAATTCTGGAATCTCATACAATATCAATTGGGCGCGGACATTACGCGGATTACGGATCGACTGTATATATATTTTTATTACGTGCTAATAATCGCTTATTACCAAAACTATTAATAGATCATCATTATTAATTTGAGCATGGACCACCTTTTTTTTTTTATCCGGAAATTCAACCGACTCTGAAATATAAACGAAGCATGGATATTTTGGTTTAATATAAATTGCTCAATGAAATGAAAATTAATAAAGGAACAGGCCTAATATAAATTTCATCGTAATGAAGGTGCTATATAATATAGATAAAGCTCAAATGTTTCACTTCGGAGGTCTTCCTCTCTATTTGTAAATAATTATATCGATGTTTATGTTGACATGTATTGAATAGCAATAAATTAAATGTTATCTTAACTATCTAGATTGAATTCTTTGATTATTTATATAAAATACAATTCCTCGTCGAAATGAAGATACGCTTTTACATATGATGTTTACCAATCGCGTAATCGTTGCAATCATGTTTTAAAGTTAGATTTAATTTGGTAATAAATGAAATTTTATATGTGTTTATTATATTTTGTGACCAAGTGTTGGTATAGTGGCTTAGATCCTGGACTCTTGTTGCAAAGGTTCGGGTTCAAATCCAGATTGTGGAAAAAATTTTCACCGTACCAACAAATTTGGGAGATCGGAAATATTAATATTTCTGATCGATCGTCTCGATCCAGGTTTACCCTGATTTCCTGGATTAGAAAAAGTAAATTCTGAGGCGATTAATAAAGTCGTGCAGGGACGCCCATGAGTGAGTAATTGAATTTGCAACAATAATTAAATTATCATTTATATATATAATGATAATTTCGCTACTCACTCATAGATTCTCTCCTCTCCTACCTTTCCAAATAATCCTATCCTTACTTTACCACGTGTGGAAGGCAACGGGAAACCACCACATTAAATCATCTCCCAAGTAAGATCTCCTATGGAGATCACCCTATATCCGTTATCGGATATGACACATCAAAGATTCATGCTTTGATGGACGTCATAAGGATTTAAAAAAAAAAAAAATTATATTTTGTATGGTTGTATCTTTTCATGCAAAATAGACTACGTAAATGCCAAAATGTGTATTTTATTGATGTAACGAATGCATCCATATATCAAATTATTGATTTAAATAAGCCATTTAAAATTCGTTGAATGAGTCAACTTCAGTTTGTTTGATTATAGATTGCTCATAAAATGTTATACGTTCAAGTTCAATTGAAAATATGATTTTTATGAACTTGTTTGCTTTGAACTTTGCTCAAAGACTTGATGAAATTGTTTTTTAGTGCGGGATTAATATTTACGCATATACAGCTTTTAAAAATTTACTGAACAGATATTGTAATCATATAATGACATCAACAGTTAAATAAATAATTTCAAAGAATTTTCCATGATTTTTTTAAATATTTATCACCCATTTAACCTGGGAACACTTAACATAATTGAATTAAATAATGTTTACATTGATCCGAATTACTTGAAAGTAAAAGTTTGGATATTGATTGTATTTGCACTATTATATTATACATTAGTTTTCACTTTTATTGCTAAACGATTTCATTTTGGCTCTTCTATTTTTTCATGCTCCAATCTGGCATCGTGAATTTTTAGTACTGGATCATTTGCTTCTTTTGATACTGATTCCATCAATTTATTATGCATCTTTTGCCTAAAACATATCAAAAACAATGTTTAATTAAATTTTCATTTTGTTAGATTTGTAAAATAATGTTTCTATTAGATCACGGATCGGCAAATATGTACATGTACGTTAATATTTTTTTAAAATGGAAGATAACATATGTTATTCTCTTTTTTAATCAGGGATATAAATAAGGTATATGTTTTCTGTAAATTATCACAGAGAATTATATCTTCCACACATATTATACATTTTTCACAAATGAATACTTCTCAATAATTGTAGCAAAAGTATAACGAACCTCTGGGATTGATATTTATTTTGCCAATAGTGAATTTCATCAATTGATACACCGCTCAGTTTAAGAATAGTCAAAGAAGCTGCACCAGCAATTGTACCCAACACAACACCTGTAATTTAAAAACAATCCAAATTCTATCAAAAACGGAAGCATATAAGATTAAATATAAATTTCATACTTCAAATCATCAAGAAACTAAGGTTACAACATTTATATAAGATCAACAAATATATTAAACTATTTTTCAATGTAATTGACGTCGAGATTGAGACATTTCTATAGTCAGGGCATCAACTCCAAGTCCAAAAAAGCTTCTCCCTCCTGTGTAAAATGATCTGGTTCTCCAGTGTGAACATTATGGACATTCGTCTCGCACACAACTTCTTGTAACCAAGTTTTTCCGATACAATATCACCAAGGAGACTTTGAGAAATGTCTGGAAATTCTTCATGAAAGTTATCAAGCATCACGCGGCGGTCATTTCGTAGTACGGCCTTCTCTAAACAATCTAACCCACTTCATGACATGTTGTCGACTCATCACATTACTACCATAAACTTCCACAAGCTTCCAAATAATATTCGCAGTGGTATTGTTCGGCAAAGTCAAAAAACGGATGACTATACGGATCTTGCATGGACGGAAGTGGCAGGTGCACACGATGACCTCTCCATTGGACGAATTTAATGTGACTGAACAAAATGGCTGAGAAACACGCGGGACCAAACAAACTAACCATTAAGAACCTTATTAGAGTTATAATATAAAACGGGTAGATGATGCATTATATTTGGCAACAATTACAGGAGCCAGTCTATGCAATCCATCGGCGTTGACACAAAGTAGTCCTCCGAGATCCTGTCCTCGCTGATTTTTCTTCCAGCATTCGATGTTTTCATATTTGGAGGCTTGTTTGCTTTCAGGCAAAGTACGCCATAATAAACCAATTTTGTTGACATTATAAATCTGAGATTCTAACAGCGTTTCATTATTTATATGTTCTATTAATTTTTGCCTAAAAGGTTCAATTTCTTCTTTTGATGCTTCGCTGTAAATTATTTTATTTATGATTCCGTGTCTTTTGCGAAAGCGCCAGAGCCATCCATCAATTGCTCCGAATGGTATGTTCATATGATTTGCTAATTTAATTGCAGCAGATTTCAATTTGACTGCACGAACCGGAATCCCACAAGAACGTTGTTGCCTGTAATTTTTTTGTCCGTTATATCCAAAATTCTTTAAATAGAGGTCCATTATATCGAGGTTGTACTTCGCTAACTAACTAAAATCGCTTAATTTAGGGTAATGTAGAAGTCTTCATTAAAAAACGTATTAATAACCAAAATAACATAAGCAATTGACTATTTATTTACCAACTAAAGCACCGACGCCAGTTGCTCGTAATCCTAAATTGAGTTTATATAATCCTCCAGTGACAGCTCCAGCTACCATATATTCTAATATTGATGATTTTCCTCTATAAAATGCTATAACTGTAACTATCAATCTGAAATGAATTTAAATTTTAGAATACGAAATTATTATTAATTTCATTTTATCACATACTAGAATAAAAAAAATCAAAAGTTACGTGTAGGATCCTGTGAAGAAACTCAATCTCCAACTTAAATCAAATGCTCCTTTTCCAAAAGCTATTGTCACCGTATCTTGAAGTTTTTTCTGGAAATGTTTAAACAATTTAGTTTCACACATTTTATTCAAATTTATAAATACAACCATTTGTTCTAAATTTAAAGGAAATTTGACAATCTTACTAAATGTTCTTTTAATCTCAAATCTACATACCTAAAAATGACAGTTTACCTTTGCTGCGAATGTACTCTCAAATGCTGTAGCTTGATTATTAGCAATAAAATTCGTATAGGCTTCTTTTGACTTGACAAATCCTCCATAAGCTGCGCCCACAAATGCAGAGAGAAATGCAGATTGCCCAACAAAATTAAGTTGGGGTGAAATCATACCAAATTCACTAAAAATAAAATTATTAGAGGCAACCACGTCAAATTTTTAAAATATAAAACCCTTGCCTCATAGTCGAACTAATATGTTCATTAAAAAATGAAATTCTTACTCGATCTGGAATAACGAACGCACCCGATCAAATCCTGTAAATTCTATAGGTTGACCATCTACTTTCGTAGCGGGTAATTGTGTGATTTTATCATTTGGATTGGCCTGTTGAAAAGGAAAAACTGCCGAAAATGCGATAGGCACAAGTCTTGATGTTGTGCGCAACATTTTAACTGAAAATTGGATCACATATAGATTTTAAATTATGCAATATTTGAGGTTAAGTAAAGTGTCAAACATGATTCCGCTTACATTCTGTAAAAATATATTATTTTCACGTATAAAGACAATTCGGATGAATATAAAATAACTAATAACAAGCGTATGAGTTTAAATTCACGTTAACATTAATAATTAAACAATAATCAGTCAAAGTTAATTTTGACATAAGACTATTTGGTCTAAAGCTTGTTTAAATCGGGCAATGACTTTGTAGATTAGACATTCGTCGAAACATTCATGCAACGCATTTTTAAATAATTTTAATATTTCTACATCTTTTTATAATAAATATCTTAAGCTATGAATTATAAATATCTAAATTTTTTAAATTCTAATTTATAATTATTTATGAATTGCATAATTATAATATTTTATGTATAAAGGGGAATTTTAATAGGGTGAATAAATGATAAACAGTTTTATAAAGTGTGGAAACTTAAAATATTGCATTAAAAAAATAGTTCGATACTAAAATATAAATTCCGAATATATATTGTTGATGGTTAACAAAAAATAATATTTTAATGCGATTTTTTAAAAATTATTCGGTAATAAGTCGATTGATTACATATCTAACGAAGAGTTACATTTCTTCTAAATTAATGGAGTAGAAGATTTCTAATAAAAGGCATGTTGATGGCAAATAATTTTCATTTACGCCAAGGATGAAACCGTGGGGGAGGGGCCAAGCCCACACAATTTACGTGGGAGTAAAAAAAATCTATTTTCTTCTCATCGACCATTATACAAAAAGAAATAATAGATTATTATAATGAAACATGGCCTATATCATTTTATATACATATATAAGTATATTATTTATTGTGGAATCTTTATTACAATTATAAAAATAAATATATTATGCATCACTAACGTTACAAAACTAAAATGCAAAATAGCATGCAAATTAAATGAATAATTTAAAAATATTTAAATATAATCTTGTATTGAAAGTTTGAAATAAAAAGAATTTATTGCAGAACAACCCTTTTCAACTCATTCCTCTATATCCTGAGCTATTCTTATCCATTTTACCCGACGCATTTGTTTGATCTCATCCACCCATCTAGATAATGGTCTTCTACATTTCTCATGGTGGTATTCATCTACTTATCATCCGTTTACCTCACTATATAGTCTGTCCAGTATCACTTCAAACGAAATTTTATCTAAACTATTTTATATATTTTTTTCCTTGTGTAGTTACACTCCGTTATTTCCAGGATAATTCTTATATAAATAGTTGTAAATTCAATACATTTATTATTGAATACAATGGAAATGTTGACTAAAGAGGTTTGACCTTTGGTGGTAAAATTTATATAACATATAATGACATAATACATTATATTAAATCATAAAAATCTTGTAGATAAATTAACAATACTTACTCGTGATTTGTAAAAATATTTGAGACCTATAAATACATATTATATAAATGTCTTATATATACAAGACTGAAACTATGTTTTATATGTACTTAATATTGCAATCCTTTGAAAGTTGTAATACTTCAATCAAGCTGCTGCGTTACAACTTTAGCCACGTTTACCAAAGCCCTAGACACCTTGTATCGAAAGTAAACGACATTTATTTAAAAATAAATAACATAAACTACTTGTGGACATAAAAGCAGCTTTGTAGATTTTAATTTGACAACGTTTCGATATTTTTCGATAGTTAGAATGACATATTACAAAAGGACATATAGTTGGCGCCACAATTGACAACAACTTTTAGGAGAAATTCGACTTTATTCCTCAACAGAATCTTCTTCAAGAGGGATGCATTTATTCTAACGCTTCTCTAGCACTTCGATGACTTTTTTGTAGGATAATTTATTCTATTGATGATTCTTCCTTTATCCTTCGTCATCCTACGAACTTATTGAGTGATGTATTATAGTAATTAATTACAAATCCAATCGACAAAAAAACACAATATATAAACACTTTAAATATGATTGAATGTGTATTTAGTTTTGACCAATTTTCGGATTCAAGCTCTGATTGTGGATACAATTTTCGAAGTACATATCAACAATTTTTGGTAAATTAAAGCAATTAATATATCCATTCGATTGTCTCAAAGCATATTTAGCCTGATCTAACGTATAGATGAAAGTTGCTGTTTTTAAAAAAATACTATACAAAAAACACCTACGTGCTACCATGATATGTATTTGGTACACCATATGAAATTTTGAAAAATTCTGAGCCTCGTATATATTATATCAATGTTCCTATTATTAGAGTCGAGTTGTAGTAAGTACATCATTGTAAAGGAAAGGTAACCTTAGAAATGGTGAAGAAAATCCACAAAATCCAAGGTATTGGATGCTCGTCCACTGTAAATCTGCATGTTAGCATTCATGGTAGGCATTTAAAAAAATACTGTACATCGCTTATTGATTGAAAATCTTGACATGATAAAGCTGTGCGCAATATGAGTACCGCGTTTGCTCACAATGGAACAAAAACAGCGTCGTTGTTATGTTTCAAACGAGTATTTGGCGATGTTTCATAGCAATAAGATCGAATTTTTGCATCAATTAAGGATAAAACATAGGTCCATCACTTCACATCTGAGGCGAAGGAACTCTAGACTCGGCAGGTTCAGTCTAGATTTATTCGCGACCTCATTTGCCGTGAATCGCCTATGTAAGTTAGCCTCTGATGGGACTTTTATGATTGTGCAGATCATAGAAGGCTCCAGGTACGCATTTATCTCCGAAAATATCGATGAAACCCCTAAAAGGGAACGAAGTGGCCACAACGTTCAATTGGTCCGCTTTTCGGATCGCTGATATACCCTTACCCGAGACTCCATACCCGAACATGTTTACAGGACGATTAAGAAAACGAAGTTGTCCGAAGAAGAGTGATCGGGTGGGTTGTTTAAATTTTACAATCGATCGAAAATATCGTTGTTTTTATTTCATGCCGTCTGGCGGGCTCAGTTGCGCCCGTGGCGAGCGTCTGCTTTGCCACTCCCCTGTTACGACCCTGCTATATTTAAGTCTGAATTGATATTCATAATATAATAATATGTTATCGTTTCTTCCGGCCTTTTGAATTTGTTGATCTTCAAATGGGCAAATGCAAATTTGTCGCTCTTCAATTGAAACCGCCTACAATGTAGAATCTCGACCTTTGACCCAAGAATTGAATGTATACATCCGTTGAAACTTTTCGACAATCGTTTTCATAATGAGTTTATTTTCGGTTAATGATTCGAAAAAGAACTCTACACGGCAGGACCTCGAAATAGAATCGTCGAAGGGTAGCGGTTTGTTTGTTTACGGATTTTTCGTCAAAAGATGGAAAAGCGTAATCGCCGAGGGTGTGTGCATTTGGACGATACGCGGAGCATCCTGGTGCGGAGGTGGTTCGAACATTTTTTTAAGGCTATAATTAAATCTGTTCATTGCTCGAAATTGCTGAAAATCGCCAAAATTTATTGTGAATGCCTGACGTAACACAAGTAGGCAGGGTGGTAAAAAGCGGATGGGGCGTCGGGGAGTCGGTTAGGGGTGGTTTGGGATGGCGCGGGGCGGCTCGGGGCGCCCCGGGCGCGTGGGCGAACGCCCACTGACAATCGCTACGTCACGATGTACATCAGGAGCATTCAACCAAATTATATCCACACTTTCTCGTATTTCAGCCCCCGTCTGGATTAAATCCGTGAGAGACGGCCCTTGTTTAATTATTAACGTGAGAAGTGGCTAATAACAAATATTTAATTCCCGATAAAACCCGGCTTGGAAGTGTGTAAATTCGAGACTGCCGAAATCGAGACGATTCATTCAACAAGGAGAGAGCACCGAAATCAATAAATTCGCCTCCAATGGCTGAAAACGATTAAAAATCTGATAAATGAGCAGATATGTATACAATTGGCAAAACATGCGAAGAGATCGTTCAAAGAAAATCGAAATAGATCGGGTGGTTGGCCCACCTACTGTTGGAAGAAGATCAATCCCAAGAATGAAAATGGGCACTTCCGAAAAGCAAGCCTGGATTTAATTCATTCTGAAGAATGCTGAAAAACAACATTTGAACAGACATAATGAATTCACTTCTTTCCTATATTTAGATTTACTTCTGTCCATACTCATGGTTGTACTGTTATATTGCATAAACGTGTCTCAAACTGGAGGTATCATTTATTTATCAGATTCAAATTGAACGACAGAAGTTTAGATCATCAGAAGTCAAACATAAGATGCCTTGAGGGATTTGATGGAAACAATTCCTTCCTGCTTCCGGAAATTGCTAAATTTTATATAATAAATGGGCTAAACAAGGATCTTCTCAAAAGCAATCAACGGGTTCTACCAGTATGAAGCGTTTTTTTTAAAAGCTTGTCATGCTGGAATGCTATCGTCAGTGTATCATGGAAAAATATTGAAATCGTTATTCAGAAGAGAGATATTCGATATGTTATCGACAACATTTCTCAATCTTCTCGGCGCTTGGATCAAAATTTAGCACGCATAAAATTCATCCCACGAGATCATAAATTAATACTCAAAACTCTGCTAACGAAAATCAACTACAGCCAATACACATGGAGTTTCCTATACCATTATAGCGATATGTGGAATTTCGTGGAACTCCCACGCGCTCTAAAAATTTGATGCATGCAAATAGAAGCCGATTGAGACGAGTATTCATTAACGCGAACGATTTAGTAGTACGCAATTTCATTGTGATATACGTGGGAAGTTTCATTCGAGCACTGGCGAAAAGGCCTTTCATTTTGCCAATTATGCAAATGTATATGATTTTAAAAAAAGCGTTGCCCAAAAACAAATTTGTGTCGACGCACTGACCCAAAAGCGCTCCGTGGCGATCTGTCACTGTCTTGAATAATTAAATCCGTTCAAACGATGACGAAACGATTCGATAACGGTCATCGTCAATACCAGGACGTTTTATCCAGTTTTATTGCCAAATTTAAATGCCGTCTGAATTTGACATTTGCGAAGCCGTCGGTAAAACAGTGCACTTCATCCGGTCGCAAATCGTCGACCGTTGAATTATGACATTTGCGATACAACAATGCGCCGTATTTTTTAATAAAATGTCATCGCGCATTTATTCGTGCATGTGAAAATATGCATTGCGATTCAAATCGGTGCGAATGTAATCGATGGAATCTTGCACGATCCTGATCCTAACCTCAAAAGTAATGCATCAATACGTCAAAATGACGCTTTCAAATGTATTTCACGAAGAGATGCGAAACGACCAATAAAGCGACCGGGCGGAGTGGATGATTTCGGACGGATGATTTGCTGAGGCTTTCGTCGACGGCGATGGGCTCCGATGATGAATATATTTAGACTGATTTCTCGATAAATGCGCAATCACGTGATGATAAGTCATGGTGGAATTTTCATTTATAAGCTGATAACTTCCATTCAATATCTGTCCGCACGTCATACATGCCAATAGCGTAAAAAACGACCACTTAACGATTTTGAAATAGCTCATTCAATCTTATAAATCATATCTAAAAATATTTTCTGATATCGTCGACGACCACACGATATGGTTACCTCAATGTTTATCTATTTAAAAGGTTTTTTTTTCCCTTCTAATATTAAACATCGGATGTGTCGATTTGGATAATAGGCACGCAATGTCGCCAGGACAAGTGTTGCCAATTCAAAGCGCCGTAGCTATATTATTGATGATGGAATTATGAATCAGAATTTATTGTTTGATATGTCTGAATGTGGATGTCATTATTGCATCGAAATATTGCGACCAAAATCATGACCTGAGCGAATATTTGCTTTTTGGTGATCATTCACTGCTCATTTGACGCCTTTAGACTTCTTCCTTGGGGGGCATCTTAAATCGCAGGTCTATGCATATAAACTGCGTACAATTGATGCCCTCGAAGTCAACATAATGAACGCCATACAGCAAATTCATCCAGATTAGGGAAATAAATCCCGGGATCCCGGACAGTTTTAGGTGCTCATAAATCCCGGGATTAGTAAATGTAATCCAAAAAAAATCGGGATTGAAATCGAGATATTCCCGCCGAAATCTAGACGCTTGGAAAAGGTGGCGTAACTACTAATTGGCGAGCTTAGGCGACGCCTAGGGGCAGTAACTGTCTAATCTATGTATACATATATACAGTACATATATGTTTTTCAAATTGTTATATTAAACCTTTCCCTACCGGTGATGTATTTACTACACCTCGACACTAATAACGGGAATATCGATATGAAATATAATAGATGCGGGGTTCAGAATTTTTGTATTCCTCCGTAATATAATTACGAATCACATCAAAGTATTATAATATATAAGTATTCATCTGCAGCGACGGAAATAAATAATTTGTCGAGAAATCGGAACTCAATCGGAAATCATCAACTCGAACTAGCATTTAAATATCTGATGACGGTACCTCCAACGAGTGTGGAGGCTGAGCGTGCATATCCAGCAGCAAGTTGTCTGGCTTCCTAAATTAGATTCTGGGAATGATCCCGGGATGGTCTTATGCAATCCCGGGATCGAAATTTTGGCTCGTGATTGGATTCCCTAAGCCAGATTTATGCACCAGTCAGCGAAAATTGGACCGACCGAATACGCGCTACCAAGCAAAGTCGCGGCGCACATTTGAACGATGTTTTATTCCATACTTAATGCCATAATATATTCTTTCAAATAAAAGAAAAAATGATTGGATATCTCATACACAACTGGTTTTATTTACATTTAAAAATCGAGCGTCCTTATTGTATGAACTTGTAGTCAAATTGGGATGAATTCAGGAACATTAAGCCTGGTAGTAATCGGCTCAAATTCTTGTTTTTGTTTTCAAGAGTTTCCATCGAGTCTTCGGCATCAGTCAATCGCCGAGAGCGTCCCTATCGATATTTTCCTGGAGCGCGGACAAAATGGTAAACGTCCTGATTCATAGGTCATTCCGATGGGTAAGGGTGAAAGTTGACGGTTAGCTGGATGAAATAAAGTAATTTGATATCCCTGAAGATTGAATGGTTGGGTGGGTGACCTTGGGTGGGTGACCTAACCGTCATCAGCGGCGCTCACCCGCCGGTTGTCGGGCGAGGCAAAATACCAGCGCGCACAAAGAGCGGCGTGGGCGGCGAGCTGCTCCTCCCTCTCTACCTTCCACCCACACACGAGCCCTATCGTTTTAATCAGGGATGCTAAAGTACGCTTTTCCCCGAGACCATAAATGCTTTAAACATTCACGACGTCTATTTTAAGCAGTATGTCTAAAACAATCAACAACGGGACGTGGGAAGAAAACTCGCCGAAATTCTAAAAAAGGACCGTCAGCCATCCGAAGGGCGGGATCGGATACGGCTGCCAGTTCTTGCACATTCAGAACTAATCGATCGTCCACGATCGGAAACTGTAACAAATGTAATTGCCGAATTATATATTTGGACTTAAATCATCATAATTTGTATCATTTTCCCATAGTATTGGCAATTGGAAAAAATGCATTTTGAAAGATGCCCTGGAGGCTCGTCTTGCATTTGCAGGAATCCAAATTTCTTCATCCACTATCAAAGTCTAATAAGACGTAGAACGACAGTCCGCATATAGCAGGTGCCCACCACGGGCGCAAATGGGCTTGGGGCGCAAAACGCAGAATACCAATCGAGAGTTGCACATGATTTTAATTTTACTTAATCATTCTGCTTTGCATGAATCAACAGTGATTAATTCCATCCATTTTTATAATATATACTAAGTTGTCTAATCCCTCTCGCTTAAGCCGACCCATTCGAAATGTCAGCGGTCCGAAAAGCGGACCGGTTGGATACACAGACCTCGCTTAAATTCTGCCACCCGACATCTTAATATTATAACGGACCCCTGTTTAAGAGCCGCTGATCTAGACGATTGAACGGAGGATGCTAAAAAACATTTGTGCGCTACTATGATATGTATTTAGTACACCATATGAAATTTTGAACCACCTATCTATTATATTTCATATCGATATTTCCATTATTAGAGTCGAGTTGTAGTAAATACATCATGGTCGAGGAAAATTTACAGTTTGGATGATCGTTGAATTTTGATAATATCGAATTTGTGAATTGAGAATCAGCCAATTATTTCCGTTGAAGCGTTTACATAAGACGATGATGACTTTAAGCTAGTAAATTGGAGCCCTCATCATTTTTCAGCTACCAATAAGACGAGCAGTTTTTCAGTGTGTATTATTTTCAGCACAAAACAAAAATCATAAGTATTTTTAGCATTGCTGTGATACAATAAAGCATTTAAATATTTAAAACAATTAGAAGTGAATTTGATTGTAAACTCACAAAAGCTTAATCCCTTAAAGAGGTGAGACACAGAGTTGTGTACGAATTCCAGTGATTCAGAAGATCCTTAACCCAAATTTCTGTGATGATATAATGGTACCAAAATGATAATAATATAATGAATTAATTGTTTGTGTTTACTTGAAGAAATGGCCGAATATTGTGTGCTATCGGCAATATTTATTTATTTATGTACAAGCTTAATACACGCTGCGACGGTCTTGATAGATAAGTGAATTTGTACGGATGATAAGTGGCAGACATGCAAATATAGCATCTAAGTTTATGATGATTTTAAATTAACTCGTTACTCAAAGGGTAAAACAATGCTCTTGATGAGGATAGATCTAAATTCGTTGTCAAAAAGGGATTAAATTTCAGGATGACCACATGTGGTGTCGATAATCCATCACAATTTAAAGCAATTAAATCCAGTTGTTATTGAACATTTCTAGCATAACTTCTACAATCTTTGCTTCTTCTGATTATTCCTTATTTAATCTTGATTATTGCCAAAACTTTTGCTTCGATGATTGTCTTTTAAAATATGCAATGTGAGCAGAAGCATCATCAGCACTATCAACATCACCATCGGCGACACTTTCCATTTCATCCTCCCTTCACACCCACTCTCATCCCCTCTTCTTGGGGCGCCCGGGGCGGCTTTTCAGCGTGCGAGGGGCTCCGAAATTCATACAAAAGGAAATCGTTACTGCGGGATTTATGGCAAGCTCGCACGCGCGTGTGTTTACTACCCACGTCCTTACTCATTTATGATATCAATGAAAATGTATCGGCAGGGGTCGATATGCCACCCCGCCGACTCCCACACTCCTGGAATACCCGAAATTCAAATTTTCCTATCAATTTGAATTATTTTTTAAATAGCTCAATTTCCCGGCTACAGTGCCTATATATAAACCGAATTCCGATGAATTACATAAGCCGGCGTATATTTGGAAAATTTAATTTTAGCTAAGCGAAATATCTCCAAATCCCTATTAGAATATCAAGGGAGCGCTGTACAAACACGGCGATGCCTACTCGTTATCGTTTCGGATGGTCCCATCTTTCCAAATCTAATGAGAAGATCGAAAAATGACGATCATCCCTGACCTGTGAATGCATGCCGGAATCAAAAATATCTTCATTAGATACACAATTTTCCATATGCGGAAGACGCCTCCGAAAATATCACTATGAAAAATGTTTATTAATGACGGGGTGGAAAGGAAAGCGATAGTAAGGATACATCGGAGTGGCAAGCAAAGAAGGGCAGATCTTTTCATTCAAGTCTTCCTTCTCACTCGCGAACCCCCTCGGATCAACGTCGATGCTTTTCATCGCAGGCCCTTTCAAATAACAGAATCCTCAGCTGAATCAAATATGAAAATATTCCATGATCAATAATATCGACAGTGTATTGGTTGAAAATGTTGAACCATATCGAAAAAACACTGTAATAAAATATCCCAATTTAATTCCTGGATAGTCGTGCAACGATATGATGGAACAAGACTCCTTTTTATTTGAACTTCTTTTATGATTGATTACAATACATTTCTACCGTTTGAGTTGAATCATTCAAAGCTATTGATTCCTTGCATAACACCAAGTACAAAAACGAACTTCTTCCAAGGTTAATTCAGACTTTAAGTATGGAATAGGTGTAGACTTTCATTGTTTTATATTCTACAATCTAATGAAGATATTATGCATCTTGATAACAAAGAATTGGTAATTTCGCAAGTTGGATTATTGAACAACAAACTAGGGATCTATTGTTTTAGATAGATGAATTCATCAATAAGCAAAATTATATAAACGTATATAGGGCAATAATAATCCTCGTGTTATTCAGGGAAGATACGATTTATGCAATTTTGAAGTTATGCGGTTTTTAAAAATAATGGTACCTATCCCTCAGTTTTTTATGTAGTTCAAGTCTTTTTTTATGTGAATTTTTTATATGCGACTCCCTGTGGAATGTATCTGTCGCATAAAAACAGAGTGTATATGAATTTTGAGTGACTTTTAATTTGGACACCATACAAATCCGTGTTATAGGAGGTTTGAAGCTCATACAAAAATCGTCGACTAAATCATTTTGAGTTCTAATTTACAGTGAGTATGGCTGGCGATCACATTTTTAAAACACATATTCGCTATGAAAAACCATGTAAAAACGGTTGGTAATAGTCTCATGACCAATTGTTGGTATTATAATGGTTCAGGTTCAAATCCAGATTGTGGAAAAAAATTTCACCGTACCAACAAATTTGGGAGATCGGAAACATTAATATTTCAGATCAATCGTCTCGATTCAAGTTTATCCTGATTTACTAGGTGTGATAAAATAAATACTGAAGCGATTAATAAAGTCGTACAGGGACGTCAGGGACAACCATAATTAAATTATCATTTATATATATATAATGATAATTTCGCAACTCATTCATAATTTTCTACCTTTTCAAATAATCCTATCCTTATTTTACCACGTGTGGAAGACAAATGGCAAACTACCTTTCCATAGTAAGATCTCCTATGTCTGATATCAGATAGGGAAAGAAAAACTATAATTCCGTTAACAATAGCGACTTAATTTGCCAAATTAACAGCGACATCTTCCGTCCCTCTTTTGGTGCAATGTGCCATTTTAACAGCGTCATCCACTGTGGTGCTGCGGGGACATTGTACTTTCAATTAGCGACCAATCGCTTCTTGCGCCAGCACCGTTACCGCCGCAGAGTCGTCGGTTAGCCTTGACTGCGGGAGGATGTCCTTCACGCAGCCACATCTTTCTCTCTCACGCTGAATAAAAAGTTACCTAGAGGAGAGAGTCTTTTTGTCCGACGCCCATCACCATCCATCCGTAGATATAATTTTGGGTGGCAGTTTAGGTGTATTGTGTATGTGGGATACTATTTCTTCTCGAGAAAATGTTCGAAAAATATAGGAAGTCGCGGGAAAATAGTATCTCTATCCGATTTTCATTAAAGTCATGATAAATACGCATTTCAGGAAATTACGAAAATAGCACGCCGGTTGCTGATAACCATTTGCGACGCTCTTCGTGTGCTTGGAAGGATATAGCAAAACAGCGAATATAATTTACGGGGATTCGCCGAAGCCATATTCTCGAAACACAGAGAAACTAGTTAGGCACGAGTTCCGAGAAATATTATAAAAGCCCTAAATGACGCAAATTCGTCTGTTGGAATCGTCTTCGCCCTTTTGTTCAGGAATAGGCAGCTCTATAGACATTCGTCGGAATCAAATATTATAATAAACTCCCGCCACGGAGGCGAACGTTGTCTTCTGTTGAACTTCGTCTGATCGGCGGAAGGGTAATGTTACGTTTTATTTTTATATCGGAAAATTGGCAAGATATAGCTCTATTTTTGTTACATACACTCACATCCTGTTTTCTCTGAAAATACCTGCGAGCTTTTTCTATAAAAGCCGATAAGCGAGGCGATAAAGCATATTGATATGGTTTTCCTTGAACGTAATTGGCACCACGTTTCAGTGAATTCAGATAAAAATTGCACCCAACTGTTATGGCTATTATGTCCCTAATTGAATACCGATGAGTATAAATATGGAGGATTTAATTTAAGCATTCAAAAGTATACATTCATTAAACATTTCTTATCAGTCCAGCAATAAACTTCCTTTTACGGTCAATGATATAACCGCTGGTATTTGGAATTTGTGACTTTTCAGGAATAGTGCTAAAAAGCTGTTCTCTTCTTCCTATTTTTATAGAATTTGCCTGTCTAAATATTTCTTCAGAAGCTAGTCAATAGCTTTTTAAAAACTTTTCATGTGCAGAATAACAAAAATTCTGTATAATCTTGAGACCAATGGCTATTATCCTATTGGCCTTTTTCTTCATCCGTTCAGATGCATTTAATGTCTAATTAATTTTACTTCTTCCATAACTCTATTTGATAAACACACAATAAATCTTAATGTCTTCGTCTTTAATCAAATTTTATATGAATTCATACAAAATTAATCATATTTGTGCATTTTATCCTTTTGGGGAGTACAATCGTGTATTTGCGATCGAATCCTAGTGATTCAGAAAGAGCATTCTTACACGTTGAGCTCGAAGAGAGACAGAGACGGAGAGTATCATGCACGTTGAGTTTGGAGAGAGACAGAAACCGAGAGACTGTCTTGCGTACTCAAATACACCCAAACAAAACCCATACCCAAATAATAACCCAAATGAATCGTTTTCAAGTGTATTGTTTATGTTTACGCGAATAAATGACCAAATATTGCGTGCTATCGACAGTGCTTATGTATTTATATACAAGCTTCATACACGCTGCGACGGTCCTGACAGATAAGTAGATTGATATGGATGATAAGTGGCAAACATACGAATATAGCATGTAAGTTTATGATGATTTAAAATTAGCTCACTATTCAAAGGGTTGATTATATGATATAATACAAGGAATATTACCTGTTGATGAAATCGATTTAAGCAATTCGAAAACTACATAATTTTTGAGAATTTTGCTCCAAAATTACTATTTTTTTTGTGAAACAATGGTGGAATTGAACCAGCTGCTAAAACTGTATGCCTAAATAATATTTACCTTAGTTTCTTCTATCCTTTGGAACGATACGAAGAAAACTGATTATCAATCATTTGTAATAGTGTTTATTTTATTCTGTTGTATTTCCAACAGGAAATCGTTCATCTGAAACGTTTCAGTCTTCATCTTGCAGAGATTTTCATAAGTTGATCACGGATAGTGGAATTTGTATTGCCTTCTATAAAGATTTCGGTTTCTCGGTATTATATATTTAATTTCATTGAATTTTGTATTTAAAAAATCTAATGTATTATATTGGTTAACAGTTAAATCCGTTTAATAGCAAACATATCAACAACAAAAAATTATATTAATATAACTTCTGTCCGGCATGTTTTTGTATATGCCGCATTTCCCTGATTGTTTTATGTGGTCATTACACGTATCTTAAAATAAGTAATGATATCATTTATATGTAGACTTATCAATAAAAATAAATATGAATTTAATATAAATTCCGTATAATTCACAACATTGGACCTTATCTTTGCATACATTCGATATGGGATAGGCAAGTAACTGGTAAATGTTTCACCTGGAGGCGACCAGGTTTTCGGTTATATTGAAGCTTTTTAAGAGCTTAACAGATATATTTTTTCCATATTACAGAGAGACATTTAAAGACAGTCCACTACATGATTGTTATTAAATCTACATGATAAAAAACGTTAGGTTCCGTTCTTTTTAACGAGTGTCATCCCATGTTTCTCAGAATAACTGTCGCTATAGGGCGCGCGTTTCAAATAAGGAAGTTTCCCTGTCGCACCTTGTATAATTTTAAGCAACCTGTTCCTACCCTTAAGCCATCAATAACCATCCAACCAAAATGTCTTAATCTGCAAAATTAACACAAAAATAATAGATCTTGGTTTAGGGAAACTTTTAGAGTGTTGTGTAATATATAATAAAATAGCCTAGTTACTAGTGTGCTGATTGCTTTATGCTACGCATAGATACGTACATAATAGGGGAGGCGTGGCGCATGTTTGGAGTCTATGGTGTATGCCAGTGCTCCGCAACCTTTTCTCGCCTGCGACACACCAAAGTTCTTCCTTGAATTCCGCGGCACATCAAAAGATATTGATTTGATACACCATTTTTTGAATAATATATAAATTCGAGGGATGTTTAGAAAGTAAGTGTACTAGATTTTAAAAAAATACAGGATATCGTTGATTACCTTGTTAACTATTTTTCCACATAATCGCTATCCCGTTCAATGCGTGTGATGAGCCACAGCGCAAGCTTCTTTGTGCCTTCCTCGAAGCTCTTTCCCCCAGAACCCTCTTCCCTCTTCAGAACCTCTTTCTGCACTTGGCTTGTTTATTGAAAATTTAATTTCAGCCATGTGTGCCTTCAAGGAGATGAAAATATGAAATATCTGAAGGCGCCAAGCCCGGGATAAACGTCCAATAACGTCTTAGTGGTTAAGACCGTGTAAGGACGGGCGTTTTCATACAAAAAGCTTCTCTTGTCAGCATTCCCCTCTTTTTGTTTTGAATGATCATTTTGAGTTTTCTTAGGCCTCATAATATCGTTGTGCATTGATGGTCTCCCACTGAGGCAGAAATTCGACCAAAATGATGCCTTTTTGATTCCAAAACATATGTAATGCAATAATTTTGATTTTGCTAACATGATTTTTGTCAGAAATTGTGATTTTTAAATTTTCTGGCAGATGGGGAATTAGTGTAACGATTGTCTTTTTGACTCTACCAACCATTGAAAAACAAAAAACCACAACGCGTTATGGTCACAGTACACTTACTTTATGAACTTGCCTCGAACATAAAAGTATACTATATTTACTTTTATGCAATTGTAGCGTGGGCGATTTAATATTCCCATGTAATAGCGCTGTTAATAACAGATTTAATTCATCAGATTGGCAGCGATATCTTCCGTCTCTCTTTAGGTGCAGTGTGCTATTTTAACAGCGCCATCTTCTGTGGTGCTGCGAGGACATTGCACCTGCAATTACCTCGCTTCTTGCGTGTGCCCTTTTGCCGGTTGAGTGGGAGGCGGGATTCGAGGAGTCGGCGGTTGACCTTGGCTACGGGAGGACGTCCTTTCTGCAGCCAATTTCCCATGTAACATAATCTTAATTATTATTATAAAATAATGACTAATTAATGTGATGCCTGCGATTGTTTCAATGAGCACAAAAGTTTTATATTCGGCTCGATATTTAGTAGCGCAATCCGAAGTTCTTTGTCAAAACCTTTTAAACATGACCGCTTTTCATTTTTAATTGATACAAAAGTTGAAATACTTTGTTCATATGAATATGTCATCGAAAATGTTGACACTGTTGAACTGGGACACACTACAAATGATTTTCTCTCTCTTTCCAATTGACTTCTGCTTGCAGTTTCACCTTTCGTGACACTCAAGTCAATTTGCTCTACGATGCCTATACACGTTCAACATCAATAAAAATCTATTTTTATTTAAGTTTTCATTGTTTTTAATCCAATCCTGTCAACACATTAAATGCGCATTTTTTGATCTACGTCCATTGATATAATATTTCATATATCACATGCATGTTCGTCGGTATATGAAATCATCATTTATAAGACACATCCTGTATATTCAAAATAAATATATAATAAAAACACTAGAGGATCGTTTACGGACATCCGCATTTATTTGGCGTCTTCCTCTTGAATAAGATATTCCATTGAATTTAGGAAAATTCTATTTTTTGCTACGTCAAAGCAGGTCCTGAGAGGAAGCACGTATTTCTACTGCCTGCGGCCCACACGCGAATAATAATAGCTCAAATTATAACAACGCAAATACATATTTATACAAAAATAAACAATATTAATGAATATTCAGACAACGCCGTTGCCTTGTAGCTTTGTTTTAGTTCCAAATTATTGTAAATTTAAACAACGACCCGCTCGAATATAGATCTAAAATTGTCCCATTGTTATCTTTAATTAATTTGATGCCATGGAACACATAAAATTGGCGTGCCCACGTCCCATTCGCCTGCTTATGCTCTTCAATGAGGAAGTTGCCAAACTAAAAAGGGAAAGATGGCACATCTACGCAGCGTATATATATATTTTTAGAACCCAAATTATCAAAACATGCTCAGTTCTTGAAGGAAACCTACGCCGAATTAAAATAATCCATAAACAGTGACTGTTATGGATATTTGGCCACTACTTGGGTTCTCGTATAACAGAAGACGTAAAACATCGCGCTAAAACACGTCCAAAGTGCAAGATACGAAGAGCGTTCAATGATTTACAAATTTAAACAGGAAAGATATAATTCAATAGCAAAATAAATATCTTTTATTTTTCAATACGATCTCTCAACAACTCATCACGTTTTTCTTTTGTCGGCTATATCTTTCATGGGAAATCTTCTGAGTCTGACTTCCTTCGCTTTTTCATCATCATGATTTGGGATGCGCTTAACTTTTCATCAAAATTCCAACGGTTGACAGCTTTCATCCATATTCCATCGTCGAAGTGTCCAATCGAAGATCTACAAGCACTTCCCTTATATTATACTACGCGAGGCAATAGTTGTGCATACCGGCATTAAATTAAAATATACAAAGCTGTTATTTTATCTACAAGTAGTTTACGTTAATTATTATTAAATAAATGTCGTCTACTTTCGATACAAGGCAGTTAGAGCTTCAGTAGACGCGATCAAAGTTGTAATACAAGAATTTGATTGAAGTATTGCAATTTTCAAAGCATTTCAATATTATTAGTTTCAGTCTTCTAGGTATAAGATATTTATAGGTCTCAATAGTAGTTATAAATGTCGGCAACAATATCATCGCAGTAGACTAACCGTTTTATTAATATATCATAAAATGAGAAAGTATCAGATTTGTAGAAATAATTACACAAATTATGTCGCTGGAGTTACGTTGCGCTCGAGTGACTCTCCGGTGCAACTTCTTCAACCGAATAAGGCGATAAACGCCGCAGCGACGAAGGCAACGCAGGACTCGAGAATTCAAGAGACTCATTGGGCATTAAATATTTAAAAAAAAATCAAAACATATACTAAATATCAACTAATCACTAAGACTAAATTTGAGCAGAATGATGATTAATTTAGTTATTGGAATCATGTAAGAACTCTCTCTAAATATAATAGAAAAAGTAAGTATCTTTACAATTATAGTATTTTTGGCATGCCCTTTTCCATTTGAATTACCCAAACTTTAGAAAAATGAAGATGTCTAACATAAAAGATCTCTCAAATATAAAAGGGCAATTGACGAATTTATTTTTGCTCTTTCTGAATCACTGGAATTTGGACACAACTCTGTGTCTTATACCTCTTTAATGGGTTAATAAAATGTTGTCACTTTTAGAAAATGAAGTTATATAATTTTATTGGCATAGGATATCTGCACGATAAGAACATCTCAACGAACAGATCATTAAGAAGATTGGAAAGGTACAAACTTGTAATCATATTACTAACTATCAATATGATCAGAAGGAGTTTGGTTATTATATTATTTTCCACCCAGATTATCATTAGAAATGCTTCACAGTTTTCGTAATTTTATGGCATATGTTATTATAAACAGGGCCGCAACTAAGGGCGCAACTGGGCTTGGGGCGCAAAACGCAGAATACCGACTCGGTCGAGAGTTGTACATGATTTTTATTTAACTCGATCATTCTGCTTTACATGAATCAACACTGATTGACTCTGTCCGTTTTTACAATATATACTAAGTTGTCTAATCCCTCTTTTCTTCGTTATCGCTTAAACATTGGACCCACCCAGCCGGCACAAGACCGCATTAAAATAAAGACAACGATATTTTCGACCGATTGTAAAATTTAAACAACCCACCCAATCAGTCTTCTTCAGACAACCTCGTTTTGTAATTAAAGTTAAGACATGTTCGCATATGGTGGTCAGCGGTCCGAAAAGCGGACCGGTTGAACACACAGACCTTATAGCCACTCCTTTTTTAGGATCTTTTGCGGCATTTATGGGAATAAACGCGTAACCGCCATCTATACGGTAGGTCAGTTACTCTTGGGACTATCTTTGTATATTACAAATAAATTGGATTTCTTGGGGGTGGGGGGGAGTTACACAAGCGTTGATATTTAAATGAATTTCAGTTAGAAACCTAATAGGTTTATATTTTATCGAAATTTTCGGTGAATTAATATGACATTGAGGTGTGTCTTCTTTTCTTGCATCCAATCATCGCTCCTCTGCAACCGTTCAGACTAATCAAAATTGAGCAATATTTATGATTGGTCAACAAGGGGCTCTGATTGGGTGAAAACATTTTATTTATAAAGCATTGCCTTTCATTGGAGTACACGGTGTGCCTTCATATTCATAAAGCGTTGTGTTCATATGCTTTTGACAGTTTTTTTGATGTTTGGAGCGTTCACGCGGAAATATAAGCGACAAACAAACGATAGAAGATGACTCAACTCTCTGATCTCTGGTCTTGTTTTGGAGTTAATATATGAATTGTACTTGTAATCTCAATATGTTTCTTAGGATGCCATATACATTATCCGTAAAATCTGGATATAAGTCCAGGATTTTACCCACTGTACCAATATTTGGTCTGTAATCTCAATCATTTTTGTTATAAGTGATTGACTCGAACGTTTTCTAATTTTGGCTATTTGAATGACTGTCGATCCATAATAATAATGCGGAATTCAATCTAAGTCGACGCAAATTAAATTATTGAATTTTTCGCAGAAAAACGGTGATGTCATGGTGTGTCAACATTCGTTGGAATATTTCTAGCGTTCATTCATTCGATGGCATACGACATCACTTTTGATGTGACTTAATGGAAATTCGCACGAATCATGAGTCCGCCTTTCTTTCGACAATATGAATCTTGAGCAAATAATTTCTCTGAGGATTTCCGGCCTCTTATCTGATACATTTGTGTATTTAGCCAATCGTGTATGCCAACCGCTTATCCTGTTTATCAATATAGATTTGTATAATAAAAGTCTCTCAGAAGCCTACTTCTAAGAACTTCGTTAACAACGTTTCATATATCGGATCCATTTCCTCAAACCAGATGTACCCATTGACCTATAGACAACAGGATAACTTGTTTTTTTTTTTTAAAAATGCGATAAGTTAATTGTGGTCACAAGCATCGTTTAATGAGTTCATTATGAATAATTCATTGATGCATTTCGAATTTAAAAAATATTTGCTAAATGTTATGGCTAATATCGTGCTATTTATCTAAGAGCATTTGTGCAAATATCTGAAAAAAATTCTTCCTTAGATGGTGAGTGCCGCACGAATTATCTCAAAAAATATTTATTTAACCTTTACAGAATAACATAATGGCATAATAAATATATACTGTGAATTGACAGATTTGTTAAATATAATAACAGATTCCACCAGGCCATGTGATGATAATTTCAAAAGTCACTTCAAATTATTCACAAGCTTTATGACGGTATGTACAAATATTTTGCATTGTTTTTTTTTAGAAACTGGTCTAAAAACACGATTGATATGCAATCATTGATTGATAATGAAGTCCAAATCATGACTTCTGAATTATTGATGGATCGACTTATCTTCATCCAAGAAGACAATCTTAGGGAGGGTCCACCTTGTATGCAAGAGCTCTTGTTTATAAGATTTTGCAATTTTTGCACCATTGAACTGGTAGATCTTTTGCATCAATGAATTACTATTCTGTACTCTGTTCAATACACTATTGATTTGCTTGACCCTTTTAATGCCAGACCATAATATAACATCGTTGGCAACGCGTGCGCACAAAGTGCCAACGAAGATATATCGTTGCGTATGCGATGGCACCCTAATATTCCCATCATTGAGCCGACCCAGTCGGCATAAGCCCGCAATAAAATAAAGACAACAATATTTTTGACCGATTGTAAAATTTAAACAACCCACCCGATCAGTCTTCTTCGGACAACTTTGTTTTGTATTGAGAGTTCGTTATCATTCTGTAGACATGATATGGCATCCGATCGCGAGGCGTTCACTCGTCATATCAGCGGTCCGAAAAGCGGACCTTTAGGGCTTATTGTGGTATTTTCGGTGTTAAATGCGTGCTTGGGGTCTTTTATGATCTGTATAATCATGTCTGCCAGCTTGCGCATTTACATTCAACGATCGTCCAATAACATTTCGAGGATTTTCTTCACCATTTCTGACATTTGTCCAATGGGTATGCTGGACCCAAATACAATCATCTCATCAGCATACACTTCCTTTTCTTTTGAATGTTTCTTTTAAGATTTTCTAGGGTCTTACAATATCGTTGTGCATTGATGATATCTCCCTGAGGCAGAAGTTCGACCAAAATGATGCCTTTTCGATCCCAAAACACTGAGGTTATGTTTTTTTTTAATCAGAAATTGTGGTTTTTAATTTTTTGGTAGATGAGAAATTGGTGTGATGCCACTGTGACAATTGTTTTTTTATTCAGGCATGTAATGAGCCACCACATTTAATTTCCAATCACAATAGACAGAACCGTAACTAGGGTATGAAGCGCCCGTGGCAAATATCTAACTTAACGCCCCCCCCCCCCCTCCCAGAAATCCAATTTATTTTTTAAGTTAACTAATACTATTATAATGTATGTTTTAAAATAATATACAAAGACAGTCCAAAAAAAAATCCGACCTAACGTATAGATGGCGGTTACTGTTGTAAAAAATACTATGATAGAAAGTATCTAGAAACTATGTTGCTTCCGTGATCGTACAGATCATAGAAAATATCACAAAAAGCCCTAAAAGAGGACGGAGTGGGTTTATATGCTCAATCGGTCCGCTTTTCGGACCGCTGATATAATAAGTGAGCGACTCGTGATCGAATGCCATACACGAACATAGTGATAATGAAGAAAAGAAGATTAAATAACTTAGCATATATTATAAATCGGACAGAGTCAGTGTTGATTCATGTAAAGTAGAATGGTTGAGTAAAATAAAAACCATGCACAACTCTCGACCGGGTCAGTATTTTGAGTTTTGCGCCCCAAACCCAGTTGCGCCCGTGGCGGGCGCCTGCTTTGCCACGCTCTAGTTACGACCCTGACAATAGAACTCAAACTTCAGCTTCCAATTCAAGCCAAAGGGATCACAGAACGTGGCTGATTTCTTGCTGATATCTTTCACGCAACTGGACACTATAACATGAGTTTACGTACTACCATGTTCCTGAGAAGTTGGCTTTATCAGGAAATTTCCAATCTACCATCCAGTATTGCCAACCATCAAAAAACAAATGCTATAGCCCGTTATGCTTACAGTACACTTACTTTCGGGATATTTTTCGTACATAAAGAAAAGAAAAAAAGACATAAACAATTAAAAAATACATGATAAGAATACGAATAAGAAGTATTCTAAAAGGTTTAATAAGTGTTTCGTCGATAGTGTGTGGGTTTTCTGACGTGCAGTTAAATTTGCAACAGGGTAACTAGCTTCTGATGCTTTTTCAGAAACCCTAACGGTCGAATTCATAAATTGTTTCTGATTTTGATTTTGTTCTAAGCGCTTCTGAAAATATTGTTTACCCTTTTTGGCGCAACTGGGATGGTTTCTTATATTTTTTCGCTTAGGTATAGTTTTTGGTCGGTACTACAAGGTTTAAGATGAAATATAATGTAATTACACTCTTAGGGATTGAATATGGTAACACTTGATTTGGCAAAAGTTGTAAATTTCATTCCGCTTTACTTATAAATTCCATTGTATGCATCGTAAAGTTTCAATTCATCCCTGTGTCTTCAATGAGGGTAAAATGGATGTCTAGCACGACGACCATTGGTTCATCCCCTAATTCAGGCATTTTCTTTTCGTCAATAAAATTTGTAGTTACGTAGTGTAATCGAAGCCTTTGGATTGACCTTCAGCAATGACACGCCTATTCGTCGGGGGTGAAACTTTATGAACGAAATAACTATAACGCTCTACAATTACGTCTCTGTTTTCCAACACTTTTACACGCCGATAAAGATGGCATGCATGAATGGTGCCCGATCGATTCCCTCATTAAATTCCTCAAAGAAACGCTCGGATGGGGTGAGCAGCCTTTGTGTCGAAATATCACCGCCCGAATGTACCACCTATCGATGTAGATCACGGATCCATAATGGAACAGAATCGGGTCGCAGGAAAAAGGTCGCGACAAAAATAAACCAGCTGAAGGATCGCTTTGAATCATTTATTGTCTATAATTGGCCTCGCGATGAGCGAACAAAGAGCAGCATGAACCTTCAAGGAATCCATCAGGAAGTCGTTTCATAGTTCATTTGGATTCCGGTATGAAGTTGTTAAAAATTCAATCAAATGTGTTCTTCCAAGTAATTCTGTAATCTGCCAAGATCGATTCTACAGTACGCTGAATTTTAATATCGGACTGTTTATATTGGCACGATCAATCTCGTTCCAAGTATATTGCCGATAATGAATCGATCTATTCGGGGAAATGCAATTATTTCGCCTGAAATGCAGGAAAACATCGATATAATACGAAAATAGAACTAAATAGCCACGATATACGATTCCAGGATCGAATTTATTCATAAGTATGTGTTTATTTTTGAATGATTGCTCCAAAATATGATCTTAATTGCTGTTAATGCATTAATTACTTAATGATGATTTTATTACCAAGTGTTTCATCACATAATTGCATCTATATATTTAGTTAATTGTTGATATTATGAATTTCCACGATTCAACAGCTTCGATCTAATTAAACACATCTTTGGGTACGATTTGTCTATTTTTTAATCAAAATACATAGATTTATAATATCTAACATTCGATACATAAACCTTGATTCAATCATTCTAAGTCATGTTAGAATATGCAAGTTTTTAAGGCCATTTGGCAGTATATTTGTGCATCGATTTGCCAAAATTTGGCTCAAAAATATGGACGGAATACAACCCTTAAATCACGAGTTTTAAATAACGATTTATAAAATTATTTTGGGATAAAATTATATCGCGATGCGAATATTAACCATTTAAGTAGTGAGCCAATTTTAAATAATCATAAACTTAGATACTATATTTGTATGTCCGCCACTTATCATCCGTACAAATCCACTTATCTATCAGGACCGTCGCAGCGTGTATGAAGCTTGTACATAAATAAATAAACACTGTCCATAGCACACAATATTCGCTCATTTATTTGCGTAAGCATAAACAATACACTTGAAATCGATTCATTTTATCAATCACATATCATTATTAGTCGATAAATTTGGGTTAACGGTCTATAATAAAATCATTAACAATCTCCGATCTGCAGGATAGTCTTTCCGTCTCTGTTTTTCTCCGAACTCAACGTGTAAGAATGCTCTTTCAAAATTATTGGAATTCGGACACAATTCTATGTCTTATCTCTTTAAAGGGTTAAGGAAACATCACTCAATAAGTTCGTAGGTAACATTTTAACATAAACAACGAAATTTTTCATTGACATAGTCTCTTCAAGAGTGATACATTCATACCACGCTTCTATGACTTTTTTGTAGAACGATTTATCTTTGGCCTCAAAATAGGCTTCAGTTTCGGCAATCACCAAATTTCTTTCCCTGGAGCATCCTTAAGCAAAAAAAATGAATGCACTGCCTTTTGATATCATTAAGATGTCAGTTATCTCACGCAACTTCAATATACGATCGGCTAGAACTATTTAGCGGATTTGTTGCGCCAACTATACGCAGGGCCGTAACAAGGGGTTGGAAAAGCAGGCGCCCGCCACGGGCGCAATTGGATTTGGGGCGCAAAACGCAGAATACCTATCCGGTCGAGGGTTGCACATGGTTTTAATTTTACTTGAACATTCTACTTTACATGAATCAAAACAGATTGACTCTGCGTTTTTATAATATATACAAATTCCAATACTTTCTTGGTTATCGCTTAAAAATATAATACAACTTCGTTTTGTAATGAGAGTTCGTAATCGTTCTGTAGACACGAGGCGCTTATTCATCATGTCAGCGGTCCGAAAAGCGGACCGATTGAACACACAGAACTTGTAGCCACTCCGTTTTTTTTAAAGCTTTTTGCGGCATTTTCTATGTTCTGTATGATCACGGAAGCTCCCTCAGAGGCTAACTTACATAGATGACTCTTGCCAAATGAGGACGCGAACGATATTTATCTATCTTACTAATGTATGCTGTTATCTTGGCTAGTTTTTTTTAGTTTTATGCTAAAAAATCTGCGGGATCAATAAACAGCTCGAGTCACCGGAGGATACCCATGTTCCTTTGTCTCAGATGTGAAATGATGGACCCATGTTTCATCCTGAATTGATGCAGAAACTCGGCCCTATTGCTGTGAAACACTCGATTAAAACATCATTACGACGCTGTTCTTGTTACATTGTGAGCAAACGCGGCACCCATATTGCGCACAGCTTTCTTGTGTCCAAATTTTCAGTCAATATGCGATGTACAGTATTTTTTGAAATACCTACCATATGTCATCCTACAAACTTATTGAGTGATGTGCAATGCAACGATTTATCGTCGTTGACACTTTGCACAAGTGTTGCCAAAGATGATATATAGTTGTTGGGCAATAAAATGGTTTAATACGGATACTAACACTACTTTTTTTTAGACTAGAAAATGTTCAACGATGCTTTTGTTCAACATGGAATTGGTAACACTTGATCTGATGGATTCTGTATATTTCCAAAATTAGACGTTATTATCGTGTTGTATCGTGTTTTCATAAAAAACGTTTTAAAAATCATTATCCTGGATTAGAACTCGCAGCCGGAGGCGTAGGAATAGGGAATGAAAAGGGAAGGTCTGTTGATAGAAATTGAAAGTAAGCCATGGTGTTAGACAGAGCCCGAGTTGAACTGTCAATACGGCGATCCTCGAGGTCGGTCGGCGCCCCGGGCGTCAAAATCGTCCAAAATTTGAGCTCGTCCTATGGGCCGTCCTCGCCCACGTCCGGAGAGCATTTCTAGGAATCCCCATTATTTTGCGGCGATTATTGGCAGCTTTTTGGCCGGCTCGAGATTCGATCTGAGGAGATGACTCTACCTATGAAGTAATACCATGGATTTTGTGTTGAATTGATTTGAGAGTGACGTCAGCCGCCTCTGAAGCCACCCACACGCAGTAGTAAACGCGAATATATAAAACGATAGCGCCTTACTCCTGCCGACGCCAGACAGAGACGCGGCTATGCACGGAGCGAGACAGCGGCGCCAGGGCTACGCCACCTTTTCATTCATTACACTCCGCCGAGATCGATAATTCATTCATCTATAATAAGAGTCAGAGCCGCCGCTGCGTGCACGACAACATTCCACAAATCTACATATAATCATTCAAAAACGGATCGCTGACTAATATTATATACACGTTTCATTTTTAAGCTAATCTTTCATTATTTTATCGACTTAATCCGCATGTACAAAAATGGACTAATCATATCTTTGTGCAAATTCACGCAAGGCTTAGATAGTTAATTAAAGTGCTTTGTTGTAATCATTTCTTGATTGAGTGCGTATTTTTCATTAAAAAATGATATTTGGGCAGAATTTTTTAACTATGTTTTTTTAAGACGCAATGTCGTTTTTCTTATTAATTATCCCGGTATGAATTCCAGAAAAAGTTATCATAAAACAGGACTAATATACACAATAAGTTTGGAAACGCCTAACATATTATTTAACCTTATTTTCAACGATAGAACTCTTCTACTTAACAATGCATCATATTATAATACAAAAACATTTAATACAAACACACATACGTTGATGAGAGATAGAATCTAATGTATTTAAGAATATATTTACACTGTTTAAATGAGACTAGATCGCCATTACTCAGCTATTAACCTTTTGGGGAGTTCAGTCGCGTATTTGCGATCGATTTATAGCGGTTCAAAAAAGCACTCTAATACTATTATAAATGCAATAGATTAAATACTATTATAATGTATGGTTTAAATAATATACAAAGATATTCCCAAAATTACCCAACCTAACGTATATATGACGCTACGTTGCTTCCGTGATCGTACAGATCATAGAAAATGCTGCAAAAAGCCATAAAAGAGGACGGAGTGGCCATAAGGTTTGTATGCTCAATCGGTCCACTTTTTGGATCGCTGATATGACGAATGAGCGGCTCGCGATCGGATGCCATATCTAAGCATAACGATAATAAAGAAAAGAGGGATTAAACAACTTAGTATATATTATAAAAACGGGCAGAGTCAAGCAGTTCATGTAAAATAGAATGATCGAGTAAAATAAAAACCATGCGCAACTATCGACCGGGTCGATATTCTGCGTTTTGCGCCCCAAGCCCAGCTGCGCCCGTGGTGCCCACCGCTTTGCCACGTCCTTGTTACGGCCCTGACGTTGAGCTCGGAGAGAAAAAGAGACGGAGAGTGTCTTGCGTTCATTATTCAATTATATAGATCGATAACCCAAATTTATCGACTAATAATTATGACCCAAATAAATCGATTTCAAGTGTATTATTTATGTTTGCGCGAATGAATAAATGAAGATAGTGTACTATCAATCAATCAAGTGTTTATTTGAAATATTGATTCACGCTGAGCGAGGTTGGAAGATAAGTAGATTTGTATGGGCGATAATCGGTGTACATACGAATATAGCATTTAAGTTAATGTCATTTTAAAAATAACTCACTACTTAAAGGATTAAAGAAATGCTCCCTAGTATTTAATGAATACCTATTGGGTTTTGAGTTTATTTTTTTTAACTACAGAATTTTTGTTAAGTGTTAAGACTACTAATTACTTTTATCATTACACTACGAAATGAAGGCTATTCAATCAAGCAAATAGATTTAAAAAAAACTAAGATATCTACCAAAAGGTTGCTTTATATCATTAGAAGACACCAGGGTTTTTGAAGGACAGAAAAATACCGGGATGAGATCGATCGAAGAGCGAAAAATCGTTAAACTATTTATGTCAAATACTCTGGAATAACATGTAGAAATACTGGAGAGATTCATCAAGTGATTTTATAATTAAAATATTACATACAATTATGTGCGTTACATTTTTAAGATTTTTGCGAAGTACACCATAAAATCAAACAATTTTCATTTAATCAAATAGAAATCTTATATGAAATATTTAAGTATCAGTCTGAATATATTGTTAAATTAAGTTAATCATTTTATCTCAAGTTCAATGATTAATTAATAATTTTCATCCATATTCATTGATTTGAAATCCAATTGAATCATATTTGGGATACAAATATCATACTAATATCTTAAGACTGCATTTAAAATAAATCTTTAAATTATGCATGTGCACTGATGCTTTGTTATATAATATAGAAGAGCACATTTTTTTTTAAAAAGGTAATTGTGATGCTATAAGTCTCTTCTGCCATTATAGCCTTTTTACATGAATATAGTTATTTGTTATAAAGTGTATGGCGATTATATGAATTTCATTTATGATAATAAATTTCTGTGATTTAAGATTTCTCATTAGCATGATTACTGATGTCATTTAAATATATATATATATACGTATTTATTAAGCTTATTCAAGGAAATGTGTCATTAGATGACTTGTATACATTATCTTCTTCTGGTAAAAGATCTAAGTTTTAGAGGCAGAATGATGATAATAATATACAGGTATTCTCCATATGTATCATTTTCTGATATTGTCGATGAATCAGATTTTTTTAATTCATCATAATTGTAATCATTGAGTAATTTTGCCAATCGAAATTAATTCTAACCTCAGTATATCTCATCTCTAACTTTAATCTATCCTGACATCATCTTAACAATGTCAACCGATGATTTCGTAAATATGTTTTTAGGAAAATACAGTATTATTTTGGGATATTTAACCACAAGTATTTGCAATGTAATAGTTATTTTAGATATTAGATATTATAAATCCAAAAATCTTTAAAAAAAATGTGTGAAAAACAGAAAAGATCCAATATAGAATGATATTTTGAAAACGATTTTAAAAAGTAATTTTATGATTTAATAGCATAAAATAAATAACGATTAAAAATTAGCTAAATAAAAATACTTACACAATAATGAATACAATTTAAGAATATGGCAACCGATTATAATAAGATGTTTGCGGCTATAGACGCGTATGGCCTGTAAGAACGTATTCAGTCGATACTCAATACTTCAACTTTATACATTATAGCTCTTTTTTAGAATGTCTCTTCTTTATTACCCATTATATTTTATATTCAATAAATATATACATTCGGTTCATCTAAGCATTTTTTATTAACACTCAAGCTACAGTTTCATTTACATTAATTTTACCATTAAAAATATTTAAAACAAATTTGGTTTTAATATGTTGGCTTGTTAAAGATTACATTGATATTGCATAATTTACTTATTCACCCTTTTAGTGCCAACCAAGTTGCATTGTTAAACGAAACAGTATTAAACGAGGTCACTCTAACAAGTAAATAATGAAAGTTTCTTTAGCTCCTCATCTACATAAACCCTAAATTTATCCCCTTAGTGCACTTGTTGTTCTACTAATTCTTTAAGATCAATATTGGAAGAACGCCAGTTGTCTTGCAATAATTCTTTAATATTCTACTCATTTATATTATCCACCAGCTTATTTCATTAGCTAACTTGACATTGATCACCACGTTCCAAGAAAAAAAAAAGTTATTCACAGCATTCATGATATAAGGGTTTCCAAAAATCTCTAATGGAAATCTTCTTGATGAAATGACGTTAATCCTTTAATATGAAACCTTGTATTGTCTATATATTTCTCATCATTTTTATTTATTTTTTTGGATTACAAGTACAGTGGAATTTCGGCTTACGAGCGTTCCTAGTTATGAATTTTTCGGGTTGCAATCCGAAACCCTTCAAAATGTTTGTCTCACTTTACGAGCAAAATTTCGGGTTACATGAGCATGAGCGAGTTTCGTCGGTTATAAACCGATGAAAGGCCATCTGACACTCCTCTTTTGTACGAATACGATTGGCAATAAGAAGATAAAACCTCTTCTTGTTTACTCTATGGAGAACCCGCGAGCATTCAAGAGGTGCAAAGTGCGAAAGGACAGGCTGTCTGTAATTTGTAGGTCAAACAGTAAGACATGGATTGAGGTAGCTCTTTATCGAATGGATAGACTCTGCTGCTGATCCTGAGAAGAAAAAAAAAAAATAACTGCTGGATAATAATATTTCTCTGAAAGCCGTGTTTATTATGAATAATACTCCTGTCCACGTTGAGAGAGTTCAGGATAATATTTTGGAGGAGTTAAGTTTTATAAAAAAAATCTTCCTTCCACCCAACACAACTCCTATCTAGCAGTCCATGGATCAGCAAGTTATCTCTAGCTTCAAGGAATTGTATACGAAGGGACTTTTCAAACTCTGCTTCGACGCCACCGAGAGCATGCAGCTTACCCTAAGAGAGTTTTGGATATCCTAAGGTGTCTGAAACTCACAAGTTTTCTCAAGAAGAGCATTAAATTCTGCGTGAAGAAATTTGAGGTCTGAGGTGGTTTTAGAACGAGACTTCGAGGAGTTTGCGAGTGAAAAGCAGCCTGTTGAAGAAATTGTGTCTGGGGAAATATTTAGGCCTCGAGGTAAACGAATTTGACATCGAAGAACTCGTTGCAGAATTTATTGAATGATGTTGTTATGGCTCATTTCAGCAGCGTGTTGAAAAGTCGCCAAAAACAAGTGTCCATTAAAAAAATCTTTAAGAGAAAAGTTAAAGATAGTGAAGAAGGTGAGCCAAAATCATCTAGAAGAGTAAGTTGGTGATTGCGAGAGTGAATCTGTTGACAGTTCTCCCGAGATACAGCTGATTGAGGACAACATCAACTAACCACCTCCTCCATTCACCACTTCCGACATGCCATGAAGTACCATGAATAAATAATTGTTTTTATCTTGTATACACTTGGGTTTGTTTTTATGCGTATTTTTCTGTGCATTTTTGAAGTTATGCGGTTTTCAAAAATAATGGAACCTATCCATCATTTTTATATAGAGCACAAAGCTTTTTTATGCGAATGCGCATAAAAAAAAATAAAAGTCATCCACATTAAGAACATTCAAATGTAAAATTAGTGTTTCTTCTACCCAGCACGACATATTTAATTCAGCCACTAGATCAGGGCATCAATTCCACTTTTAAAAAGTTTTGTATTAAGAAACTAGAAAACGAGTCAATAACTGGAGTTTGGAAAAAAATTTCAATTTTGGATCGTTTGGGTTTCATGTGCAGCATCTCAGATTACTCCACACACTTTAAATTCTTGTTGGAAAGCAGTTTGGTACGAATGTGTTACAGATGGCAAAATAATTAAAAATTCGAAATTGTCAGCTTAAATCATTACTTTGGAAAATCAAATTGGTAGAGAAGGCTTTGATACATTTTCTCAAAGTGATGTCGATGGATTTTATGAGGATATTATTGGTTTGATGTTATATGGCAGCAAAGAAACAGGGAACGATATTGAAGTGGAAGAAACTCCTGCCCCGCTTACTATAAAAATTATACAAGAAACTAGTTAATCTATTTATTGTGCATGACTCAAATTCTGAACGAGCTTTCAAATTCCAGCGCGAGCTTAAAAATTGCATGTCTCCATATCACGAATCAGCGTAAAAAATATTGATTATTCTTCGCAAAGTTTTTTAATGCGATTTTTGTATGTAGTTCAAGTCTTTTTTTATGCGGATTTTTTATATGCGACTCCCCGTGGAACGTATCTATCGCATAAAAACAGACGTGTACTTATATTAATATTATTATGGGTATTGTTAAATAATATTTTTAAAATGGATTTTTTTTTTCATAGTAATATTTTTGAGTGTCCAGAACGAATTTATTGCATTTTCGTTATTAATTATGGGAAAACTCGTTTCAGGATGTGAGTTTTTCGGCTTACGAGCTACCTTCCGGAACGAATTAACCTCTAAAGGAGTACTGTCCCAGGGCCTGGGACCCCCCCTCCACTTATTCGAAAGAGCACTCTTATACATTGAGCTCGGAGACAGACAGAGACAGAGAGAGAACGTAGCGCAGTTCGGGAGACGCTTCCCCGCATACATCGCACGATTGTATAGATTGTTAGCCCAAATCTATCGACTAATAATGATTTCGGTTTCAAGTGTGTTACTTGTTTATATAAAGAAATTACCGAATATTTTGTGCTATTGACAGTGTTCATTTGTTCGTCGCTGCATGTTGAATGAGCCTGTCCAATTATCATTTCCTTCTAAAGCAGGAGGAAATGAATCGAGTTTTGTGTATGGTTTATGTAACGAAATGACGTGGTCTTGTATGCTATTAACAGTGTTTATTTACAATCGACTTTGCATCGAATTGAAGATTGTCTTACGCCGATAGGAGCTGACAGAAAGTAATCGGTGTAAAGCGATTATGGCGTCAACGACTTCATCGTTTTTAAATTTGCTCACTCCTCAAAAGGCTAAAATCGTAATCCGAGGTTCCGCTGTACTCTTTTCTAAAAAATCCTGACTACATGAGGTCGGAGATACTACTCTATTACGCCACATTTAAAAACTATTATTTAAAAACTACATTTGCTCAAGAAATACTAGCGCTCGACGATGGAAAATCGTTTAAAGAATTTTAATATTCACCAAAAATTTGCAAGAATGAATAACGAAAGATTTTTGACTATAAACCTGAGTATTCAGAAAGATCTTGCTTGCTACAAAGAAATATACAGAAAAAAAACTCAACTAAAGCTGGATATGTTTTTTAAAAAGACTACTACTGCTCTACTGACGATGATGATGATGAGTCAATGGATTGTACTTATAAAAGTATAGATGACGAAAGATTTTAAATATTAATTAAGTAAATCTAATATATATAAAAATGAATTAGGTTTTGTTCGTTCAAAATGCGCTGCCATACCGTTCATCGGATTGCGATAAAACTTTGTCCACTTATTGCTAAGGATTCCGCAAGTAACATGTTTTTTCATATTTAGAATAAAACTAACTAAATAAAATAAATAACATTTATACTTTTCCCATATATATCATTCAATTTCAATAAATGTATTCTTTAACGGAAAGAAAATTAATTTCATTTTTTCTATCATTACAAGATAACTCTTTCAAATTTCAAACGATATTTTTAAAATTATTACTTCTGAGGCAACAACGCGCCTGGTACTAGCTAGTATTTTATATTAATTAATAAATACACATGTTTTATTTTAATACAATTTAAGTTACATATTTTATACAATTTATTTTTACATTGTATACAATTTATTTTTACATTGTATACAATTTATTTTTACATCGTATTTTTACAATTTAAGTTATATATTTTTTGTATGAAATTCGACTTGCGACCAAAATCCAGGAACGTATCTCGGTTGTAAGTCGAGGACAACCTGTATTAGATAATTTGGTAGTGCGTATTGGAATCGGTCCGAGAGCGCGGGGGAGGCGCGCAGGGAGCGAGCTCGACGCCGACGGTTGACGAGCCGCTCGCTCGCGCTTTTCATCAATGAAGTGACGTTGGGTCCGGGCGGGGAACGGTGGGGATCGGCGGGGCACGGTGGGGAACGCTGGGAAAGGGTGGGGGTCGGATCGCGCCGGGTGGGGACGCGCGGCCGCGGCGGCGGCAGTCTGTGCGGCGATGCCGGCGGACGCGGAAGGTTCGCCGTTCGGCGCGAGCGGGGTCGGAGTCGGGATCGGTTGCGGGGAGGGATGTCTGCGCGTGCCGCCCGAGTGGGTGGTGGCGCGCCTGCGGGGCCAGGCGCAGGAGATGCTGATGGTGGACCTGCGCGCCGGCGAGGAGTTCGCCCGGGGGCACGTGCGCGGGGCCGTGCAGCTGGCCGTGCCCGCGCTGCTGCTGCGCCGCCTCGCCGCCGGCAAGCTGTCGCTCGCCCACACGGCCCAGGGCGAGCTGCGCGCGCGCCTCGCCAACGCGACCACCTTCGTGCTGGTGCCCGACGTGCCCGACCAGCTGCACGCCGTGCTCACCCGCCGCCTCCGCCAAGATGGCGCCGACGTCTTCTGCCTCAGAGGTAGGGACGCGATCGATCCTCCCGCGGGACCGACGCGACAACTCGCGGCTCGTCGCACCGGCGGCAGGTCGCGCACGGGGAACGCCGCCTTTTTTAAATTTCCCTCCGACTCGCCCGGCGCGTCGGCGTGCACAGCACGATCAAAACACGCCGCGCTCTATGCAAATGGGGTTGACTTCTTTCATTGATACATGACGTTCATTCATCGTTCGGTAGCAACAAGTTCCCCGCTGATGCATTCCTTCCCCTTCCTGCGCTGCGTCGAGTGCACGCGACTTCGGGGCCCGGGGAGAAGGATTCCGAACTGAATGGGGTTGTATTCGAGGGGACTTCGGCTCGAGGACCGCGACGATGAATGGAGGAGACGATCGGAAACCGCATTCGTCAATGGGGGAACTCTATTCATTAACACCTACGCGCCGAAACACCAAATCCTCCACACCTAAATATCCTCATTCATTTGAATCTCTCGCGTTATATATGCACACAGACTTCCGTTCAGATAACGCCGAACAGACAGACATACATTTGATCTTATTTATTTACACACATCGCTCGACGGCTCGAATTTCTTCGCCTAAGAACGCGGTTCTCATTTGCGCGAATTTGATTTAACGCGTCTAAAAAGAATAACAGTATTTATTCTAATTCGTTAACAACGCCAAACTGACAAGCCAAATGAATGAATTGTACAATTGGTTGTTTGCAATATTGCGCATGCGTATGCCTCATTTAGGCGACGCTGTCCCATTATTTTTGTTAGCATGGGTTGCTCTCTCACTAAAAACACGTTGAATATATACATTGTTCTTTGCGATGTTGTGGTTTATCTATTTTGGAATGATTTATGGTTATTCGGGTTATGCGCTCTTAACAACGCGTCCATTGAAGGCGAGCGCCCGATCCGTCGATTGAAATACTAGCCTTTAATGGGCGGATTCCACGAGCGTTGTTTATTGTGCATGGTTTATAGCATGCGATTATTACAGTGAAGTGACCACCCGTTTAGGCTCACAATATTACTTTTGTCAGCCACTCCGTCATCGGTTGCACTTTCAAAGCCTTCATATAAAATGTTATTAATAACAATGATATTATTTAGTGACAGTAATGGGCATGCTAGTAAACCATGCACAAGAAACCACGCTCGTGGAATCCGCCCATAAATCATCGCATAGTCTCGTCGTCTTCGCAAGAAGACTGTCATACCTTGCTCAGAAAAAGTGGCGCGAATTGCGAATGCACTTTTTTCCCATTATTTTTGTCGCATCATAATGCACGGAAAATGTCCGTCATCTGAACTTGTTATCGATTCAACGGAAAAACCTCAGAAAATACGGTAAATAAAACAATAGCAATGAAACCGCATGAAGTCGAATCGCGTTGATAATCCCGGCGGGCTTCCTCCTGCACGGGCGCCCGTCGGAATTCCGAAAAATTCCTCGATGATTCATCCGATCGATAATCGCACCCGCATCTTCTGGATCGCCTTCATTGAATTATCCGGCACTTCCATCGGTCCGAGGGCCGGGCGAGGATGATTCACTCGTCGACGTCCGTTCCGGGAACGTCGGCGGCTCGAAATTTACGCCGTATCCTGTTTATTCGAAAGCAGTCTTCCGAGAAACGGGGAGGCATCGCTTTCGAGAAGATGGCTTATTTATAGCGACCTGCTCCTTGCTCCTTGACCGAGGCCCCCCGAATCTTGCGGAAGTGGATTGCGCGCCAGACTCTTCCACCGCAGCGAATTGAGCTCCTTCGATCCGTTTCGATTCTGTCGCATTCCTTCCTGAATTCATGACGACTGTACGGTTTCCAGTATAAATCCAATTATTCTTTCATGGGCGTCGACAATCGCGAGAGCATTATAAGGATTGCCTGCGAATCGTCGTCGTTTTAATACGCTGAGACTCGAACTGGCGAACGGAAAAGCGAACGAGGTCCGCTTATCTGTCAGAATTGTCGCAGCGTGTATGAAGCTTGTACATAAATAAATAAACACCGTCGATAGCACATAACATTCGCTTATTTCTTCAAGTAAACATAAACAATATCTTGAAATCGATTCATTATATCATTCAAACATCATTATTAGTCGATAAATTTGGTTTAACGATCCGTACGATGTACGCAAGATACTCTATCCGTCCCTGTCTGTCTTCGAGCTCAACGTGTAAGAATGCTCTTTCTGAATCACTGGAACAAATGTTTAAACAATTATAGCCTATAGATGTCAATGACTTGGTGCAGTTATTGATATCTGACCAAAAATTAACTTCCAAGGACGAAAGAAATGATTGCATAATGAAAGACATCAACTTGCTGATGCCAATCTTTAGATCGTTATCATAGCATTCTTTCAATTTGAATATAACAATGGGTTTCCTCGCTAGATCCGATCGAGATCTGCTTCATTGTGAAGCATTCCGAAGTAAACACGATGCGATCGCATTAGAACGCTTTTATTGAGCAGAGTTCATATTTGAGCTACAAATTATGAACAGATCAGATTCGAGATCCAAATTCAATGAGTGTCGAGACGCAACCAGTGTCGATATCATGCAGGGAACATGCATCGCGTTGATGATATCACACGCTCGGTAAGGACAGATCATCAATCTAGAACGATCTAAAGTAGTAATAAATGCCAATGATGACATGTTGAGGATACCATGGAACCAGAGATCGATATATCCTTCGACAGTTATGGTACGGGAAGCGGCGACAGTGGACTATGTTTATTTAACAATAATTAACGTAAACTACTTGTAGACAAAAAGTTTTGTAGATTTTAATTTAATACCGGTATGTACAATTATTCAGACTGAAACGAAAATTGGCTTTGTGGAAAAGTGTGCAAAATAATTGATGATCCTCAGAGATGATAATCGATCCAGTTGATGATATTTATTTTGATCTATAAGAACTGTATCTGTTTACAATATAGGTATATGTCAGCGCTAGGTAATCCAATCCCGTGCCAAAATTTCGATCCCGGGATTTCGGGATGAACTAAAACTCGCAAAATTCCCGATTTCCCGACAAATTATTTATTTCCGTCGCTGCAGATGAATACTTACATACTATAATACTTTGATGTGATTCGTAATTATATTACGGAGGAATACAAAAATTCTGAAGCCCGCATCTATTATATTTCATATCGATATTCCCGTTATTAGTGTCGAGGTGTAGTAAATACATCACCGGATTGGATTCCCTAATCTGGATGAATTTGCTGCAATGTCGTAGCAACTAAACTGTCTAACGACATGACGTCGCACTGTGGATCCTCTGCTTGTAGATGTTGGTGTTAACACATTATATGCGGGGACATTTCGCGCGCATCTACTCCCTGTAAATATCTTTGCGAGAAATTTAGACCAAAAGCGCTGTTTGCCGATATATAGATGCTGAAAAACAGTCAGAATTTGTATATTTGGCCGATTGGCATGTTTTGACTTGGCATAGAAGCCATCAATGTCTTAAAAACGGATGAGACAGAAGACCGGAAGAGTAGACGAAAAAACGTCGTAATTCATAAAAACATGCTTCCCGTACGCAATATGTTAATCGCGCCTTGCTTCAATTAGCACTCCTCGTGACGACCTTTGTCAGTTTACATTTCGTCGATAATTTGTGTAACAATGCAATGATTAGCATATGTGCGCGCTTAACACATCTTTTGCCGCGGTGTTTTTTATCTTATCTCGCTCCATTGACACATTTCTTTATGTGCACAAAAACAATAACAGCGGATACTCTTTTTCTCTGGCCAATATCCAGTTCTGGCACAATTGCAACAGCGAAATATGCAGTGCGGCGCTGTTTCGCAGAAGCGACCACAATAAAACCTTGAATTTGCAGAGAAAAAAAGCGGCATGGACACAAAACATGGCGTGGAAGTTGTTGGTTTTTTGAACCGCCGACGTGATGTATCTATATTTACAATATCATCTTACGCCATGCCTGTGTATTTCACTGGCAGGATATGCTTCGTTAGGAATGGCGGATGCCGATACAGAGATTACCGAGAATTAAATATAAGAACCGATTTTACCTCGAGTCTTCGCATCGGCACGGCCTGTAGTATTTCGTACATATTGAATGAAGGCTGATAAAAGTGTTTGGTAAACAACGTTGAAATTGGGCGTCGCGTTTCCCTAGTCCGTGTCGTAGGCGCTATTGCGTAATCGCCTCTCCTCGACTTATGGATCCGCTTCTTCTGAAGAAAGACTCGCTAACATGGCGGAACGACCGTCGAGTCACGTGTGATAAACGCTTTTGGTTTCTGAGAAGCGAAGAAAGTCCAAGTTCATTGATTAAATGCCTGTTTACGTCCCTAATTGGCCTTCAATTTCGCTTGTGTATGCGCGGGAGGGCAAATTGGCTTGAACGCCACGATAGGTGAAACTCCAAGCGGCAGTCTCCAGTAAAATTTAAACAAATCGCCCGATCAGTATTCTTCGGACAACTTAGTTTTGTAATGAGAGTTCGTAATCGTTCTGTAGACATATTCGGGTATGGCATCCAATCGCGAGGCGCCCATTCGTAATTTCAGCTGTCCGAAAAGCGGACCGGATGGACACCCGCTCCTTGTGGCCACTCCATCCTCTTTTAGGTATTTTTGCAGTATTTTCGGGGATAAACGCATATCCGGGGTCTTCATTGATCTGTTTTGTGTAATGAATAATGAAATAGGCTTGCTACTGATCTAGCTGTTGCTTTATGCTACGCATAGATATACACGGTAGATGCGGCGCATCATCAATTTACCTTACAAAAATTGGTTAAGCAATCATAAACTTAGATGCTATATTTTTATGTGCACCACTTATCATCCGTACAAATCCATTTATCTGTCAGAAACGTCGCAGCGTGTATGAAGCTTGTACATAAATAAAAAAACACTGTCGATAACACACAATATTCGGTAATTTCTTCAAGTAAACACAAACTGAATTACTGGAATTCGGACACTCAACTCAGACTCGGTAACTCAGTCATCTTGAGTTCAAATCTCCAGGAGGTGTGGCTAGCGACCACATTTTTAAAATACATATTCGCTATAAAAAAACCATGTAAAAATGTTTGATAATAATCCCATAAAAGGGATTGCTAAAAGCCATTCAAGACAAGTCCATTCTGATCATGATCTTTGCTGTTTCGATTTGGAGTATTTTGTTGGATAAGTTTTCTTCCAAATAATACAAATGGAGAGATTTCGAACAACAAGAATGGAAGTGTATTTCCATGAATTCCTTGGCAGATTCGATAACATCATCCATGCAAAGTATCTAAGCAATGTATGTGGAACGGATTGTGGTTGGCGTTCCCTGTGGATGCGCTTCTGGAGAATGTTCATTGAGCGAATCCTCAGACGGGAGTCTTGTCTGTGCGTATACGAGAATATCCACCCTCTACTCGTGGGTGTTGACTCACCATGTCGGCCATTAGTTACGCCACTGAATACCACCGACGTGTAAAAATATTTACGACCATGAGAATTCCTAGCCACTCTCGGCCGGAGACAACTCCTCCGTCGAGATTGTCCACTCTCCGCTGCTGCTGGGCGAGGATTCGATATCGCATCCTACTCGGCCGCTTTAAATCGCTCAATTTGTCACATCCTTTTACTTCGGTCGTAAATCCGTTGTGGGTGATCTTGCCTCGTTTTCTCGCGTATTGCGAGTTGTTGACCGCGTCGTTTCCTTTTGTGGACGACGGTGCTCTTTCGACACCATGCGACAGTTGGTCTAATCGCTCACGCTGGACCCAATCTCCGATCGAACATATGGTCATAGATTCTCGTCCACGCGCTTCTGGAAGCGTCTCTTTGGTGTCCGATTCGTTATGTATCGTCGCTGCGAAGGTGTTTTGTCATTCGGGATATATTTAGTTCTCGATCGTCATATCTTCATCGAACAAATGTGCGTGCGATGCGTCAGATCTCGTTGAAGAATTGTCGGCGTTGGTCAATCGAGGTCGTCCCATATTCTCTGCGACTGTGACCCGCCACATATTTCAAAGATTATGATGCAGCATTTGAACTAATTTAAGTATGAAGCACTTCCTCGGTCGTCTGACCTCTCGCCTACTGATGATAACCATTTCTTTAACCTCGTGGATAATTCTCCAGACTCTCGTCGGAGCTATTATGTACTTGTCCATCACGGTTATGTATAAAAACGCAATATCATCACGGCGATTAACCTTTCGTTTTCAAGCTTACGAGCTCAATGCCCTACTAAAAGTCTTCCATAAATACCATAATCTATTTAGGAGTCATGAGCGATTCTGCGTTGCATTTACTTCATCATTTAAAAATAGCAAAAACCTCGCAAGAAAATTGAATACGTGTGAATTTACCTTTTATAGACTTACAAGGGCAAGTCTTCTAAATGGTCATCCAAGTCATGGCAGCCGTTCACAATAAAAATCCACTATGATTGTCCACAATCACGATCAAAACGCACAGGCAATATCTTCTAAATAAACACAAATTTGCGATTTTACTCTTTAAACACGTTTTATATCTATTAAATGCAGAATACGCATAGATTTTAGTTTAAGAATCAAATAAGAATAAAAATTGAATACGCGTGTGCGTCCAAAAAATTGCGTGCAGTGCATGGCGAACCAAACCAACCCCGCAAGCAAAGTGTTAATATAATCTATCCATCACGTACGGACGCATCTTGTCTTCGTATCAATTGATCTGATTGAACTTTCATCTCGTCTTTCATGCATCTTTTCGAACCTCGCCGTTTCGTCTTTTGTGATGAAGCACTCAAATTAAGCATTTTTTATTTTGTTTAGACCCAAACTTGTATCGATGCTACGATCTAGATGAATCCAGATCTATCTTTAACTGTATCTGAAGTTTGGAAAAAGTTTTCAATTTTGGACTGTTTAAATAATGTTTCATATGCAGTATCTCAGATAACTCCACACATTTTAAATTCTTGTTGGAAAGCAACTCGGTACGAATGTGTTACAGATGGCAAAATAGTAAAAACTTCGACATTGTCAGCTGAAATCATTACTTTGACCAATCAACTTGGTGGAGAAGGCTTTGATACTTTTTCTCAAAATTATGTCGATGAGTCGCTTGAGGATATTATCTCTTTTTATTATACATGACTCAAATTCTGAACGAGCTTTCAAATCAGAGGGCGAGCATAAGAATTGCATGTCTCCATATCGCGAATTGCTTAAAAAATTGTTTAATCTGCGCAAAGTTTTTTTTATGCGATTTTTGCTACATTTCATCACATTGATTTGAAGTTATGCGTTTTTTAAAAATCTATATAGTTCAAGTATTTTTTATGCGGATCTATCGCATAAAAACAGACCCAAGTGTATTTAATGACTCATTTGGCTGAATGGCTGAATTAAACATGTCGTGCTGGGTGGAATTTTTTTATGCGCATTCGCATAAAAAAAAATCGACTAAGAAATCAATTATTGACATTTCCATATTGCATGTTTTCGTGTATTGGTTGAACAATTGGCGGTTATGGAACGTATTTATGGACGTCTTAACACGTATTATGTGGGATATTTTATACGGGAACTTGTGTTACAATTGTTTTCTAATTTATGTCCGAGAAAGTGTTTTTATAATCGAAGGTTTGTTTGTATGCCTTTGCGTTAACACATTGCTTGCGGACCTTAGCTTCAACAAAGTACTAATTAAAAAAAAGGATATTAATACGTAACCCGCAAACAATGTGTTGATGTTGCTGGCTGTGAATTTGTAACCGATTGTTTTGTTCCAGACGTATCGGATATGCCCAATATCTGCCATCTAGATAAAAAAAAACATAGTATTTTAATTTCAGATGAAGAAATTTCAAAATTCATATGGTGTACCAAATACATATCACAGTAGCGCATGGGTGTTTTTTTAGCACGGTAAGAGAAAGGTTAGGATCCAAGTTTCCCGCCAACGACGCTGTCGATATATCGACGCTGTTGTGTGGTAATCGCGCATTCGATTGAACATTAGTTGGAAAATATTGAAGGTTCGTGCTAGAATTGACCGGACACCGCGATGCTTATTATAAACGCACATTTTTCATCGGAATGAATTTTAAGTGGGCAATAATTCAAGTCTTTCATAAATATCGGTAGGATATGGATACGTTGCTTGAATGATAATCGCATTTGTTTGTTTTGTCTACGCCTCTTCTGTCGGGCGGCTACAATGTTGGCGGGGGGCGGTGTTTTAGTAGTTTTAGTAGTTCTTCCTCCTCTTGCAATTTTCAAATTCCCCCACACGGGTCATGTATTGTATAATACATCCGTCATGGAGCTTCTAATCGACTCCAGGTCTGGTTGCGGTAGTTGCGCGCCGTCACGTCCATTTTCTTGGGGTTCGAATGAATACAAGCACTTCCGGCGGTCGCTCATTCATCGCTCATGAAAGGAAATGATATTCAATTCTATCATCCGCATGTTTTACTCCATTCAACGAGCTCAATTCCAAATCCTTTACCCACACCCCAGCCGACGATATCCGCTCTCGGCTATCAAATGTCATTTGGACCGAATGCAAATATACCTACTTTCAGAAGCACTTTCATATCCTATTAATCACTCTCGCGTATTGTTTTCTTCTCGTGGATTTCATTTGTGTGTACCATTTTCCTGTACGAAAGTGATTTATTATCTTTCCCACTGGTACGAGGTTCCATATACTCGAGCCCCGCTTCATTGTTTCAATAATATGGTCTCGGATAGATTTCAACATTAGTCTGCACGCTATCATACTTCTCTTGTGCGAATGGTAATATTTCCCATTGTGTATTGTCACCTTTAAAATGAACGTCTTGCCGACGATTCCATATTCGTATGAATCGGTTTTTCATTCGAAACTATCAAACGCTTTCGCCGAGCAATAAGTGTCCATATCTTTGCTACGCCTCAAGCCATAATCAATGTCATCATCATCGCGTAACAGCCACATATAATCCTCTGCAAGAGCCTTTTCAATATCAAGGATAAAGGTCACCACTCTATTCAAAGCTCTAACCAAAAAAAAGTTTGCAATTGCATAAAATATTGCAATACTTCAATCAAGTTGCCGCGCTACAATTTTAGCCACGTCTGCCGAAGCCCTATCCACCTTGCATCGAAAGTAGACGACGTTTATTTAACAACAATCAACGTGAACTACTTGTAGACAAAAAGGCAGCTTTGTAGATTATTCAGGTTTCGATGTATGCATCCTTCAATCGCTCGAAAGAATAAATTGACACCCGATGAAAATGTTAATTGTTTGAGATTCCACGATTCTAGAATACCTTATATTGGCCAACATGAATTGCAATCGTTTTCTCGCGATTTTAACGCACAATGCCATCGTGATTTAAATGCACATGTGGCGCGTTATCAGGAGTCATAAAAATAACTATCTGAAAAAATCATAGCGATTGATAAGCGAATTCAGTCGTAATGATAATTTTATTCAAGGGTAAATATCTGTGGCGGTGTATATTTTAATAATAAGAACGCTTTTTGATGCCAGTGTGCAATTGTAGCTCAGTATTTGAGATCGATGCTAGTCAAACTGGTCCCTACCGCCCACCAGATCAAGCTTTCATGTCACGTTGTTATAGCTATGAAATACGATGTAACACCATAGGAGATTGAATGATTCAGTAGCCACCTTAATGCGATTAAATTGGTTGTATTAGGTTGAGTCATTAATAGTTGCCGGCGAAAAGAAGCCGCTATACTACCGGAACGTTAACAGTAAAATGGAAGAAAAGTATAACTATTGATGGTGAATATGCAATAGAGTAATATTGCTTTGCTATTTGCGGTAATTATTTATGACTAACTGGGTTTGGGGCGCAAAAAACAGAATACCGACCCGGTTGAGAGTTGCATATGAGAGTTTTTATTTTACTTGACTATTCCACTTTACATGAATCAATACTGAATGTCAGTTTTTATAATATAAACAAAGTTGTCCAATTCCTATATTCTTCTTTATCGCTTTAACATTGGGTCGACCCAGCCGGCATAAGTCCGCAATAAAATAATGACAACAATATTCGACCGATTGTAAAATTTAAACAATCCAACCGATCAGTCTTCTTCGGCGAGGCGTCCATTCGTCAAAAGAGCGGTCCGAAAAATAGACCGGTTGAACACACAGATCTAAACGATCATAGAAGCTCCCTCAGAGGCTAACTTACATAGGTTGCTCGCGCCATATGAGGTTGACACGAGTCTAAATGCCCCCCCCCCCCTCCCTCCCTATAAAAACTATATATTAATTTATAGTTTTTTAGTTTTATGTTACAAAATCTAGCAAAAGCTCAGAGCGCAAGTAGCTACTCGAAATTTAACTTAGATGTGAAGCGATGGACCCATTTTTTGTCTAAATTGATGCAAAAACTCGACCTTATTGCTGTGAAACATCGTCAAACACTCGATTGAAACATCATCCATTGTGAGTAGGGAATCCAATCCCGGGATCCCGGACGGTTTTAGGTAATTAAGAATCCCGGGATTAGAAAACGTAATCCCGAAAATCCCGGGATTGAAATTTTTATTTAACAAAAATCGTACTCCTCACCAACACGATGAAGGCTACTAAATCGAGACATTCCCGACGAAATCTGGACGCTTGGAAACAGTGGCGTAATTACTAATTGGCGAACTTAGGCGACGCATAGGAGCAGTGACTGTCTAATCTATGTATACATATATAGCGTACATGTATGTTTTTCAAATTGTTATAGTAACCTTTCCCTACCGGTGATGTATTTACTACACCTCGACGAATAATGGGAATATCGATATGAAATATAATAGATACGGGGTTCAGATTTTTTGTGTTCCTTCGTAATATAATTACGAATCACATCAAAGTATTATAGTATATAAGTATTCATCTGCAGCGACGGAAATAAATAATTTGTCGGAAAATCGGGAATTTTGCGATTTTTAGTCCGTGTCTCAGCAGAAAAGAATTTTATCAATCACTTTGATGGTGTTATACGAAAATGAGGGCTCACGCGATCATCAACTCGAACTAGCATTTAAATATCTGATGACGATACCTCCAACGAGTGTGGAAACTGAGCGTGCATTTTCAGCAGCAAGTTGTCTGACTTCCAAAATCAGATCCAGACTAAATGACGAAACACTAATGTTAATGTTACTTCGGGCATATTTTCAAAATAATATTTGAATTTTTAAGTGTTTTATTTATCTATTTTTGAATTGTATTTTTATCTTTTCTTAAATAAATAAAATTCTTTGGCCTTCAAGTGATTTTTAATATTGAACAAATGGACTGATTAGTAATTTTTGATCAAATTCATCAAGGTAATTTCTTAAAATATTGAAAATCCCAATCCCGGGATCCCGGGACTGGTCCCGGGATTGTCTAATGAAATCCCGAAATCCCGGGATCGGAATTTTGGCTCGGGATTGGATTCCCTAATTGTGAGCAAATGCAACACCTATCTTGCGCACAGCTTTCTCATGTCCAAATTTTTTGTTTGTTTGTTTAAACACTGCCACCCAACATCTTACTGTTGTAAACGAAGGAGCAAGACTCCCCGAGAGTAGAATCTAGCTCGGATTTGATATTAGTTGGACTGAGACTTCAATTTTTTCCATGTTTATAAATTTATTGAGAATGTTCACTGTTGATGGCTGCCAAAAAAATACGAAACAACGTAGCTCTGTGAAAGGATCACTGTACAATTTATATTTGTGTGCTCACTTATCCTTCGGATGTTCAGCTCTCGTAACGGTTGTCTTTATGTAAGCATTGTTTGAAGTCCGTGACATCAGAGGCGTATTACGTTATGGCCTACCTTTGTGGCGATTATCTTATAACGTGAATAATTTGCAATCGCCGAATTGAGGACTGACGAATTGAGGAAGCTGGACATGAGAGCCGGTTAGAGCTTCATCGGATGAATCTCATGTCAATTTTTTTTCGATCGAAGCAAAGCAGAGTCTTTCCTGACCGAGCGAATTCGGTCGGGCTTGTGTATTTCATCCGAGGCTGGACCGAGTATCGATCTCCTCTTCCACACGGTTCTCCTCCCCCTTTCGCCCTGTGTTCATGCTTGTTCAAACGACGTGTTGTGTTTTCATTAAACCTTCAAAAATGCCTATCCCATTTTCCGATATCAATTTAGCACCCTGGCCGTTATGCGAGCTTCGTTTCCGCGCAAAAATGTCGAGATCGCCGAAGACCGCTTCGGAATTAGCACTAGGCAAATTTTGTCTATTTCCATCGAAATAATAAGTTAATTAGTTGCCTCGTTTCGTTCTAATTGGATATCTATGTATAGGCTTTCCCTACGGTGATGGAGTGCTCATTGTTGTTGATTAAATTTCGCTAATTGCCGACGATATTATCCATCGATATTGAACAACCCAGGGACGCCGATAACGTCCAGGATCCCATTTATTTTCGATTTATACATTCGAACCGATTTAATTCAATCAATTATGATACATTCGATAACGTCGTCGTTACGCTCTTCTTGGAATAGCTCATTTAGCAATCGCCGTTTTGGTCACTCGCCTTTGGCAATATTTTTGGATTCGGGTCGAGATTCTGCAAAGACAATAGAATGACTCAAACGTATGCTTTATTTGCAAAAATACTTATTTTGCTCGGAATATTATTAGGGCGTTGTTCGAGCGAAGTAATATATCCTTCCGCCACAGAGCGGCGTCGCAAAAGCGCCAAAGAATTTGAAAGCTTTAATATTAATAAATTCAAAAAGCGCCTACAAAAATACAATTAGCCATAAATTACTTGTAATTAACCAGTTTTTATGCGCTCTTATTGTCTTCGATGTCGGCGTTTGTTAAAAAAATATAAACAAAACTTTGCAACTTATTGTTTGGAATTCAAATTTATGTACGCTTTCTTCCCGAAATTGCGAGTGTAAATCAAAATGTTGGGAGAAGCGGGAGAGATACAAATGATACCATGCCAGACGTCACACGAGCTTCTGTTAAATGTGAAAATCACACATTTACCCATATAGTGCTTCATCTATAACTATTCCCGAGGATAGAGATCACAGTTCGCATCTATTCATATCGCATCGCATTCGAGTTTGGAATTTAAATGCTCATATCATACGGGCGGGCCATCGGAGTGAGCGTGTAGAATACACTGGAATATACTGGATATTGGACAAAACAATTCAAACATCAATTGGCAAACATAGCTAAAAGCATATGCTATTCAAGTTGAACATTAAGACTTTAACCTTACTGTGCTAAAAATACCCGCGCTTACCGATGATATGTATTTGGTACGCCACTATTGCTTTTATTTGATATTTTAAACAGTTTTAATCGCGGAAATAAAAACAAAATATAAGACAACAATATCAACTATGTAAAGCTTCATTTACATCATACACGAGATCCTGACAGGAAAGTGGATTTATATTAGGATTAAATTCATATTCAACTCCTATGCGATGATGCATCTCCGATGCATCATATCGCCAATCAATCATTGTTTGATCAAAATCTTTGATTGAGAAAGTCAGGATTATAGATACACATGATGTTTTAATCCCTCGAGGTTTAGACTTCAGCTCTTTAGTAGGCGTTTAACTGTAATCAGCATCTGCGTTGATAGTTTTCTGACATACAGTAAGTATTGGAAAGGGAGTGGGTTCCAATAAGTTCCATCGTTAACCCTTTCAAACCGGAGAACATACACGCTACGCTCTTAGTACACAACTTTCTATTGTTCAGCTATTTTTGCCTATTCGTGTGTTGCGAAAATAAAAGGACAGGGTTACCGTGCAAGCCTGCCAGTTTACTTCTGAATGAATAAATTTTGTAAAGGAGTGATGATACTTGGCTAATGACGCCACCCCAGAACAGTCAAGGGGGAATAACAAAATTGATCAACGATAAGAATGATGCCTGTATCTTAATTATTGAAACAAACGCCTGCTCTCAAGACAACACGAACGAAAGTCTTCTTATCTTTGTTGAAAGAGCTTAATAGCTTATCCGACAATAGCGATTTTAGTTAAATATATCTAAATTTTCGTTAGACACGGAGACACTACAAACGTTTTTCTCTCTTTTCGACCGACTGTTGCTTGGAGTTTCACTTTTCGTTACGTTCAGACTTATTCTGCACCTAAATATACTGCCCTGAAAAAAGTTGATTTAAAGCTAATTCTACAATCAAAGTACGATAAAGTTTTGAATTTTTACTGAAACTCTGTATGCATCTTTGGAACCTTTAACGCGTTCATGGACACGTCTGCAATTGCAGTCGTTTTTTGTATGTTGCATGGGGCGCGTTCTCCGCATTCTTTGAATAATACCTACTTTTAAAATATTTTTCATGATTTACATAAACATTAATTGTGTGTTTTAGTGATGGTTTAATTTTATATTTAATTTTCATGAATCGCGTTCATAATTAATATTTCAGCTAATTTTGAGGTGTCCGCGAACGCATTAAGCAATCCAATTTAAGTATGATTAATCGTTATTATGCTAAAATAGACATTTTCTTTGGAGTCTTCCCTTCAAATTTTATTCAGTTGCTCTCTAGGACCATGAGAAAAATATATAAATATACATATTGTTCCCTTTAAGGACTTATATTCCATGAAAGTCTGTATGAAATTATAACTACATCTGAATCCCGGGCAACGCCGGGCACGACCGCCAGTATATAAATAAACATTATTCTGATTCCAATAACTTTCAGCAATCAATAAATTCTAAACTGTTGATGGTATTCATTTTACCCATCTGTAATTTCGTTTATTGTGGGTGATCTATTGTTCGGAGAGCTTTCCATTAATCGGTGGTTGAAGATCTATCTGAAATCTAATCGCATTGTAAAGTTTAAGTCCACTTCTCGAATTATTGTCAGAGGCAATCATCGTACATTTACTCGGAATTAATCTCCAGGAACCGATTTTATATGCTTTGTACTGAATTCACAGAAAATTTAATATGTCTTCCATTTTCTCAGAATTCTAACCTTTTGATCTACAATATCCGTTGTTTGTGTGATAAATGCAAGAAATATACAAAAGCGAGATTCTGGTACGTTTTATCGGTATAAAAATAATTAACATCATCTTGCTCGCGTGTCCAACGTAAACAACATGACTAATAATGTTCTTTATGGTTCAAGTGTCGCCGATTAGTTACACGCTGATAAAATTAAATGATGCATAATTCAAATTTTATTATCAGATAAATAATTTGACGCATCACCGACGATGCTGTGATTGTGTCCTAGTCATCGAGATTTAGTGTGTTCATCATTTCATTTCATATAAATCTTTATATCATCATATCATGGTACAGCCACACACACTCTTTGTTGCATCAATTGTAAAGAGAAATTGCATTTTTAGTGATTTTGTCAATTAACTGTCATACTGGAACAGCTTCCAAGATGTCATTTTCTGGAGACTTGAAATGACATTCCAATTTCTGTAGCTCTTCATTGCTTAGCCTTTTGATTGGTGAGTTAATTTTTGCAGCTGGGGTGCTGCCCGGACCATGTGCGTGCATACTCTCTCGATCACTCGAGGGCGCACTCAACATGTGTGTGCATACTCATCAAAGGGATTCGTTGTGTTATTTAAGCAACGTTTGAACACGATCTAAAGCAGCAACTTCTATAACAACAGACATGACTAAAAGACTGATCTCTTCGATGATATTTTGAATGTCATTTTCACACATGACTTCATTCCATGCTTCGTCGATGTTTTTGATAGCTTTCATGTTATTAAACAGTTTCCAACAAACCCGCATGACATTTTATGTTTAATTTCTGATGATTTGTACGTAAACACGATATAAATCGTGCGGGCTATCTGCACTGTTGCTTGATATTTTTTCTAAAATCGTGTTTGCATTGACTCTTATTGAATGACAAATTTAGGGAATCGTGCGAAATTGTACATCAAGCCTTTGAGTAGTGAGCTAATTTTGAATCATCATACACTTGGATGCTATATTTGCGTATACGCCTCTTATCATACGTGCAAATCCGTTTATCTGTCGGAACCGTCGCAGCGTGTATGAAGCTTGTATATAAATAAGTAAACATTGTCAATAACACACAATGTTCGGACATTTATATGCGCAAATATAAACATTACGCTTGAAATCGATTCATTATATCATTCGCGTATAATTATTAGTCGATAAATTTGGGTTAACGATCTATACAATCGTACGATTTTCGCAATATATTCTCTAAGAATACACACGAATCTCTTTTTGTGCGACTTTTTTTGTGCGATTTCTGAATTATGACTACGTCCTTTATTCTGGTTTAGATTTTTGTAAAAATTGTTTTTTTTTTGCATTTTTCAAATGTTTCGACTTTTAAAAATACATTCTCCAAAGGAATTTCCAAAATTCCAACTACTTACGGAGTTATAGCTATTTTAGTGACGCGGTAACTTGACCGGTCCTACTATAATGAAATCTTTTAACGCGTTTTTCTCGAAACTACTGTTTTCAACGGGGTTGACATCATATATCAATTTTTAATGAATTAATTTGCTTCAAACTGGGTGCGAATCTTTTATATATAACCCTCTATCAGGGCCGTAACAAGGGGGTGGCAAAGCAGGCGCTCGCCACGGGCGCAACTGGACTTGGGGCGCAAAACACAGAACCAATGAACTAATACTGATTAACTGACCGTTTTTATAATATATACTAAGTTATCTAATCCCTATTTTCTTCATTATCACTTAAACATCGGGCCGACCCAACTGGCATTAGTTCGCAATAAAATAAAGACAAAAAATATCTTTGACCG